>CM021772.1:19266052-19348504 GCA_011076525.1 Nettapus auritus | reverse complement strand
TTTGCTGCTGCTGCTACTGCTGCCTTTGCTGCTGCTGCTACTGCTGCTGCTGCTGCTGCTGCTACTGCTGCTGCTGTCGTCCCCAAAGGGGTAGAATTTCTTTTCTTTGGCTTTAGACTGTCTTGCTTTCAGATTTGTCTGGGTCTCTCCTTGTGACGCTCTGTTGTCAGAGTTGCTGCTGGATGGGCTGCTCCTTGTACTTTCAGCACTTCCACTGGCACTGCTGGCACTGGATGAGGAACTTCTGGATTTTCTTATTCCCTAGTCAATGACACCAATGAAAAATAAATAAATAAATAAATAAAATAATAAAAATATATGTATTATGTGTCCCTACAGAAGGCTGTAAGTAAAATCAGATATAGAGGGCTATGAATCTCTGCTGCCTTAAAAGACAAGATGTGTACCTGAGATAGCATTCTTGCAATACACCACAATGAGGCTAATACATAATAATGTGTTAAAAACACACACTAATAGAACATTACCCCAGAAGCTTGTGTGATAATAAACGTGTAGAAACTTGGTCATATAATTATTTGTAACTAGTGTTAGTAATGATAGTGCTATAGCTATGACTATCTCAGAGCAAGTTGTATAGGTTGGTGTCACACCTCTTTGCTACAGTTGCAGTAGCTGGGTGGTACAGACTACCTTCTGGGCACACAACATTTATTTCGCATCTTACACAACCATGCAAGAGATCTTTAGAGAAAATTATAAAACCAACCCTTCACCACATCTATGGCAAAAGATATGAATTTAATCAAAAGACCTGCAGAAAGAGTTGTGTATCCAAAAGCCTGTCTTTATTTTCCAACTTTCGTTTACCATCTAAATAAATGAGGTTACTCAGTAAAGTAAATATAAATAACCAAGCTTTGTGTATTGCCTCCCACAAATCTAGAAGTGGATTTTTACAGCAGTACCTGGTCATCAACAGTGTCATCAAGGATTTTCTTCACTCTTTTGATTGCTTCTTTGCTGGAAGATGTTTGTGTCTCTGGATCTTCAAATGTTACTAAACGTACCATTTTTGCAGGAGCTTGGTCCCCAGCTTGAATTGTGACTAGTATTTTTTCAATAGGTGCCTCTGTGTAAACTGAAATTGCACAACAATTAGTATCACTATTAGTAGTAGCAACTGAATAATAAAATAAGCCAAATTTTGCTATGATTTATCCAGACATTATTTGCCATATATATGTATTTATATATATATATATATAATATATATTTTGCATTGAGTAACTTTAAAAAAATATTTCAGTAATAGCCAAAGTACATACTGGCAACAAGCAAATTTTACAATGTTAGCATAATAATAGATTCTTTTCACGTCCATAAATAGAATGATCTTTTTAAGATTTAAGTCAAGTGAATTGTGAATTGGATTGCTTAACCAGATAACATTATGGGTGAGTGAATCAGGCATTAGAAAGGACTGAGGTTTACTCTTGAATTGCAAAGAAAGGCCCTATGGTTAGGCCTGATACTTAGGAGATCTAGATTCAGTGGCCTGCTGTGCTTTTGCTTCTTATGATCATGGATTAAGACATTAAGAACTAGATCCTGACAGGGTTAACCCATAATTCCCTTTAAGAGTCTGGGTTTTTAAAATGTAGCTACAGGACTCTGCATCAGATCTTCTGCCCATGTCCAATTGCTCTTTGCTTGCATCCCAAATCCAATGATTCAGGATGCATCAGACACGCTCGGCATGTACAGATCAGCTCTGCTTGATGCTGGCCATGCAGAGAGGTATTGCGCCGCATGACCACTTGCTGGGAAAGCTGAGAAATGGTTGCTCAGGCCCATGGGGAAGAGGTGGATTCCTCCTGTAGTGGGGTCTACAACCAATGTTGGCAGGGCTGAAAGGTCTAATAGTAGTTCTAGTGGTATTTAAGATTCTATATATATACACATAAAGCTATATACATAAAGGTACATACACATATACATAAAGATACATATACATATATGCATAAAGATACATACATCCCCACCTAACCACCCACCCACCGCTTTTTTTTTTGTGCACAACTGTATTTACCTGGCTTGAAGATCATTCTAAGGGCATGTTCTCCAACTAAGTAGTAAAGAGGCACATTTTTAAAAAATGCTGCATGTATGCTCTTCCTCTCAATACACACTTGAACCCCAAATGTACTTGCATTGGAGCATACAGACTGAACAAATGGCTCCTTCCAGGAAGAAGAGTGTCCAAAGGAGAAGGAATTTCCTGATGAAACATCTTCTACAGACTGTCTGTCCTATTAGATAATGCACATATCAAGTTAAACTGGACAACATTAAGAGAAATACTTGTATGTTCAGAGTCCTATTTCAGTAATAGATCCATATATTATGCAGAAGGAATTAACCAGTTTATCTGAGATTGCTAGGCTGTGATATAGAACAACTTGGTTTTCAGTTGGACAAAGTTATCAACTGAATGCCTTGATTAGACTATCTAGAGTAAAAGGAGATTCAAGTTTTAAGAGTGGAAAATTATGTCACAAGATAATTCTAATGTCTTCATTTTGTTTTCACAGAGTATTAAAACATGTAAAAAGATTCTTGACCAATCTGAGCATGCCGACTGGAGTTCTTTCTTTTGCTTTATTATTGGGTTAAACTACAGAACCTTCATCCATGTCCACACAAATTCTGTCTCACTTGAGAGCTGACATGAATGTGAGAATATATTGAGATATATTATATATAAATTATATATTAATATAATATATTAATATAATATATTAACTAGATCACAGAGATTTCCTAGATAGCCAAAGCCTATAAGATGCTTGAAATTTCCACTCAAAGATATGTAATTTACATGTAATAAATTATGTTTGCAGAAGAGTGAATGAAAATTAATTAAAATTAGAACCAAATCCATGAAATGAAAGTTATGATTTCCTGGAGCAGTGAAGCAAATAGCAAAAAACATGTAACCGTAAGATTTCTTTTCATACATAATGCAGAGTTTGAGATTATTTTTTTACTCAGTTTATCATGTCTCACAAAATTCCAAACTTGCATGAACCACACAGAAAAAAAAAAAAAAAAAGGATTTTTAATACTGATCCTTTCTTTCCAAAGGGAATGATATTGATACTGGGAAATGCTCTAATCAGTGTCATTTTTTCAGTTGCTGCTCATTCAAGAATAACCACAGAGTGAAATATTTTCAGGAAGGGCACATAGGCACAAAGATCTTTGCTTGTTCCAGGATATTGGAAACTGCTTCAGCTGATGGTACATTTACCTACTGACTTTTCCATATGGAAGTTCTGTACTCACCCTCTTTTTGTCTCTTATTTTATCTGAAAAACCTTCAGAGTTGCAGGATGACAATGAAACCTGAAGAGGACAATGTATTCCTCACCTCTGTAAGTATTTTGTTGAATGAATTGTCATGGTGATGCCTTCATGATGTTGCCGATCATAGAAGGCCTATAGCGGCTTTTACAGAAAATTGTAGCTCAGGAAGTCCTTTGGCTTGACACACAAACTGCCATCCATCCTTGAATAAGGGTGCCTATAGGTGTTAAATTTGGCTCTGCAAATTGATCACTGGAACATCTCATGAAGTATTTGTGTCTGTCCCAGGAATGTAATGATTGCATGGTGATTGTAAAGAATTTTAAAGATTGTGGGCCTATCCTGTAGATGGCAGTGTAAAATTAATTACCAAAGCCAATGCTCTTTTGAAAAAGTGTCACCAGTCTGTTGTGATCACGCTCCAGATTTTAAAATAATGCTTCCATAGGGCTATTTGTGTTATTAGATTGAACTTGACTTATTCTGTGCAAAGTAGCTTTGGTCAGAGGTTAGTCATACATTTTCCTATGGCAAAAATAAATGGTCTCCCACTGATTAAAAGCCAAAAAAAAGAATAGTCAGACACTACATCAGTTACCCTGATGTTATCAGTCTCGCCTGATGCAGAATCTGAATCGAAGGACATCTTCATTATGTCAGGCACTGCTTCAGGTCGAAGAACTGGAGTCATCTTACTAGCTGCCAAATCTTCAATATTTCGTGTAACAGCAAATGTCTTAGACCTGCAGAATAAACATTAAAGGGAACCTGTAATTAAATGGAACCTGTATCGATAAAGCACTGCTGAGGAAAAATCCTGGAAAATGCCTTATAGCACATACTCAGAAACAAGTATCATACCTTGCAAATTGCTTTACAGATATTTACAACATCTTTCCTGCTAGTTGTATTTTCAAGGACTGCTAAGAGTGAATAAAGACATGAACCAATCTTGGGCCAGATATCTCACAGTTAGGCTTTTGCAATCGTATGTTGAGCTTAAAAGAACTGTACTTGGTGGGATCTCTGTATACCTAATGGCTTGAAGAACAGCCCACTTAGAAGCTGGGCTGTGGACTAAGCTATTAAATTTTTGAGACTCCTATTTTGATTTTTTTTTTCCTTTTAAAATTTTAAACTTCTGTGTATGCACTGCTAAACTTGTTTCTCATTTCCTTTAATATTATAGTTGGAAAAATACTGTCATAACTTCAACAAATAGCATGAGGGACTGGGGAGCTACTGAATGTTATTTCCTGTTCAATATTTTTAATCTCAACTTGTCAAATTGAGTGTCTCCAGCTTGATCTAACTGTACTGGTACAGACACATGGCTTGGAAAAACATCACAGAGAGGATGTGTTGGAAGGTGAAGAGCCTACTTAGGTAAATGTGTTCAATACATTGATTACAATGTTGTGGGGTCTAAGAGTATTAGTAAGGAACCAAGACAAGTGATATAAACTGTGGCATGAGACAGACTCTAGGCTAGACATCCTGATGCCCTGGCTCCATAACCTACATTCTTCACAGTGCTGTGACAACCATGAGTTTTGTTTTCAGTTACAGAAACATCTTGAATACTAAACATTTTTGACAGGTGAAAACCTGTTTCCTTCAGCTAATAAAACTGCGCTAGCTCTACCTTATTAGCCATTTATCATAGCTAACATCCAGCTCAGAATTCCCCACATACTGTTTCTCATGTATGAAGTTGATCTGCTTGTCCTGGGGCTTTTGTGGTCCATCAATGGTGGTGGCCTTTGTGACAGTAAATGGAAAGATGATCTGCAAAATGGTCTCTATTTTAATATGGTCGACGCTGTACTAGCCTGAGCAATTCCAATCTAACCTATTTGAAAGATGAATTTGTATTCATTTGATAGTGCTCTCTTCCTCTTGAAGGCTCCTACTGTGCTGTGTGCACTGTAAAGCACACAATTGCACTTCATGTGGAACACCTCAATAAAACGTGTGTCACCTGTGGGCTTTGTTTTCTTTTCCATCTCTCTCTTTTTTTAGATAAGGACATGACAGCAACACTCCACGCTGGGTGAGAGGAGAACCTTGAAGAATGGAATCTGAAATAAAATATTCTCCCTAACAAGCTGAGGGGATAAAAGAAAATACAAATCAACTTGCATTTCAGATGGCTCATCTGGGTAAAGGGACAAAAAAGGAAATGGCTTTTATTTTAATCCCATTCAATAATTCAAATGACCACTGAACTGCAGTCTGGGTCTCCAAGCAGAAGGCCCTGGGGTTTCTTTCCCATTTTTTTTTTTTTTTTTTTTTTTTTTTAGACATTTTTTATGCCAATAGTCTACTTCTGCCACCTAATGAAAGTAGAGGATCGATTCCTCCCTGTTGAGCACAGAGAGCCAACAAATGTAGCTGCATCACAGGTGACACACGTCAATGTCTGCAGAATCACACGGCATAGTAAAAATAGGCTACAAGAGCCAGCTTTGGTGCTTTAACAAGAAAAACAGTCACAAAGAAGGCCTAAAGCTATGGTATGAAAGAATCTGTTCTCTCTGATCCCAACACAAGGGAGAAAAAAATAAAAGGGAGATTTTCTAATATGTTTTAGTGTATTTTTTTTGGATGAGAGAAGAAGCTGTGCTATAGTATTAGCCAAATTCACTTCAGGGGTAAGAGACAAGCAATTCAGCTGTGTTGGGTCCACTGATATTTTAGGGAGAGTGGCCTTACACATGTGGACAGAAGATCTCAATATCTGTTTAAAACAAAAACAACAAAATCATTGAAAAAATGTTTTCTCCAGGTTTTAAAGCACAGCATGACATCATATCCAAAGAAATAAGAAGCAAGAGGCAATTTTCCAGCCAGATCTTTAACTCTCTGCTATGGTGAAATTAGAATGTTTGTCTTTCCTGCACATCATCCTTCTGACCTTAGTGCAAAGGTGTTACAAAAACAGAGGCTTGGACTGCAAGTCGTTTCTCTCCTCTATCCCCAAACATGCAGCATGGTGAGCTCATACACTGCATACACTGGGTCTTCTGCATTTTCCATTATATGTTGTACACGTGTTGTGTACAGTGTTGTAATTTTGTAATTCAGTCTTATAAATGTGAAGCAATTTGTGCTTATCCTACAGTTAAAACAAGCAAAAAAGCCCCATGGTAAGAGCTCTATTCAAGATTATGTATATACTTCAGTAGCCTGTCATTATGAATATGTGATATATTTGCAAAGTGTATTCTCTGGCAGCTCTCCATATTTATACTTTAATCACAGGGCTCTAATTTTCCCTTAAATTTATTTGATTTTTACTTCTTCCTGTAAATTTTGTTTAAAAGTATGTTTAAACAGCCATCTGTAGTATACCAAATAATTATGCTAAAAGAGCCTTAAAAATAACTATTATTCTTAATTAAATTTAACTTTGATAGAATTGAATTGGAACATATGCTATATATTCTCTTCATGGTATGATTAATTGTGCTCTGATTTTTGCTGTAAAGAAAGTTGAGTCCTTAGTGTACTGATTTGTCTTGGGAATGCAATCTCTCTATCACCAAAGTTTTCAGGCTTTAATTTTTTATTTTTTTGATTGCTCACCTGAATTTCTTTTCCACTCCTGGATATTTATATAAATCCCACAACTGTGACAGGTTATAACCTGTGCAGTGTGTAGGATGTAACTGAACTAAACACTATTGAAGACTGTTTACTTCCTGTGTCTGGGTGTGAGAGATGAAAACTAGAATAATTTTACATCCTGACCAGCTTTAATGTCAAGGTACTACTATAGATAGTAACTCCCTGACCATCAAGACAAGTGCCTAATACTAAAATATTTCAAACAGCTTACAAACAGCTGAAAGACCAATGGCTTTCTAGAACCATTTCTTTAAATGGAGCATTTAAAGTCAATATGGGGAAGTGTCAGAAAATTGCTAAAATACTGAATTCAATAGGTTCCTTATTCTTTGGTGGAGCTATGCAAAAGGAAGAGAAAGTCCATCTTAAACTAAGACTTTGGATAGAATGCATGTACATCCTTTTTCTATATATATCATTCCTGGTTGTTTCTCTTCATACCTTTAAGATTTTACTTTGTTTGTTCTTTGACCTCCTCAGTGATGTGGTTCAGTGTAACATTCTCTAGTTATTGCTTTTGCCTTTGCTTGTACTCATTGCTGTTTCATTGCTCTGTGTGATTTCTACCAACCATTTGTTTTGTAACAGTGAACAGGAATGCTTTTTGGAAAAAAAACTGATGGTGCTAAATGTTAGCTAGTGAGTATTAGTTTTCTCATATACTTGGCATTATGGAGCTGACTACTTCACTTTATAAATGGTAATGCTGCAGGGGCTAGAGGAGGGCTTGGGCTGGAGCTGGTGGACTCCTTGGCTATGATCCCCTATGTCTGTTACTGACTTGTTTTATACTTTCTGGCAATACATTTAACCCTTTTGTGTCTGATTTGATTTCCCCTTAAGTCAAAGGAGGAATATATTTTTTGTTTTGCTTTGCCAGAAGGATCTTTCTGCTAAAATTTGTAGCCCTGCCTGAGGCTCTAAACTCCATCACAGTGTCTAATATTCTCATTCCAGTTCAACATCCTTACTGAGTTAATTAATATCCACTTTTTCCTCTCCAATGAGAACTAATGAGATCAGGTGCCTGCTGTCCTTGGTAACCTTGGGAGTATACTGTCCCGGTATTCACAAGAAACTGAACAAAACATTTGCTCATGGTGCCACAGCAGTTTGCACACAGCTAACAGACTCTGCGAACTGCTGAAACTCTCCCTCCTCTGTGTGGAGAACCCGATTACAATCATGATTGATGGAGCTGAGGAATCATAGTAGGGAAGAGGATGTGATGTCAAATACCTAATAGGCGGTTCTCTGACCATTGAAGAGCAAGGGAGAATAATGATTAGCTTCTGTCGTGGCTAAACTGAAGAGACCTGCAGAGCTTCTCTGGGCCAGCAGCCATGAATGCTAATTGCAGCTGGATCAAGCAACTGAGCTCATTTGTTATGGCTGTATTCTTAGAGCAGAAACTTATTAACGTTTCTGCAGCTTGTGTAATAGCTGATTTCTGTTGTCAGTGATGCTTTTTTTCTTTGTTATGAATTTTCAGCTAGTCTTTTTCAGTGTTTTTTTTTTTTTTTTTTTTTTCATGTGTGCGTGCGTGTGTGTGAAGTTTTTTAGTCTTTGGTCTACTGCTTTGATACTTGTTCTGTTTCATCCCTCTCTTTATACTTGTATTTCCATTTGTTTTCATTTGTTTGGCATCTGGCTACAATAGTTTTCCAGAGTGTATTGTAATTGCATACACTGGTAATAAATCAAGTAGACCTAACAGGCAAGAAAACCAAATGGCAGCGACAGGGTAACAAGGTTAAAATACAAGAAACACCAAGTCCTCTGTGCTCCAGGCACCAAATACAAATATGTATGGGTTATCTGTTACAACTGATAGAATCCAGGTGGGTTATATTTTACCTAGTGCCTTCAACCCAAATATATATACTGGGATAGAAATTTTATGCCTTGTGAGTTTCAAATATTTTATGAATCTCAAAAGCTGAGAAATGGTAATTTTCAGGTGAAGACCACAAAAAGTAAAACATGTTTTCAAGCAAAGCTTTTGTACATGTGCTTTTATTTAAATTCAATAAACTACACTGATCACTCCAGTTACTTAAGCTGTTCGTCAAAGGCAAGATCCCTAAGCAAATGTTCCATTTAATTTGGAAAGACCCTACAAGGCTACGAAGAAAGATAAGTGCTATGACTTACCTTACAGTAAATAGGTTAGTCTCTTCTTTACACGGAGGAATTTCAGCTTTAATACTTTTTTCCTTCATCTGGACAGTGGCAATAACATTCACAGGTACATGAGCATTAATCTTGGTATGTACTTCCAACCCTGCCTGGATCATGTTTGTGTTGATCCCAATTACAAAGGTCATATCCTTAGCCATGCTGAAAAGTTAGAATGAGAGGGTAAAATTATGTACATACAGCAAACAGCTGTTGAAATTTTTGTGGCCTCTGTCACTTGGAAATATGATTATTTCAATTTATGAAAAATATTTACCTTAGACTCATTTTGGATCTCAGCCTAATGTTGGCTTGCAGTAACTCAGTCAATCTGAAATCAGACCTTGGAGAAGGTGTAATCTGTGCTTGAACTGTTAGAAAGAAAGTAAACAAAGTGTTAAAAATCCCCCCAATCCTGATAACCAGGTTTGTTTTGCTCAGGTATTGAAATACATTACCATTTCCTGCCACCTTTGTGACAGAAGAGTAATAGAAGCTGGTCTCCATTGGGAACCCAACACACGTAGGCACAATACGACGGATCTCAGAGGACAGTAAAGCCTTGGTCCACTGCCTCCCTATGCCACTTTGAAGGTTACTGATTAATCTCCTTATTGAAGGGATTTTTTCATCAGGTCCATACCATGCCTGCAATTACAGAGTTCAACTTGTCTAAATAAGCTGAGCTTGAATATCATGATCTGTGTCATTAACTGTGCCTCAGGGGAAGGTCTGCCAGCAACGATTATAGCTAATCCTGATCAAAGTTTGAATTTATTTACCTTAATACTAAAGACAAAAAAAAAAATCTCTTGAATTAAGAATTTTAAAAAAGGGGGAATGGAAATGTGTGGAAGAAACAGTGTTTTAAAGCTTTTGGTGCTTATCTATCTGGTAGTGTTTTTGAAATGATACCTGCAATGCATTTTGGATGGTGTTTTTATCAAGTCCACCAAAGAACAACTCTTGGCCAAATATCTTCAAGTAGCCTGAAGCA
This sequence comes from Nettapus auritus, assembly GCA_011076525.1. NCBI lineage: Eukaryota > Metazoa > Chordata > Aves > Anseriformes > Anatidae > Nettapus > Nettapus auritus. The sequence continues at coordinate 19,338,369 of CM021772.1, read as the reverse complement.
AAAGGTTTGTCACTCGGGAGTGCCTTCCAGTCCGAGAGCTGCATGAGAAGAGGAAGAAAGTCTGACTCTTCGTAACATTTGGCAAACCGGTACCTGACAGATTTTCCTTTTTCCTGACAATTTACCGTTTTCAGGATTTCCCTGAAGTCATAGTCAGTCTCCCAGTCCCTGTCAGGAGAGTAACCTTTAGCAAACACCTCCTGCAGTCCTTCAACTGTTATTCCCACCTGTAGAATGAAGCAAAATATAAATGCCAATTGAATGATGGTCCTGTGAAGGTGTGAGGGGCAAACTGCTGGTAGACTCAATTACCTCAAAGGGATCAGCAACTCTTCCAAGGAAATGTGTCCGCAGGTGAGATATTGCTGTTGTTGGAATTAAGCTGCCTGCATTATTCAGTACCAAATATTTAGCTGCCAGTCCACTCATAAGGAAGTCTGAAGAGAAATACGCAGTAAAACACAGCCCAGTTAGTATTTTAAAGCCACAGTGTGCAGATTGTATCAATTTACTAATTGCATAATACAACTGATACAGCATGGTATGAGAAAAGCCAGAAAACCCAGCTATAAAACTGATGTTATAAAACAGTTACAAACAGAATATTCTGCATTCTCAAACTGTTAATGGGCAAAATTACAAGTCCCCTCCTCATTGCATGGGGGATATGTTATTTTTCCAATTGCTTCTGCTATATTCTTTACATCCAGTCGGATTCTATTGTGCCAGCTTATGAAATGCTTTTACAAGGCATCATTTACGGCAACTTGACAAAGGGGATCAGAAATGAAAACAGATTTGCCATCCTTTGCTAATAGTTTAAGAAAAAGGGATATAGATATCCTGTAAGGACAGATGGTGAGGTGTAGATTTGTTTCCCAGATGACTCAGAGGCAATTTAACACACCTCGTTCCAAATGCTGTAGCTCTTTACATAAAATGGACTAATCGTTAAATAATTGTTAACTATTGGGTAAACTTCAAACAAACATAATTTTTGTCTATTTTCTCTGCTTTAGATTTATCATCTACAATGTTCTTAGGGACAGATAATCAGTGCAGAACACAGTTATATGTTCTTCCTGATCTTGGCACAGCTTTATGCAGTCCTGTTTTCTGAGTTACAGTAATCCAAGGCTTTTCTAAGTTTCCTTAAGTTTCAAAATGAACTAGGGCAGCACAATATGTAGGCATCCTTGTTGTGCTTCCTTTTTTCCAACCCTTCTTCCTTTTCCAATACTAGATAGAGGAGAAAAAAAATATTTAAGAGTCCCTATGTTAAATTTCTGCTATCCTTGTATTAGACATAGGCACCATATACTGATTAAATAGGCCCTAGAATTCTAACACCACCAGAAATCAGCTTTGGAAATCCAGGATAAGTGCAGAGCCCTAGAAAATGCAGACCAATAATTTCAATACCTGTGCAGAAATTACTGATGTATTGTAGGAAATATATTTTCAAGTGTTTTCTAGAATCATAGACTATCCTGAGCTGGAAGGAACCCACAAGGATCACTGAGTCCAAATCCTGGATTTGTAATGAGAGGGAGTAAGACTTTGGCCTCTTTCTAGAAAAGGAGTGATTAAATTCTCATAAATTATTTAGCCATAATTTGAAGACTAGGTTATTGCTTGGCTCACAAATGCTGATGTTTATGAGCAGTCAGGCCCATGTGATTTCTCTAGTGCCACTCTCTGTGTTTCAGACAAAATCTCACTAGTATGCTAATATCTTGTCATTTTCTTTTGAATTTGTGCATGCTGACAGAGGCCTGAATGCTCCTTGGCCCTGGCTCAATAAGTTTAATATCTCACACTAAGTTTAGTAACAGATTACAGAGACTAATTTTGATTTCTAATTTCTCAGGACAGATTCCAAGTTTCTAGGTACTTTCAGTTGGAAAGGCAATCTACTTAGTCAGCAAAATCTGTATGAACTGACCTTTCATTAGGTCACCTTCACTCTCCTTCTGCATGAAGCTCCTGTGTTACCAAAAGTGCTATGTGCCTACAAAATATGCTGTTCAGTAACAGCTCCTGTGATCAAAATACAAACATTTATGCTATCCCATAACAGGCAATTTGCCATGGCAGAGGAATCAGTGGAGAACCTTCAGCAGGCAGCCAGGGAAAAATAAAAACAAAACAAAAATACCACCACACCACCTCACATTTATTTTCCTATAGAAAATAAAAAGCAAAATGGTATCATACTGGGACATTACTATAAACTGACTTGAGACTTGGAAATAAGACGACTAGATTTTCTCTGAATGAGTTCAGCCAGAGCAGTCCTAGGTGTTACATGTTCTGGCAACTACAATGAGACATAGTACTTTTGGCAAATTTATTAAAGCTCTTTGTGTTGGTATTTTCTAACCCATGAAATGTTAGTTACAGAAAAAAAAACAAAACTTACTGTTACTTCATAAGAAATGTTGCTGGTAAATATGTAAATGATTAAACAAAATTAATCAACTTAAAGATAGTTTTTTTTTTTTTCCCATACCTTGGGCATTACATAGCTCTAATATTAAAGAAAATATTTACCATTGAGTAGTCATACTAACTCAGTGAGATGATGCACCATAGCCACTTCACTAGGAGAGTGTGATGGCACCTGCATATATCTGACTAAATATGTTACCTCAAGGAAGAGGGAAAGGAAAAATCACTGATCAAATAACGCAGTCTTTGATACCTATGAATATTAGTAAGCATATTTCATTATATAAATCTGTAGAAAAAACCCTGTACATATTGGGAGTCAGATTCTGTTAGTTTCCATATTGAGCAGTACCTGGGTCGTCCATTTGATTTCAGTGGCAGTGTGCAGAGCACGAAGCACTATTTGAGGTGCCCATCTGTGACAAATTCCAGATTAGAGGTACATTGAACTGACATTAGTGCCTGTCATTAAAAATTCAGCATCTAGCACCACAAAGAACTGTGATGCTGAGGGCACATTTTTGTTCTTAGCAAGAAAAAAGGTACTGCATTATTGCTGTCACTATGGTAACTCTTCTAGAAGGAACTCACTGAAACACATTTCACCCATGGCTAGTGGTGACAAATCAAATCAGAAAACTGGAGGACGGAGCCTCCTCCTACACCAGTGTAACTGAGGATTGACTTCACTTAGCTGACTGAATTATACAAGTCTAAGAATTAGATAAGTGAGAAAAGGAACACGTGTTCCTTAGTCTTCAGGATGAGAAGTTTAAATTTCACATCTGCATTGTAACCAAATTTGTGACACTGGCATTCACCAAGAATTAATAGCAATTCAATTCACTCTCTGCTGCATTTTGAGGCTACAGCCAGAATAAAATAATCCATTTCACATAGCCCTCTGCCAACTACCCTCCTGTGTACTGCACCCTTCTTTTTCACTGTGCAAAAATACAGGCAGCTTCATTTTTAAAGCAAAAATAAGGAGAAAATGAGTACCTAAAACCTGAAACACGTATCTGCTTATTTCTGGAAAATGTATCTCACTATGAATGCATTTTAAACGGCACAAAAGTTCACACAGTGTGTATTATCTACTATATTTCTTTGGGCACTCTCTGCCTCCATCTCTGAGGAAGCAAGCATGTGATATTGTGGTTGCTGTGGTATGTATTATACTCAGTTTCATTATAGACCAGACTAAATGGTCATATAAAAACCATGAAACAGGGGAAGGGCAACAATAAGACCTCCAAAAGTCTTTCAAAACCCCCTCCCATCCCAAAAAGAAGGCAAAAGTACTTGCACACTTACCACTGCAGGTTTCAGATGTTTGAGACTCTTTTTCTATTGACGACTTTGAAAAGAATCTTTATATATACCAGTGAATAACAAAAGTGCTAAAAACATCTAAGTCCTTCTTTAGATAAACAGCATGTGTAAGGAGACTGTGTTTGTAGATATAATCTCTCTAGTCTGCCAGCTATGTATGCCAAATCACTGAGGCTGTCATGGTCATTTACATGGGGGAGTTGCTTAAAAATCCCTACTGGGAAGAGTAACATAAATGGGAAATGGAAATAGGTACAATTTGGCCCAGAAAGAGATGTCCTCTAATCTGGTCCTCTCCCCTCTAACTGCCAATGCTCTTGATTTTTCTGTGTGACTCCCATTGACGTAACTGGTGTGACTCCAGATCCCATGCACAGATATGCTCATTGCAGTAAAGAATCTTGGAAAGAGGGTGCAAGAAAAATTTTTAGACAACTTGCTTGAGTTAGCTGCTCACGGGTGCAATGAATTGTTACATCTGACTATTTCTGCTGTTTCACTGGGCACTACTTTTGGGGTGAAGGAAATTTAGCATCATATTTGAATTCAGAAAGAGTTGTATATGTTCAGCACTGGTAGAAATTAATCCTCTTCAGCAGTAATTTAGGTCCCTTCTGTTTGTTTGGTGCTGAACAATGGTATGAAATTGTTAAACACCACTGAGACTATGGCATTTGATACAGAAACATGTGCCTCACTGGCTAATGAAAACAGAGGGTTAGAGCCCCATAAGCCCTCTGGTAATTTCATGCTGGCAGTGTACAGTGCAAAATACAGAAGAACCTAAATACTCTCAAAATGGAGAACCTGAGATTTATTTATTTATTTATGTATTTCCACTGAAAGTAGGAGAATATGGAGCAACAATATGCAGCTAGCCACCTGGCTAGTGCAATTAAACTCTCATACTTTATTTTTATACTTCTACCTGTACCTATTTCCCTAAAAAATCTTCAGGATGATTACTATGGGGCTGGGATGGGGGGCTATGCATCTCACCTTTAAACATACTGAAGCGGAAAACCTTGCTGAACTGATATCCAGATCTGTCAAATTTGGGACTTAGTACTCTGACAGCCATTCTGCAGGCAGAAGCCCTGAAAAAAATCAGTGAGCACATTAACACCTCAATTTGTCTGCAACAAATTCTTCATCTAGAGAAATGAGGCAGATTTTCCTTACATCACTTGAAGATCTGGAGCTGTGCTTCTACCCAGGGCCCTCAGGTGAGAGTAGATGAAACTTGCCACTTGCATGCTAGGTTCCTTCAGCACAGCATCAGCTAATGTCATCAGGATTGGAAGACCTGGCTTGGTTTCAAGCAAAACCACTGCAGCTAACATTCGAACCCGAGGATGAATTCTGTGATTCAGGAAAATCTCAAGGGTGATAGCCTGGACCTGAAAATAATTCATACTTTCAGATTTACTCTATATTTGAAGAGTTTTCTAGTAACCATTCATCATCAGTGAATCATCTCTTCATCACTAGTACAGTAAAAATTTGTATTGTTTAATTATTATGGCAACAATATTCCTGGTTTCAGAGTTTGAGGGCAGGAAGGGGCATTATGGTAATGTATTCTGATTCCTACACGATCAGAGCCATAGAACTTCACTGGATAAGCATTACATCAAATCTATTGTCCCTTGTTAAGCACTAGCAAATTATGTCTGCAGCATAACCATGATGAAATGTAAGTAAAAGAGACTTCAAGAACCCACCATATATCTGAGATGTGATTTCAGTGATCACTGATCCCTACATATAAAGGTATACCTTATTTCTAACCATTTCTCCTGGGGCTCTTTCTACCAGAATAAAAAACAGTTTACTATCAATAATCTCTATACCATTTAGGCAATTTAAAATTGTAAACTTATGCAACAAATGTAATTTTCACGGTACTACTTGTGACTGATGTGTTTATCATGTACTATATTTAGTTCCAAGACTAATTTTGTACTGGAACCATATACTTTTGCATGAGCTGCACTGAACTGTTTGACACCAACTTCAGACAGGATGGAGATGGTGTAACACCATCTGCCCATCCCTGTGTGAAGTCCTTTCTGGCTGGGACAGTGTATATACATGCTCTCTTCCGAAATGTCTGATTGAGAAAACTTCAACAAACTTTGCAAACACCCTGAATTATGTCATTAATTTGACTATATTGATTATCAAATACCAAGTGTGAAAAGGATGCAGTAATTTCCTTCTAAATGCTACTAACTTTTCAAATTACTGCTTTTTCAAAATAAAGAATAAAAATGACAGGCCATGTGTTAAGTCTGTTTAATGCAAATATGGGTGTGTAGCTGGTTGTAAACCAGGGATTAAACTGGTTTTTGAACAATGCAAAATCCAGTCATAGTCATTAACCTGCTACAGATCAATTTTCTCTAAAGTAAATGCATATAAAATGGAACTAAACAGCAGTCTGGGTCACTTGTGGAAAGCTGGGCCAAAGGGCAAGCAGAGATACCGCATTGTTTCCAAACACCAAATCAGCTTTTTCCTTCCCCAGCAAATAACCTAATTCCTACCCTTGCTAGTCTCTCCATCCCCCCACCTCTTTTTCCCTGTCTAGCTCTTGCACTCTAGTAAATTGTTTCTTTATTCTTTTGCTTAAAAGCATACCCTGGCACACTATTGTCTGTGGATCAATATGTGTACTCAAACTGGGAGTCATATGCAAAAAAATAATAGTATAATGGAAAAAATGATACAGATTAGTAGGAGAATAGTTAATGAAAGCCTTTTATTTTACTTTTTATGTTAAGAATAGTCTTACATAAAACAAACAAAAAATTCAATATCAAGAAAAAAGCTTGAAAATGTAAGGTTTCCTTTTAGAAGTAGATTGCTTTAAGGTGAAAATGATTGTAAAGTGATGTCTGTGGTAGATGAGATTATGCCTGTGTAGCCATTGTATGTGATATCTAATTGTTATCTCGTTCAGGGACAAAAGTCACATTTCGTAAATGTTCTGTTTATGACTTAAACCCACACAATGTCTGTAAATTTGTAATTAGGATGCAAACTTCTAGTATCTATTTACAATAAGATCTGGTCTTGAATTACGATTAGATGTGACACTCAGTATTAAATGTCAATTCTCTGAAAACCTTGTTTTGTGGTTCTCGCACATACCAGAGTTGAAGTAGCACTAAACACATTTTGGTCAATAATTTAGCCTTCTGTCTAATGTCCTTGGAAAATAAATGTTTGCAGTGGAAATACTGATTTGTCTTCAACAACAGGGTAATGAATATACTCTTTTAATGGGATTTTTGATGCTTTCTGAAATACTAGAGGTTAATGTCAATAGGAATAAAACATGATAACTTAGGAATGGTGAAAGAATTAAAAAAAAAAAAAAAAAAAAACCCAAAAAAAAAAAAAAAAAATTTTTTTTGGTGGGGAGAAAAAAAAAAAAAAAAAAAAAAAAAAAAAAAAAAAAAATCCTGCTACTTTCCCCCTTATCCCCCATCATCAATTAGCAGCAATGTGTTGACTTAATGCTAGTACAAAGGAGACTGTTTTGTTTCCTTACCATTTTGGGGTCTCTCATGCCTATATTTTTCAGGGCCATCACAGCAGTTGCATGGACTTTGAGTGGCAGATCTGAGGCACCAGCTGCATATCCAGGCAAAAATTTCTTGATGTGCTTGATGCTGGCTGGATGTCCAACATTTCCAAGGGCTTTCAAGGCCAGGGAAATTTCTTCTGTGTGAGACTTGCTCAGAGCCTCTCCTGCAAAGCCATGGAGTAGCTGAAAAAAAGAAAACAAATCTGTTGAGTTCAATTCCAGCTCTTATCTATACTCCTTTCCACAGCCTATGTTTGAGGCTTCACTTTGATAATTTCAATTTGTTCAGTTCACTTATTTTATTTTATTTTTTAAAATTCTTTTTTTATGCTCAGGAATAGGACATTTTATTCATGGAAGTACAGCCAAGAAAGCTGCTATGAACAGCTTCTTCATCATTATGCCTTAAAGTTATCTAGTAAGATTTTTAAAGACAAAATTAATTGATAGATTATATTTCCCACTGATTTTCAGGGTAAGTTGAGAAACCAGCAATAATGTCCTTTGAATATCTCTACTGAGATTGAAAACAGGTGCAAAAATGCAGATATAATTTAATCCTTCAGACCCTTAAATAAGATTCCTGAAGAGATATGGCTAGCGATGGTGTCCTTCAATGTATCTGTGACAGCAACTTCTTGGTGTGGATTAATAGCCAGGAATGAGATCATTAGGTCACTTTACAGCCTTCCTTGTAAGCAAATGGATCACACTTATATTTATGTGGCAAGATTAAAAACAGTTGTCTGAAGACTCTGAACATGAGAAAACAACTATATCCTAGCAGAAAACTTTTACAAAGAAAAAAAAAAAAGCTCTACAAAAGAAACACAGATGTTATAGAATAATTTCAATACAGTTTCTGTGTTTTAAAATATTAAAATTTTAAAATGCATTGAATGAGGCTACATAAACATTTGCTCTGGGAAAGAATTTCCATTCCCTGGCACTGGGTTTCTTAGATTTTATTAGCTCAGGAGCATTGGTTGGAATTGTAACACAGGAAATGCATGTAGGAACATCAACCATGCCTACATACCACAGAAAAAAATCATGGCAGGCACACAATGTATTGGGAAAGCCCTGTTTTTACTGTAGGTGGTGGAATGACCAATGTTCTAGATTGAGAAAACTTATTTCTCCCTCTATATCATTGGCCAGTTGGACAACCTCTGTAAACCATGACATGCACCTCTAGAATGGGAAAATGTTATTTACTGCCTATTTATGTTTTCAGGCATGCTGAGCAAAAACATTGCAGAACAGGGATATTAATGCCGTTACTAAAACCGTATACTCAATGTGGATGATTGGGCCCTGTTTCTGGCTGGAAAATGTCTGAGCTACACAACTTTGAGCAAAACCCTGGGCTTTTGTGTCATTCAGTTTATATATCTGTTAAGTGCTTATGTCTAGAAGTATTTCAGAGCAGTGCCATGGGACTTCATTATTAATGGGCAATAAAGCACTCCGAGATACTCAAATAGAAAGTGCCATGAATTATGAGGCTTCTTCTCACTCTCTTTTTTGTGTTAATCTGAAGATAAAAATGTTGTATTTAACCAACTGGGGTTCCTTTCCCCAAAGGAAACAATGTACTTAAGTGAAATACAGATTTCTGAATAATGAGGAAAAAACTCAAGGCTTGATTTTTCTTTTAAATGATACATAAAAATTTGGTTACCTGGAGACATTCAGAGCAGGAGTCTGATGAGGAGCACTGTTTGTGGCACAGTGATGCATAGCTGAGATGGCAAACTTTTCCAAGTACAGTACTTGAGCGTGGACAATGCTTTTTCACAATGAGCTGGGGAGAAAGCAGTTATTTGTTACCACCATTAATGAAAAGAGCATCAATATTAGGAACAGTGTTTCTGCTAAATTCAAGGCAATACTAAGCTTTTTTATTTTTATTTTTATTTATATTAATGGATTTATAGTTATTCAGCTTATATTACTGTATTTGACAATGCTATCATAAAGTAATTCCAAGTAACATCTGGAAGGCAGATGTGTTGCTTTTATAGTGTTTCGGATTTAAAGTTGGTATAGACTATAATCCAAAAGGATAAACCAGTTATAAAATGGATAGGTTATTAATTGGGCACACAATTCAAAAAGCATTCCTAGGTGTTTTACAATTGCTTCAGCTACAGATACAAAATGAACATTTGAGATCCATTGTGAATGGAGTTTGGTACTTTGGGCAGACAGGAATATTCATATTAATGTAGGAAATGACGGGAGGCAACAACACACTTTGAGTGGGAAGCACAGCATTACCACACAGCAATGGCCAGGCTTTGGCTTTTACAGCTGGCAAAACTGTCTATTCTGACATTATTCTGACATATACTGAAGATAGGCAGAGTTAACTATCTGCATTTGAGGGCAGAATTAGACCCTGCAGAATAGGAAAAAAATATAAAAATGACTAAACCTCCTACATGGGGCTCTACGTTGGCATAATTCCCTTGATTTCAATAGATCTGCTCTGATTTATATCCATCCTGCCTGGTCAATCAGGACGAATACATGGATATAACAAATATGTATTTCTTACTCCCTAGTCTTTGTAGACACTCTGTAAGAGATCCAATCTGATGTAACTATAAAGTACATTTGGACAAAGGAAGACTAGAAACCACTGTTTGCAACAATAACCTCAGTCACTGGGGGGTATTTCACTCTTTCTTTCCAGTTTTATTCTGGATTCATTTTTGCCCTTTTGATTTGCATTCTCCTCCCCTCAAGACACTCACGAAATAAACTCCTTTCAACTTCACTAAACGATATAAAACCTTTATATTTTCAAAGCTTTTGCAATCTCGTCAAAGTAATAAATAAAGCAGATGCTAAAATCAGTAAAGAGCGATTTGAGTGTTTAAAGAATCCTACTGTAGCTTCCTCCATCACGTCCCGAGTTGGTGTGCTTGAGTGCAGAGCCACAAGCACTGACTGAGCCACTTCCCAGTTGGTGAGCTCCTGTTTTTCCATTTTATGCCTCAAGAACCTGAGTGCACGGTGACTGGCCACTGCAGGAAGTATATCCAAAAAGTAGCGCCTGGAATGGGAAAGGCAAGGACAATTTTCCAGATCTGTAATTGAACACTGTCATTCCAGATGGCCTCCAACAGAGTTTATCAGTAGAAGATTCTCTACTTGTATTGTTTGTACCTGTACGCTGGTCGATTTGAGAACCGTTTCCACACTGACTCGTAATTCTCCTCATTTGCAGCACGGAAGAGGTGCATAAGCTTGAGGGCTTTCGCTGGTGCATCGCTGGGAAGCTGTTCATATGTGGTCTCTACTAGGTCTTGCAAGCTTTCTTCTATCTGCAGGAAGATTAAAATGCATGAAGCTCACATGCTGTTTCCCACATGCACTGATTCTAATCTCCAGTCAAAAGTCTGTCAGAGGCTAAATTTACCTGGCTTTCCACATCTTTTATTTTGAATAAGTGGACAGGAAGCTGAAGCAACTCACTGCCAAACTGGTACTGAAGTGACCCACGTGTCTGGAATTCTTTTGGTGGGACCTCTGCCATCTGCTTTTGCACATCAATCAAGCCAAGTTTCTGCCTGAAATGGAGGAAACCAGAGAGATAACATCACAAGATGCAGGGTACAAACTACAAACTGTTTCTGCCTCTCTGCATTATCAGGCAGCTGCATTTCTTTAAAGGCTTTGATTATTGAGGGGTAAAGATATTTACAAACAGATGGCATTAGGACACGATGCTCAGAACTGTACTCTGAGAAGGTGTTCATTTACTCAACAGGGCTCAGATCAGAGCCAGTCATTCCTTCAAATGGAATAACACAGCTTGGGAATTTATGGAAGAAGTGGGAGGTGAGAAGCTGTGGCCTGAAGAAAATCATGGAAACTGTGTGTTGCGTCTTAAGGAATAAATTAAGGATTAGGAAAAAATAACTGGTGGGAAAGTTTTTCAGAAATTATCACTTAATTTAAACCTTTTAAGATGTTCATAAAATCTTTCACATGTCTGTGCCTCCTAGATGATTCAAAAGGAATTGAAAATTGTTAGATACAATAAGAAATGTTATAGTCTTTTTATTTGCACTCTTTCTATTTCCTCCCCATTTTTGCCTGGCAAGCTGAATGTCCTGGGGACTGCGGAAGACAAAAGGTTCTCAGGAAGTTTCAAATTGGATTTCCCAAAGAAAGAGGGACAGATAAATTCAGGATTACTCTTTGGAAAAGTAGTCAAGTTTTTGGAAACTTTTCAAAGAGCACCAAACCTCTATCCTTTGTTATTAGGAATAATTCCAATGAGAGACATTGTAAACATTTGCTGTCTGTGCTCAATATTCATCTAAAGAGATGCATCCTATGACACCAATTATGTTCAAAATAGGTCATTTAGGGCACTATAATAAAGTTAGGCTTTTGTATTTAACAACTGAAAACATTCCAAAAGCAATACTGGTGTACTACACAGTATCTCAAAATCTCTGTAGAAAATTGGCTTGTTTATTTTGGAATCTCTATGATGATCTCTTGTATCACTTTCTATCTACTCCTTCCGTACGGATTACAGAGAATGTCTGCAGAAAATATCGTGTAACTACTTTCCAGACAAGCCACTAGAATTTGAATAGAAATAACTACAGAATCAGAAGAGATTTTTTTCTCTCTTAAAAGTTTATATAATATTGTTGAAAAGGCCTTTGGATCAGAAAGTATAACATGAAGTACACTTTGGCAGATTTAACTCCCTTTTTGAAAACGTGATGGATATATTATGCTTTCATCTTCATTGTTTTGGGAATGGATATATCTTCCTAGAATAAAAGGGAAAATGTTAGACTCCAAAAGGAAGAACAAATGAATACTAAAGATAGGATTTAAATGGTGAAACAAAAGTAAAACCTCTCTTGGCTTTAAAATGTGTTGTAAGAGTCTTATGCTGAACAGGTCTGAAAAATCAGCTCCAAATATTTTAAGTCCTTTATGCTAGATTTTGTACTTATTTATTTAACACAGCACGTATTGCAAAATTAACTTCTGAAAACTTGTATGACACATCAATATCTTCCCAGCTACTTTTGTCCCTTTCTTTTGGGCAATGCAAGAGATCACGCAAGAGAAAATGGGGAAGAATAAAGGTACTACCCTTTCTGGGGGCTCTATACCTGAAGAAGAGTAGTAAGGATGACAGTCTATGTAGGCTTGCAGAGACTGAGCTTAAATCAGCACTGGCTCCAGAATGATCACTCACAATAGCCTATAATTTCATAAAAGTACTACAACTGTATCCATCTTTACCTAGATTGCATGAGATAGTAAAGCTGCTTTCATCTTTACTGTTCTTTTTATTTTGGTTAGCCAAACTGAAAATATTTATCATATTAATTAAGTTAATCATTGTTTTATTGACATGAAATTGCTGATGTTGCAATTTCCAAAACTTTATATTATACCAGTAGATTCTTACAGAAAATGGAGCAATGCAAGATTACAGCAGTTGAAGACTGGGATTAAGGTATAACTTCTGTACAGTGACATTCATTCAGAAAATGATATTCAGTTGGACTACCCTGTCTACCAGAGTTCTTTACTAAAGCAGGTAACAAAAACTTTTCAATAGATTATATTGATGCAGACAAATCAAAATAATTAAAACACTGAAAATCTGGGATCTTGAGCAGAGGCTTAATTTCTTAGACAACTATGTTCTCATTTTGCCCCAAACTTGTTTAAAAAACACACAAAATTTTTACATGCATTGTTCCCAATCTTTTTGCAATAAAAAACAATATCCTATCAAGCAATAGTTTTGGTGGAAGATTTGCAAGCAGCCCACAGTACTTAGGAAGTATATCGGAATCCAAAGTCCTATCTAGCTTTCTTGTGAACTAGTCTCCAGGGTCTCTTACTGCATTATTATTTTCCAGGGAACTCTTTTTCAGTGAGTAACTGTCTTTCAAAGTATTTTACTGCAAATGTATTAGTTCACAGTTTTTCAGATGGAATTACATTTGTTTTGGCTTTTATGACATAAATCAAATATCCTTGAGAAATAAAATAGTCAAACCCTGCCAAGTTTAGCTAACAAAATTTGGACAGTGATGTGCATGTTTCAGATTTACAACTAACAGTGAAGGTTGTTTTTATGAACTGTTTGGGGTTTTATGTAATTAAATACTGGCAAACAATGGACCGTGGAAGTAAAGGATTTATTTCAGTTATGGAGTTTGACCAGATTACTGAGATGCTGAGTTAGCTGCTGAATTGAAGACATATGTACAGTACCTTGCTTCCACTATAACATTTCCTCCTGTTATCTCATTGAATGGTGCAAACTGGTGTATTTCCTCGACATCAGCTTGTGTGATTACAGCTTCATTACGTGCGTATTTAATTTTGTAACTGTAAGTAGCAGTTGCCCGGGAATTCTTGTTTCTCTTTATAATGAAAAAAAGTAAAAAAGAACGTAGAAAGTAATTTAACTTCTAAATTCTGTGCCTAGAAGCTATTACATCACCCACTTCAACCCACTTATTTTCCAGGGCTGTTTTGCTCATTGACCACATGAGCACTTGATGTGAATTCTGCCTGTACACTTCCATGGGAGAGGTCAGGCACGCTGCCTGGCTCCGTTTCTTTTACTGCTAGTAACACTGCTAAGTGTTAACTGTTGTTTCCTTTTCCCAAGTGTAAGTCATTGGTTATTGCCTTGGGAAGGAGAGACACTTGCTGAGCAGAGCAGCAGTAAAAGCCACACAATTTCTCACTTCAACTATAGGATTATATTTGATAGACACAGAAGTATCTATCCTGAATAGCAGAAACTGGACTTAGCTTTTTTTTTTTTTTTTTTTGGTTTCCAAGCCAGCCAGCTGATAGGTATATGTATAGTACACAACAGTCTGCACCACAGACCTCCGCTGTTCTGTGGATTTCATTTTCATACAGAAGGAAAAAGTCAATAGATATAACAGAACTGACTCTTCTCTCACTTTGGGTGTTACAAAACATTGGATAATGTGGATGCTAAGTGGCTCTCTGCATATTAATATAAAATATGTAAACATGATACTGCTCTAATTTACCTGCTGGCAGGTCCGGCATGAATGAGTATATGCTGAACCTGTGACCACTTGGACTTTCTCTTCACAACTGTTCAGGTCTTTGGATTTGGTCACATAGACTATGTTTGCTCTCTTGTTTTCCTGAATTGCATATGTTGTGTTACAAATACCTCCAATCCCAGCCTGGCAAAATAAAGATAGAGATCTTAGAAGTTTACCCCTCCACAAAGCTCCATCAATTCCTCACATGGACTCTGCTGTTTAATTCTATATTTTCAAAATTTCTGATGGAAGTGCATGGTTTTTTATTGATTGTACTCTCTAGAAGGAAAAGTGGGATGATCTGTACTTTCATTTCCTTTTTACATGTAACAGGTTACCAGTAAGCCAAACCCTGAGAGAACTAAAACATTTGAGAGCTTCCCTGAGACAAGATCTGAAGCCTGAGAAAAGATGGGTAGTTATTTCCAGTTAAAGCTGTTGATTATGATTTGAGGAATATTAATAAAAAGTGCCAAAATAACATGATCAGTCAGAATGAAATCTCAACAGCAAAGTATTTTAAGGTTGGAGATAACATTCTGCCCTTAAAATTTGCTTTTATAGATAGCTTAAAAATGCCTATGGAACAGGCCTTGGAATATCAGATGATCTGTCACGATACGAACAGCAAGAATTAAAAAGAATTTCAGGACAGCAGAGTGTTGATAGTAGGTTTTCTTGAGTGTGCAGTTTTCGCTCAGATGTTGAATAATATTTCAAGCATATATATTTAAAAGAGCTCTTAAATTTCCTCAGTCTGTGACAGGTTTTGGAGAGGAAAATATCTGATTGCATTTTAGGAAGAAGGGTTATTTTCATTTTTTTTTTTTTTATTATTATTGAGAGCATAGCCACTCCAGAGAGCAGCTCTGGGCTATGTCAGAACAGCAAAATGGTCATGTGATGGTTGCAAGGCAAGTCATACCCACTCTAACTTTAATTTAACAGTATTCCTGAAGACACAGTGGCTTCAGTAAGGGCTAGGAATAAGAACACCCATGCAGGCTTTCCAAAAGACTTGTACTCTGCAGATACAGGTATGGGGCTCCTCTGCAGACTTCAGGGTGAGGTAGCGACATTTAAACTTTAAAGGGGAATGTGGCTTGGTGGAATGAGTTAGCCTCATGCATTACTGGACTTCTAGGGTTATTTAATTCACAGCTAGCTCAGATATCCTTGCCCTATAGGCTGTGAAGTAGACTTGCCCATCTTAGTCCTTTAACCTGTGTGTAGCTCAGTTTTTGTGGGACTAATAATGCTTATCTTCCTTTACAGAGAGAGTTGAGATTGTCAAGCAAGCGTGCCAATGCTCATTAATCAGTTGCTGCCTGGGAAAAGCAAAGAAAACTTAGAAATGATTTTAGGAGGTGAAGTCGCATATATTGCTCAGCTATGAGAATGGGACATATTGCTAACTGAATTACAAAGAATGAAGATGTAAAACTAGATATGAGAAAATAGAGCTGCAGAATATGCGAAACCACCCGAGTTTTTATGTGCAACAAGCAGTGTGATATTAAATCATGCAGTTCCTTTCCGAGAAAGAGCTCCACTTACATAAAAATACATTAAAAAAAATTAGTTATTCTGGACTGCATTTTCAATAAAAATAACATGAATGTATAATAATTTCAAGGTTTTTGCTGATCTCTGAATCAAATGTAGCCTAATCAATGTAAATACGGTTTTGGAAAAGCCAAACACATTGCAATTTCTAAGGTGAATAGTAATATCAGATGATTTACCTAGACTAAGATATTAAAACCTGAAAAACAGTGGAAATTCCAACAGAGCATCAACTGCAGCTGTCAAATCTATTACAGTAATATCATAGCATATGTACTGTTTTCCTTTTAAAAGAGGAGCTAGAAGATATTAAAGTATATATGATTGGTTAAAAAGTCAAATTGCTGTTATTTTAGCTTTAATCTTGTGTTGCAAAGTTTAAGCCTGTTTTAATACAGCAGTCAAATTTTACATAAGCTTCAGCTTTCACAGGAATTTACTTTTTCTAGAATTGTAAGCCAGAGTTTGTAAGGGTCTAATACTGCAAATGCATTTTCTGAAATACTTTGATCAATCAGATTAAAAATCTACTGTTCTGTCATCCTGTTTAGCTACAGTTCCATCAAATATTGTTCCATAAGAATAACCAAATGGTGATTACCCAAGCTAGATGTTTCTTGGTATTGAAGTTTTTATCAGGGATTGTACTGGGTCTGGCTGGGATGTTAACTTTCCCTGCAGCAGCCCATACAGTACCATGCTCTGCACTTGTAGCTAGAACAGCAATGCTATCACACCAGTGTCGTGTCTGCTGCTGAGAAGTGCTGGCACAGTATCAGGACTTTCTCTAACCCTCCTGGGGGGTGGGCAAAAAGTGAGAAAGAAACATCACCAGGGCAGCTGACCTAAACCAACCAAAGAGATATTCCATAACATATGATGTCACACTCAGCAATAAAAGGTGGAAGAAGGAGGAAGAGGGAAGGGGTGGGCTTTCGTTGCAAAAACGTCTGTCCTCCTCGCGAACGCCAGCTACGTGCATTGAGGCCCTGCTTCAAGGACGTGGTCAGGCATCGCTCATTTGTGGGAAGTAGAGAATCATTTATTTCCTCTGCACTTCCATATAGCCTTTACTTGTTTTGTTTTTGCTGTTCCCTTTCCCTTTTCCCTTTAGTTGAATTGTTAATTAATAATATTTCCTTAATATATATATTTTTCCCTTTAATTAAATTATCCTTATCTCAACCCGTGAGTTGTTCTTTCCTTTACTTCTTCCCCTCCTCATCTGAGGAGGGGGAGTGAGAGAGCGGTTGTGGTGTTCAGCTTCCTAGCATGGTGAAACCACCACAGGGATGAATTCAGAAAAGATCATAGAAGAATCTGAAGAGAAGGCTTATTTATTTTTATAGCAACCACAATGGCCAAGACAAAATGCTCACCTCCTGTAAACTGTATGAATGCTGCATCTTCTTCATGCTGAGTTCCAGAATGTTCAGAATTCCTCTGTAGATGTTCAGACCATCATCTGAGACAGAATCAGGAGCCATGAGGTTTCCAACGTGGCCATTGCTATACTCAAACTTGATGGGATTACTAAGTTGTCCAGTTAGTGCCTGAGTCAGTTTCAGTGATCGAGAGAATGAGCTTGTAGGCCAGATGCCATTGTACTCTGCTGCTTCAATTGAGTGAATCTAGAACAAAAGGGTAAATATAATTCCTCTTTAATTTTTTTCATTTTTTTTCCAATACATGTAAGCAACTAGAGTTTTACTCACTTAAAAAATACACATTTACATAACAAATTCTCTTCAAAGGGAAAACTTTCACTTGTCATTTAACATAGTTCATACAAATATACATTTTTTTTATATATATAAAAGGAAAGAGTAACGCAAATGACTGTGACATTTCCACAGTCACTGCACTCTGTTGTGTTTCAGAGATATTGCCAAAGGTTGACTTGTATGAAGAAATGAGCCAGAGAAGAACCGCATGAATCAGGTTGCTACCCAAAAGTAGTATGGAAGATCTGCACAAAATTGCAGGAGAAAGTTAATGTTGCATAAAGCATCATTAACTCCTGTTGTGAACTCTGTCGTCTCTATTGCTGGGGTCACAGAGCACAGACAGCAGTCAGAAACTAATAACAACGTGGCTGCTGGGCCAGCCAGATAGTCATAATTAGTTTGAGCAGTGGAGAGCAGATTACAAAAATTGTCCTTCCCTACATGTTTTGCAGTGGCACACAAGAGCCAAAGGCTCAGGCACTGGCCCCAACCCTGCTCCACACATCACGCTCCAGCTTCAACCTGGGGCACATCCAAGCAAGTAGAAAGTTGTGCTAAACTGTGCATAACTTGAATGATTTCTACCCCATGGGAATAGGGCATGTTTAGCTTAGATTCTCAGGTGACTCTTCCCTCCTATATAATTTGACAATTTAAAGAGACTCTGACACCTTAGGCTGGCAATACGATGCAAGATATGATTTAATTTCTCAAAAAGCCACACAAACTAAATCCTCATACAGCAAATCATTGGAGACTGCACTTTCATATTTATTTTTGTTATTGTCGGTGGAGATCACTGCCAACCCCAGTAACTGAAGCTTACAGAGGAGGCTGTTACAGAGCAAATCCCTCATGCTGCCTCTTGGACATGCTTCTGGCATATTGCATTTGGGCAGGTTTGAAACTGCTTTGCAGGGTCAGCACGAGGTAGTTTTCCTGAGCTCTTAGGGTCCAGGCAGGACTCACGCTGTCTGCTCAGTTTTGAACACAGCTGGCAATTCCTACTTGTGGGTTTGTGATGAAAAAAAATTGTCAGCTGGAAACTGCTCAGGGACCACAGCTTTTTACTTAGGCTGAATACGAACTAGTAAGCTACAGATGAAAGACTAATTCCCTGAACCATCCCTCCAAACTGTCTAATCTAAATATAACAACAGCAAAATAAACTTCTCCAGGAGTAGAAGGGAATAAATGTATTGTTACCTTTCACTTAGAACTTGCCCCAAAATATATATATATATATATTTCCCCTCCTTTCTTCCTAGAAAGTATTTATATTTGAAAATGAAACTTTTTCACAAATGCTCTAGGGCAGGTGAAATCAGTGTTGGAAGATTTCAGGGAACAGGAGTCAATTTCTGGTGAAGACTCACCCCAGCATACCAACAGCCATTTCAAAATTTATATTCTTGCCCTGGCCATGGGGCAAGGACAAGAATTCTGCTTACTCTGTGCCAGGGAAGTCTTCTACTCACCAGTACAGATGTGCGACCCTTATTTCCTTGTTTTTTTTTGGGAAAAAAAAAAAATAAAAAAAAAAATATCCAGCTATTTGCAAAGGTCATGGAAAAACAATGTTTGCTGTCTAGCTCTATTATAATTTGAACTTATACCTAGTACCAGAAGGGTAATTCAGTCTGAAAGGCTACAACATTTACAAGCATTTATCAGACAGTCACCAGTCTTTTTAATCCGCAGTTTTTCAATTTTCCCAATAAAAGCTTTTAAAAAGATCATTTTTCTTCCACATGCACAGAAGACTTAATAGAATTTGTGTAAAGCAATTGAGGGGTGTGTTTCAATACATTCATTAGAAACTCGTATAGGCTTCTGTTAAAGGCAAAAGTGTTTCTCACATAATCAGAACTCTTAGCAATTACTCAGCATGCAGTAAAAATATACAATTGAGGATGACAAAGGATGTCATTTGGGACCCTGCAGAAAAAGAAGCCACCAGATGACATTAATTATGCTAAATATTGAATCACATCCAGCTACTGTTGCATGTTTTATTGCCTTTCGTTTGCTGGTTACGAAATCAGTTGATTAAATAATCCTAGGCTGTACAGTTTGGAACAATTGGATTGATCCAGTAATAAATTATTGTGCATTTCAAATTACATTCCATTGTCTTCCTGACCACAAAGCAGAAGAAATCCTTCAAACCCAAGGTTGGCTTGAGCTGAGAATTACCTGGCAAAGTGCAAGTAGAATTTAGTGCACTGCATAAAACAATAATAGTGTTAGTTACATTCTGCCTGAGTAAGCACAATATATGATGAAACTTAATTGCTTCCCAAAAGCTTAAAAAAATGCATGAAGAGAATTTTACCTTTCAAATTGAATACATTTTCTTACCCTAATAAGATAAAGTTTTGGCCCAATACCACTAATTTCCACTTTACTTTTTATTCTTATTCCAGCTCTTGCGAGTCCTTTCTCTGGAAGTCCACTGAGAAGTATACTTTCATGGTTATATGTATAAACCTTGTTTTCACTGAAATCGGGTTCTGCAAAGAAATGTTTCCCATAAAATGTTATAGAGATTGTATAGAACATATTAAAGTAACTGTATTAAAATGTATGGAACAAAACAGATGAATTTGTTCATTTTTTTTTTTTTTTTTTTTACTGCACCTGAAGAAAATTAGCTGTTGTAAAATTGTATTAAACATTGATATACTTTTCAGATTCTATTTTGAATTTCACTCGTAATTATAGTAGCTGATAGGAAAATTACTTACGGTAATTAAGATTCTGGCTCCCTGAAAGAGAAGGAAAAAAAAAAAAAAAAAGTAATGAAATGACAAAGCAAAAATAACCCAAAATGTTAACGTATTTTAGTATGAAAGACTATAACTCATCTTGTACATATGGCATAACTCTTTCCAATTGATTTTACTTGTAACTCAGCATATACACAGAAGTTTCTTTTTATCAAACAACAAAAAATGTCATAAAATCATTATTTAAATAAAATTTTTAGAGATCATTTTTGTAAGTGAAGATCTTTTTTGTAAGGAACTGTACTTAGATTCTGAAACCTCTTCCTGAATCTATTATTAAGTTCATCAAAGCAGATAAGTTACTTACCCACCAGGGTTAAAAGCAGGGTTAATATCAAGCCCCTCATGATGGGGATAAAGTAAAGGTGAACATGCTGGGTTCCCTTTTATAAAGGCATATGCTATCACATGCCCCTTTTGGCAAGTTGATTTGACAAATAACTGTATTTTAGAATGCGTATTGATCAACCAAAAAATAAACATCTCTGAGGGCATGAATGCTGACAACTTCAAATCACCTTATTATTTCAACTAAATTTCTATGTGAAACAGAAATTCTGTTTTTGGAATATCTTTCCTTTTTTTTTTTTTTTTTTTTTTTTTTTTTAAACATATAGTTAATATAGTAAAAGACTAAATAAAATACAACATTAAATCAAAATAGTTCCTTAATAATAACTTTCTCCAGTCTTAACTTTGATGTCCTGATAATTTTTACTTGCTAAGGATTACATCTTTGGAGACACGCCTTGATCTATCACATTGAACATCTACTTTTAGAGGAGAGTTTGTAATTGATTTTATAGATTTAGGATTGAGATACTTCTAAGCTCATAGTCATGAAATGAGAAATGGTCTTTCTGCAGTACCTACCACAGCTCTTTTTGCAAGTGTTGCTTGCTGCTTACACCTGGGAAGACAGATCTTCAGTGTAACCTTCACATTAGCTTCTGGCTAATGGTCAAAAATTGTACTATAAATAACAACAAGAGGGAAGATAATTTGTTTATAAGAAGAATGCAATAAAATGGAAGGTACATTTCTGGAAGCAGCTCAGAGAAGTGGGAGTCTCAAGTTCTCAGTGACTTCTCTGGGGCCTTTGTCTGCTGAGTCTCTGGGGAAAATGCATCCAGAACTTCCTACTTGTAGCCATAACATTTAGATCAATCCTTACCAAAGCTAATTCAGGAGTGAGTTCCCTCCTCAACCTCAGTTATACATATTTTTTAAAGTGTTTAACATTTACTTTGAATTTAAGCTTGTTTTATGGTAAGTCAAATGGTAAATTAAATATCACATAAAACCCACCTGGGTACAAGGGATACTGAGGGAGCAGGAAAGAGAGCTCAGGAATGGATATCTGCTATTTCCTCAAGGCTGTGAAAGGTATAACATCCATGCAAGTGATGCGCTTTGTCAGGCAGCTGAACTCTATCCTCCAAAAGGAGAACAAGGTTTTCTCGGCTATTGTTATTCGTCAGGGAGGAGAGGGTGAAACCTGAGTTTGGGTCCCGAGACCTACACCACTAGAGCCTGAGAATATGCTTAACACAGGCCCCATCCAACAGCCTCTTTACTGGATTACTTCATTTACTTGGAGTGATGCCACCTGACTGAGGAATAAAGAAGTGATTATTGTGGTGCCAGTTCACCTGGGCTGGGGCTGTGGTGGAAGGAAATGTGGCCATATGCTAGGCCCCTTGCTTGCTGCAGCCCCACTGGCAGCATGCAGCTGAGAGGAGCTGTAAGTGGAGTGAGGGACCTTCTCTGCTGACACCACCAGAAACTCTGAGAGTTTTTATATAGCAGCTTTATTCCACAAAGGGAAAATGTGTATCTGGATGAGTAGTCAGATCTTCCATGAAAGGAAATGTGTGTCTAATAAAATATTGAAAAATATACAATAGACATATGAACTGTTACAAGAGATTAATGATTGGTGTGTTCCTTTGCCATGGGTTTAGATGGTGAAAAATTAAGTGCACATGGCTTTTACCTCATATTTTCCTGCAGGGTGCTAACTAACAGTCCTGGCTTCTCAGTGTGTGAGAGACGATGAGACACACTGTGCTTGCAGGCCCTGGGAAATCCAGCAGCATACCTTGGCTGGCATATATGCACTGTCAAATATAGTTAGAAATGCCTTATAAAAAAGCTGTGCTGCTTGCAGCCAGGATGGAAATAAACACACCACAGCAGTGCGATGTGTGCACGCCTCCCTGCTTCAGTCACCCTGCTTGTGAGCACTGCTCGTTGTGCTGCAACCTGGCCTCTGCACAGCACTGGGTTAGCATGCTCACCTGGCCACGTTTCCATGTTATGGAGCACAGAAACTACAAAAGTTAGACCAGTAATTTAAACTATATTATTAGCAACATATTGAAATAATGATTAAGGGACACACACATTTTAATATGGAGTTATAACACTTCTCAATTTTAATAAAAGGTTTCATAATTGAAATATAATGTGAATAGTTTTATTCTAACTGGATACTGAGAATATTGCATTTCTATTTTTCAATGGGAACTACTGTGGGAGTCTAAGCTTGTAATCAGTACGTAGATACCTGATTACTAGATAGATAGCTAAAATAATTAATATTGTGTTTTCATCTGCAACATGTCTTCTCTATTTTGAATAACCCCTCTCTACCTAGCTTTTTCTGCTTGGGGGTTAGGAGAAAGTGATTTCAAAATTGTTGCACCCATTATTACTTAAAAGGGGCAACCTAATAAATTCAATAAGTATCTGAGGGTCACAACACTGGTCTCTAATCCTTTCTCCAAAGGAGACACATCTTTCCATCTATCTCTAAGGGCAGAAACAGGCCATCTATCACTTTAAGAAAATGGATAAAAAGAGGAAAGGTGAGAGCCATGGTTTTTAAAGCCAGTATGTTTCTTCTTAAACATTCAACATGTTATGATAGTGAGCAAGAAAACAAAGGAAAATAAATAAAATACAATTAATCAGGCCCTCCACAAGCAAATTCTAAGTGTTTAATTTAGTTGCTGAGGAAGGAACATTAATATGGGCATGGTCTTTACACACAACCTGTGTCTTTTTTCTTTTAAAGATATAAACAATGAAGAAAAGGATTTCTTAAAAAGTGATGGGAAATATCTTGGGATTTTTTAATTTTAACAGGAAGAGAGTATATGGCATTGAGTGTTAGAGAATGTGTGATGGCTGTATAAGGGCTGCAGTAAGATGAGGTAGGCTGCTTTTAATTTACAGGGCACTTGCACCATAAATGAAACATGAATACAGGCTAATTAACCTGATTAGAGCTATTGCTTCTACACTGCAATTGTCTTTACATAACACATTCTGCTTGGGTAACAGGGTCTTATTATCTGCTGTTGTACTGCTGCCGATAGGTCTGCACTCTCCTTGTTCTGTATT
Organism: Nettapus auritus; assembly: GCA_011076525.1. NCBI lineage: Eukaryota > Metazoa > Chordata > Aves > Anseriformes > Anatidae > Nettapus > Nettapus auritus. Next base: position 19,314,401 of record CM021772.1, on the reverse strand, counting down.
CATGTTGCTGAATTATGGTGCAGTGATGCCATTTCCATCCTGCTAATATATAGCCTCCCAACAAAGCAGGGATTAGCAAAACAGCTCCCAGGCAACCATAGCTGGTTAAAATAGACATAATCAGTTGGCTAAGCTAAATGATTTTTAGTTTTCAGTTTTCCTCATTTCTAAACATAAAGAAGCCTTACCCAAAATCTATATAAATATAAAAATAAATTAAAAAAAAAAAAAAAGAAGAAAATTTCCCACCTGTTTCATATTGAACATTAACTCCTTGTTTGTTTGTTTGTTTGTTTGTTTTGCTATTGTAGCATAGCCTCCAAGATAATGTTTGATATTCTTTCCAGAGACTCTGGACAGTGCCTAATGAATAAGAATGTGTTCTGGGTTGGGCTAAATTGCCATATGCTGATTCTAGTACATTCACAAAGGGATTCTGTTACACTAGCTCGCTTTAAAAGGTGCCTTTTTTTTTTTTTTTTTTTTTTTTTTTTTTTTTTCCCAGTTTGATGCTGGCACACCACCAATGGAGTGATAGCTGTGGGAATCAGATACAATGTTTGCAAAATGAAAGAGGTAGAAATGCTATTTATATTTTGTATATATGTTGGGGTATGCATGGTTTGATCTAGACTTATAGTATTGCTGTAAATTATTTTTTTTAATAAGTTTGTTTTATTTTAATATATGCTATTAGACCAAAGACATGTTTTTGTGCATTTCAATGAACTTGTCAGTGCAAGTGTTCCTGATGTCTGCCCTGGATTTGCCTGTAATTTCCAGAGCAAAGAATGAATGTGAGAAAAAGAGGAATTGTGGAATCAATCTCTGGCTGTCTCAATTTGAAAACCAATTGTTTTGATATAGAACTTAGCTCTACAAAGTTGTTCAAAGGGTTTTAATTTCATTTAAATACAAAAAACACGTTCTGAAGTCTAGTGGTCCACTGTCATTGCTATCATAATTGGCTCATCAGCTGGCATACTGATTAAGCAGCCTCAGGATTTTTTCCCCTCCTTTCCGTATATCCTATTTCCCAAGTCATTTAGTAGGGTTAAATGTCAGACCACTTGTCATCTGAGATTTGAGTCACGTCATATCTGAGGACTGGTGTTTGCTATGTAATTCTATTGCACTAGAAGATAATTTCCCCAAGTTTATCTTAACCCTGCCTTAGACTTCATGGTCACACAGTGATTAGATTCAGCAGCATTGGTCGTGACAGGAAATCAGGTAGCCCTGAAATTTAGCCCTGTCATGTCTCTGCCTCAGTCAATTTGGGGATGAAATGGTGACTGCATAAATTGGACACTGGAGAGCTCTGTGTGCTGCATTATACATTGTTTGCCTATAGGCTGACGTACTGCTTGTAATTGCATGCTTGGTTGGAGATACCACAGCTAATTCAGAAAGAAAAAATACTTGTAGAAAGTTTATTACAATATACTCTGACTGTATAAAACATCACAGGGAGGTGAGGAGGACCCAGGCCATTCTGTGTGCCTTAGGATGGACTGCAGGAAGAAGTTTAACCTGGTTCAGCAAGGACTCAGCAGCAACCTTTTTGCAGGAGGTGCTGGGAACATAAGAGCTATAGACTTGTTGCCACCTCAGAAAAAAAGCCCGTTATCATCTGTAATCCTTTGTGAGGATCCTTTTATGTTCTCTGATGAACAAGACCTTAGTAATTTGTGGGAGAGCCTTAGGAAGAACAAGATTCTCAAGACATTCTGTTTCTTTAGACCAAGACAAATATGCTAGAGGTAGAGAACTTCAGACTGTCCTAAGAAAGGAAATGGGCTAATTATTATATATATTTTTTTAAAGTGTGGAGTTGTACAAATATATATGAGTCCTCAAAAATGTGAGTTTGTGGTTCCACCCAAAATGTATATCATTCTTTATGAAAAATAAAGGATTTGTTTTCCCCAGAAACCAATATTCTCAGGTTTAATGATTATTTTTTTTTCTGTTTTTTAGACCTTCACCTTAGCATTGTATTCCCTTATACCACAAAGCCATGGCAAGAGTATGGATAAAGATAGTCACTTTCTAGTGTTAGATTGTCTGGTAAGTTTATAGTGTCAGGAGGAAGCTTAGTCTGAACTTATTCTCAGTACAGAATATACGAGGAGTGTGATACCTCTAGTTTCACAGCACTGGGTCACTGTGACATTAGGTCACATGGGTCAGATAAGATAAGCAGTGTATTATTCCTGAGGAAGAAGCAGATAATGCTCTGCCAGTTCAAACAACAGACATTGACTTTACCCTAAAAAATAAATAAATAAATAAATAAATCATGTACCAGTCTTTAATCAATGACTTTGACTTCCAAAGATTAAAGGGTCTAACCATATAAAAATAATAACATAGTTTGGTTTTTAAGTTAATGTGAAAGTTAGTTCAGGAATAAATTGAGTACCATATGTTTCATTACTTTGAAGGAAAGTTGCTAAGTTATTATTCACTGTATAGTACGGATTAATCATAATCCTGTTTTCTGTATAAGACAGTTGCAGTTTAAAGTACTAAATGGAACACTGATGTTTGTATCTGCTTATTAAGCAAGTGTAGACCCTCAACAGTGCTGTTTCCACATTGCCTATGAACATCAGACGATAAACTAACACTTGAACACAGCTTTGGCTAAGATTATGAAGAATTAGTTTCTTCAATATAAAAATGAAGGTTGACAAATTCCTACATCCAGGAGAGGTGCGATCTGGATGCAGATCCAGGTCTGCAATTTATAGCTGTCTGGTGCCTTATGCTCTTAAACAATTGCATTTTCACCCTTGCAGAAAATTTCTTGCCCATTTGACTGGGCACAATTTTAACTTCTTATGATAAAGGCTGCCTTTTGCTGCAGGAAGCATTTAACATAGTCAGAATACCATGAATGCTGTTCTCTAGCACTGTGTGTGCAGCCTTAATGAGTAACTGCTCAAAATCTATTTTCAAGGCTTTTTAGTCTGAATACAGGCAAAAGTTAAAGGCAGACTCTGGCTGACTACGCTCCCTACCCCACAATGAAGTTTTTCACTCAGTTTAACTGGAGCTGTATCTACTATATACTGACACTAATTTGCTCTTTGAGCAATCTCTGCAACTTTAGTGCAAATACTCAAGGAATTAAATAGTTCTTAATACAAGTAGGATTTGAAAAATCTGCTCTATCATATGCAGCTCTCAGACCATTTTTGAATAGTTCTTTAAGGCTTTATATGAGAAACTGATCAATTTATTAATAGTTTATTTATTTATTTGTATATTTACTGTAATACCTAAATTCATTTCCTTTGATCATCTCACCATTTAAAGAAAACACTAATAAGATAATTATTCTCTTGGTGTTTAATTTAATTTTCAAGAAATTCCTGTACATCACCAAACAATGTTTGTCTGAAAACTGAAATGGGACATAATTATCCAATTCTTTAATTCTTCAGGGAAGGCAATGGAATTAAAACAGACAGCTAGATTCCATGGATGTTTCCTATATTTTTTTTCTTGTTTTCTTTTCTTTCTCTTCTGACAATTTATTTAGGTTGAGTTTCTCCTGTGATAAACAGATGTGGCTCAGTCAAAAGACATGGAATTGGATCAGCTTACCCCAGCTGAGTATCCAATTCAATATTTTTAATTATTTAATGCAGGAATGTGTTGGTTGATGCTACCTTCTTATTTTCCTAGTTTTCTAACAACAACTAAATTTCTTTAAATTAGTTATTGTTCCATAATAAATATTGTACCCCATAATTGTTCCAGAGTGCTCATGCTAAAAAACATAGAGCAATGTAGTTGTTACCTCATACATGCTTCCAACATTCATAATATTTATGCTTTTTTTCCCCCAGAATTTTTGGACACTAATAACAGGGAGTGAAAGAACTAAAAGCAAACAGAAACTGAGTGTCCTCTTTGTTTAAAGACTGATTTAAGACCTTTTCTAGAGATAATAAAACTATTTGGTTTCAGAGTTCTGCAGGTTTTCTGAAGTGAATTAGTCCTTTAACACTTGTAAAGGACTAATTTACCACTAGTGCACCTAAAAATGGATACAGAGTATAAACTTCTAATAAATATATCCATTAAAAATACATATATATATTAGTTCCTAACAAGTTGTACAAATGTCCTGTACCACTTACACTGTCAGACCACCACTGGCAACTATTCTCCAGTGCAGATGCCTCTGGCTCCCATCTCACATGCAGTTAAAGCAGAACTGACTATTAACACAACTTAACACAGACTTTTCCATATATTAAAAAGCTCAAATCTTTTCTCAGTGAAACTATTACTCATAAATAACAATAAATAAATAAAAATCTGGCTATGTTTAGGTTCTACAGTCAGCTGCTGGGCTTTCTGTAGTAGTAGTGTGCTCAAGCCATTGTTCTAATAGATTATAGTAGCGCCATTGTTGAACCTGGAGTCAAAAGATGCTATCATTTTAGGTAGAAGTGTTGATAATAAATAATTCAGTGTCTTCCTGGAAGGTAGCAGCCCTATAACCTTTCAGCTCTCCTCACCAAGCAATCTACAAAGAAATGTTGCCAGGAGAAGCTATGGAGGAGTGTGGGAACAGCTCATCTTCCAGGCATAAAAGTAACTGCTAGTAATAACAAAATGAAATTAAAATATGAGATATACATCTGTGAAAGAAAATATGCTCTATATGAAAGCTCATCAGCAGCTTCATCCTTAAATTTCCACTCACCAACCTGTTGGGAAATGTATAGAAAAAGATAAAAAGAGAGTGACAGCAGTGCATGTACCAAGACTTAGGCAATATCTGAAGAGAGAGTAAAAAATGCTCTGTCTTAATGAAGCATGGAATAGAAACTGATCTTGGAGTACAGTTGAAAAGCCAGACCAGTCACCTGGGAAACAAGAAAAAAGGGAAAACAAGCAAGTAGTCTCAAGCCTCACAAAACATTCACAAACTAAAACTACCACATACTTGCAAGTTAGTGGCTAATAGTCTCCAAAATTATAGAACTGTCTATGCGAAATGTAGGCATACTACCACAGGTACATAAGCCAGCCTTAACATCAAAGAAGATAATTACTGAAACATCATGCTCAAAGTATATAAAAAGAACATTAAATAAAGAACATTAAAGGTATTTCTAGAGACATTTTTCCAACTGCAAGGAGCAGTTTAGTGATGGGTTTGAAACAATCTGCCTTTTCATCCTGAAGTTTCAGCAAATGGGAGTTTTTTTAATCAATGAGTAAATTGCCTCTTCCTCACAGGAAAGGTGAACCCTGCGGACAGATTTTCAAAATGCACCTGGATTAAGACCATGGACATCTAGCTGTGAGAAATAAGGTGCCAAAGACAACCACCGAAGGCAAATCAGGACAGTGTAGGAAGGACAGTCACTGAAGTTGGCCTGAGCTGCCTGCAATGGCATGGTTGCACAAGGGGCGAGGAGAAGACATTCAGCAATGGTATGAAAGGGCAAGTTCTGCGAAGCAGCCATTTTTTTCCAAGAGTATTCCCCTATCCTGGGAGATAATGGGAGCACACATCACCGAAGAGCAGGAGACGCACAGGAAGCTGACAACAGCTTCAGACTGATCTGGAGGGAGGGAGGGAATAGATGCCAGCCTTCCCAGGGAGGGATGCGTTTGATTTCTCATCATAGCACTTTGCACACACTGACACTCATTTTGCTCTGGAGCTTTATAAGATCTTTGACCAAAGACAAGTGTTTTTGTCCCACTAATTATGCTTAATTGGAAACCTATTGTTTTTACTGAGAGACTCTTTGGTCTTCTGAATAGGCAGATGGAAAAAAATATGAGGAAAAAGGGGATTTCAAATGAAACACACAGGTGTTTTTTTGTCTGTTTTATTACTTCAATATTAAGTAGTTTATTTTTGGCTCTCTGTCTTGGGGGAAAAATGTTTTGAATTTACCTTTGTAAACAAAAGAATAGGGAGATATTTTAGACAATTTTAATAAATACGTACCAAAAACTACTCTGAAAACAAATGAGAATAATTTGAAGCTACACAATAAAAAGAAAAGATAGTTATATATAGAAAATTCTATTTTTCCATTTTGAAACCCATTTAATATTCTTCAGATGAGCAGGATGGAAAAGGTGTCTGCTCTAGTCTCTTATCTGAAGCCAGAAGCAAGTGTAAAACGCAGAAAAAAAGGAACCAAGAATAAACTTTTCTCCCTTTGATCCTTTCCTGGGTCCTTCAGAACAATATAAGAGAGCTTCTGGCATTTTCTTTTTCTTAATCTTGCACTTCTGGAAGACCCCTGAATTTCGTATATTCTGCTTTTCCCAGTTGGCTTTTCTCTCTTATCTGGAAAAGTTATTCTAATGTCTTTTACCGTTTTCAGCCTCTCTCTTGCTTTGTGGCATTACAGACACAGTTACTCTGTGTCCCAAACTCAAAGCTGAATGAGAAACCCACTACAACAATAACCCTCAGATAGTTCCTTGATCTCTCAAACAGCCCATGATGTAGTTCTCTAAACCTCTCAGTAATTTACATTGCTTCATGGGGACTTAGACTGTACTAACTACGAAGAAGACTGAATAAAACTGAGTACACTTAGCAGTCCAGAGAGTGGAAAGGGAGCTGCATTTAAGCCATCCTTTAGGTGCTGCTGCCTCCTCCTGTGGTGCCCTGACAATGTCACTGTCACAAAATCAGACTGCAACCTTGTCCTTTCCCACCCCTGCTTTACATACATAAAGGTGTGGGAGGTACTGTCTTCCCAAACCTCTCCCAAAACTTTTATTGTGTTTATGGTGGGCATTGCTAATAAACAAATAAGAAAAAAAAAAAAAAAAAAAAAAAAAAAGCACAACAAAAATTGCAGAGTTATTTGTATAAAATATTCTAACCTTTCTTTGCGTGCATACTATGCTGATTACCATGTATGTTAATGGCTCCATAGCAAAATGTAAATGTTTGTCACTAGAAATATGCTGTATTTTCCCACAGGGACTCTGAAAGGGAAAAACCCCAGCTTCACCTCATCACTACAAAACAAGGGATTGAGAGAGAGGGAGAAACCACAAACACATGAGACAGCAGTTCAAGCATCTGATTCTCTTGCAGCAACATTGCTGGCAGTAATTCATGTGTTGTGGTGGAAGGAAGGAGCTCCAAGCAGGGATGTAAAGGAAGAGGAAAGAATGCTGACTTCTGTGCTCCAAGTGTTTCACTCTTACAAATAAATGTTGCTGTTTGTTTGTGAAGTGCAAGAGACAACAACACTTAAGGTACATCTGCTTTAAGGAGGTTAACAGGGAAGCTATCTCTCTCCACATTTCTGTTTCATTCTGTATTTCATTAGGTAAGAACTCTCCAGCAACAGTTTACCTTAACCTCATTAACAGTCTCTGACAACTGCTTTCTCTCCAGCTTCACTTCCCCCAAATGCTCATGATCAAGAAAGACACAGTTCACAGTTTTCTGTTCCTCGATTTTTTTTTTTTTTTTTTTTTTTTTTTTTTTCCCTTATGAAAGCCTACAGTATGTAATGAACGATTGCTGCCAGGAGCACACTGCAAAGTGTCTATGTGACGATTATGTGAGAGGTTCATAGTCTTTCACATTCCATAGTGTAGAAGTGAGCCTTTGGGGCACCTCAAAAAGTTTTAAAACACTTGCTTTCATTCAGGGAAGAATCAAAGAGTTTCAGTAGAAGAAATTGTCTTTACACACATAAAAAATGAAGGTTTCTAAAGGGATCTTTTAGTTAGATGATAGAAAACCTGCATTTTGTAATACCGCAGGGGTTCTTTTAATAAGTCACTGAAAAGTTCAATTTGACAAGTTAAACCTTGATTTTTTTTTTCATACTTATTATAGCCAAGGAGGTGCTAACCTAATACAATGGGCAAAGGAGTGTTATCACAATACAATAGACCAGACGGAGTTAGTACAATACTGGGCAATAAGGGATCTCACTATAATGAGTGAGAGAAGCAGTGTCTGCAACATAAGAAGCAAGTTTCAGAAAAGAGAAATGTGTTTGGTTTGTTATTGGTCATTTTATAGCTGCAATTGTAACCCAATGCTAAGACCTCAAGATGCTTAAGAGTCTTCTTTAAAAAGCAGAATGTTCATTTCAAAGGTTCACAGGCCAAAAGAGACCATTATGGTTTCTGAACGAGGAGCCTCAGTAACACAGGCTATAGATTATTGCAAAATGTTCCTTCAATCAAACCTGATATTGGAGTTATATCTGCAGTGTAAGGCTAGAGCTTAGTTTGGTCTTGTGTGTTGCTCACACTGATGCACTATGAGGGCTGTGGAAGTCCTTAATATCAGATCTGAAATCACTTCTTTCTCTTTACACCTCTGGTATCTATTTCCATGATTTATATATATATATACATATATACTCATGGCATTAAAGTCATTTTCTCCCATTTATGCTCACTTCCCAGCTCACGTTCAAATTTCAAGGAGCTTTAGATCGGGCATCAAGATAGTCCTATTGAAAGTATGAAAGGTGTTTTGCTAGAAGAACATTCCCATCCACTGCATCATTCTAAAGTGCAACACGGGAAAAGGATGCTCAAAAGAAATTCATACATTGTGCTATATGTAAATCTGTGCAGTTATTCAGCAAACTAAACTCTGCAAATGTATGTGACCTACTTTTCAGATTGTTTAGCACCTAATAGTATCCCTGCTGCCAATCAAATGGCAACTGCAAATATAATATATGCCCTTGATCTGGGAAGAACAGATCTATGGATAACTTGAATAACACTTGGGAAAGGTATAGGAGAAAATGAGATGGGTAAGAGTTTGATTTTACAGTATAGCTGTATGAAGGCTTGGCTGGGGAAAATGTGCTGCTCATTCACTTGATAAGTGGCCAGCCTGAAGTATTTGGGATAGAATGGTGATATGGAGCATAATTGTAACATACAGAGATACAATTTGACTCACTAAGATATGCATGTGATAGGCATCTGAAAGTCCAAGTAGCACCTTTCCTGATTACTAAGAAGGTCTAATACAAAGCTTCATACAAAACAGTGACATGCTTGAAAAATGCCTGTTAGCAGTCATAATATATGAAGCACTAATTTTTTCTGATGTAGATATGAAAAGGAGGCAAGCAATGAGTTTTGGAATTAACTGGTATAGTACAGTTTGATTTCTATAGTACAGAACTGACTTCTGGATTTGAATTTCTGAACATTTTTAATAGGTTGATATAGAGGAAAAAGTGCATTCTTATTTAACAGAAAATCTGCTTAGAGGTATGTAAGCTTGAATTCAAACATGACAAAACACATCAAAGTTACAAATATCACTAGAATGGAACAAATCTTTTGGCTTCAGTAAGACCCAATTTATAGGTACTAAGAAAAAGAAACTTAAATATTTCAGAATTCCAATTGCTAAATAGCCTGCAGGAGACAGAAAACTTGGTTCTGTGGTTGAGGCAATGGATATACCCTGAGAAGAACTGGTTTCAATTTATGGTTCCATGTTGTTGGAGCAAATCACTCAATACAAAATGTGGATAGTATGTCATGCCTATCGGACTATAAAAGTTTTGAGGCAGGGAAAATCTCTAGGTGAAGACTCAGAATCTACTTCAAAGAAATATCTATTTTGACTGAGAGGCTGAGGTATCCCTATATTAGAAATATTGATCAGTAACAAAAATAAATACTTCCCAACCTCTCCTGATTGCTGGTTCTTAACTCAGATGTAATTGGGAACACAGATCTGCACATAGCTTTTTAAATTATTTTTTTTATTTTTTATTTTTATTTTTAAGGTTAGGGGCAGACAACCCTTGCTTGCTGAAGAAGTGGAAGTCTGGAAAAAAAATAATAAAATGAAACAGAGAGGTAAGAAAACACAAGAAAAAGGAGGATGGAAGCAAATGAGCTGATGAAGATATTCTACTGGTCTGCTGATGAAGAGCAGTTGCTCCTGTAGACCTCCAGTGAGACAAGGGAAGATATTTGGGCAAGCGATGGTTGGAAAAGTTCTATTGAAGCAGAAGACAAAGCGCTGGCAAAATAGAGGCAGAGGATCATGTGATTCACACATGCTGCCTGAAAGGCATTTCCTTGTCCACATTTGCAAGCCAGGAACAAAGACTTTTCAGGTCTTTTTGCTTAGTGTCAGTAAGAATCAGTGCTTATCCCAAACAACTTCCACCTCATAGTCTAGCACTACCTAGAACAGAATTTTGAAAAGTGAAATTTTTTTTTTTCACCTCAAAAATATACAAAATATGGGGAGAAATGGTTAAGGGGAAAAAATTATTATGGAGACAAATATCCACAGTTCATAAACAGGGTACAAAGCATAAGAAACAGCAAGGAGGAGATCTTTTTTTTTTTTCTTTTTTTTTTTTTTTTTTTTTTTCTTAGCCAGTACTCCATGCTAGAACTAACCCCTGCTCTGAGTTCTCTTCTTGTGCCTGTTTGATGCTTCATGCAGCCCTTGCCATCCTACCTTTCTCATCTCTTCCTTTCACAAATCCCTGCATCTGCAACACTGCTGTTCTTTATAGCATCTCTGTCACACAGGCTAATGGTTTCAACAGATGTAGATGCTTTTTGTTCATAATGGAGAGGGGATAGGTTACAGAAAGAACTGACCCCTCTCTATCAGCCTTGTTCTCTCCCTTTTCTAAGTGACTTTGGGGTGTAATGTGGTGGGAAGACACGTAACAGATGGATAAAGTATGGTGAGAAGTTGTTTTTATCTGCCTCTAATTAGACATGGAGATAGAGAGAGCAGTTTCTGGGCATCAGGAAGAAGGCTTGTTTGGCAGAGGTTTTGAAACTTGGTCACATACTTTTTGCTTAACAGCTTACAAGATAGTGTATTTTAAGACTGAGTAAGTGTTTATGATCTGTACTGAAAAAAAGACTATGCAATGAAAGTTGCTGGTGAAAGTGGTTTTAGATTATGCCTGAAAAGGCTGGCAAGGATGAAGGAGTCACTATTTAGCCTGGCCCTTAACCTTGGAGAGCTGCATGCTGACCACCCTGCTTCTGTTCATTGGCTCCTTGCAGGATGGAACAATAGGTGCTACCATCTCAACGCAGAAATTCAGCACACAATAATCACTGCACCCCCATGCTTTTGGAGGAGGACAGCAACTTCCTTCAGTTGATACAGATATATGCATTTATTGCTAGGGGAATCTAGCTTCCCATTAAGTGCCTCTCAACTCAAATAGCTCCCATTGTTCTGTCTTAAAGATGTGAGACATGATTTTTTTTTTTTTTTTTTTTTTTTTTTTTGTGAAAGCATGTAGAAAAAGACCTGTACCACCAAAGACAACTTTTCTTGCTCCTTATCCTTTAAATGCTTTGCAAAACATTCCTATTTAATAACAGTTATCTTTATGTAGTAGCTGAATCTTTTCATAAGCTAATAGTTGCAAAGCACTGTCTACTTTGCTTAATGATACTATTTTCCCAATATAAAACAGGGCTAATGGGTGTCAAATGTGAGAGCAATATTACTGCAATTTATCACTTAAGCCTTCTTTCACTTTTTGGGGGGTAAATTGTTGTATTTTTAAAGAGGAATTGATTGCCTTGAGTGAATTCTTTTATTCTTCTACATTAACAATTCATGAATGAAGCCAATATCTGCAACACAGTCTTCAGTTCCTTGTCCCACCAATACCCTCAGCTGTGTCCTGGAGGGTAAACTCACACTGCATCAATCAGCAGTCTTTGTGGTCTGCAGAGTAGCCATATGAACTGTGGCTTACACTATGTTCTCGTTTGCTCCCTTGACTTCTGGCAGTTGGGAACTGCACAAAAATGAATTAACTGTTATAAATTTTTTTTCTGGCATGCTGTGCTTTACATGATTGGAAAGTTACATTACTAGAAAGAACAAAGAATATAGATATTTACTCCGTGGTTCAGAACCAAATGCCAATGGTCAAATGATCCTTGTGCACCTTTGGTCTCTGCATTTCCTTTCTCCCTGCCATTGTTAAATGTTGGTCGAGTCCAGTTAAGCTCAAAAAGATTCTGGATGAAGGAGATTTTAGTTAAGGGACATTTTGGACTGCTTAAAACTAAACAAAACAACAACAACAAGAAACCACCAAACACTATAAAACTGAACTGGAAAAGGCAAAAAAGCCAGCAGTTTAAGAACACATTAAGATTGCACCTGCAAATGAGTTCATTCAGTTCTTTCCATGACTAAAAACAGTGCTTCTATTCCCAAATGAGAAATAAGCACACAACACTGGGCAGGCAGACATCCAAATGCCCAGACTTAGTGTAGCTGTGTGCCTACAAAACACATATGTAGAAAATGGAATCCATGAATATAGTCTTCAGCCTACCTTGTGAAGTAAGAGCTGTTGTGGACATAAACTAATCAAAATGCATTGTAATGGCTGCCTTTGGCTGGTGGTAAATCTCATGTCTGGCATGTCCCTCTCCTCACTGCTACCGCCTCCTTTTTTGAAGGTGACCTGTCTACAGGCACATTTTCCTCTTTTACCAACTTTTCTGGCTCGGTCTCCACACAAACATGTGTGAACACGTGCCTTTTTCTTCCCTCCAGCCAAGTTTGTAGTCTCTGTACATTGCAGTCCATATTAACACACCCATGTCCTAATTCTGCCCTGGAACTTGGCTGGTTTAGCACACCCCTGGCTGTGCTACAGCAGGCATCATGTAGCAGTAACCCCTTTTGACTTTGTGCACCTTTACATAAGGAGCAAAATATTACTAGTGTTACCACACAAGAGGTCACTCCTGTAGAGATCTGGGGCTGATTTTCCACTCATTCGTATCAGATTTGTACTAGAACTGTTATTTAATGCAGGTCTTAAAAAAGATAAACACAAATGCGTGCACACTACCCATACTTCACAAATGCACGAACACTACCCATACTTGTTCAGACTGTTCTATTTCCCTGTATATGCTGCTAACTCTTTTCTTTGGACATTTTTTCTAGTTCAGTTTCATCATGCCACTTGATATGGCTGATTATATCACTGTACAGCAACAAGAACACTCCTTCCCCCCCAAAAAACCTACTGGTTTACAACAACAACAACAACAACAACAACTTAATGCCTTTGATTAGAAATAACATTTTTTTTGTGTGTCTGATACCCAATACAGCTCAATGAATGGTTACTTTATTTTCTCATGAAAACAACAAATGAAGAAGCAAATAAGTAGCTTACCCCCCCCACCCCCAATCATTGAAACTATATTTAAGAGAAGCTGCTGTGGCTTCAATTCTGAAGCATTTGACCTCCTTGGGATAAAGGAGATATAAAAGTTGCATATTTGTTTGCAGACTGTAAGATAACAAGCAGCACAGCTGAAAATATAAACCTGAGATGACTCTTCTTACAAATGATCTTGGGAGAAGAGGGGAAAGTACAAGAGAAGAACAAAAATGAAAGTGGCAGAGAAAGGAGTGATGGATGTGCAGGTTATATGAATAAAGAGCTAAGAAAAGACCCATGGAAATATATATATATATATTTCTGATTTACCACTGACATTTCTTTAAAATCCCCAAGTAATTTGACATTCACCTGAATCTGATCTTGATCTTGTTCTCACATAATTTTTTAATATTATGTATTATTATTTTATTTTTTTCTCAGAATTATCTACAACTGAAACAAAAATTGCTTAGGGTTAAATAAAAAAATTCATTTTTATATAAGCTGGTTTTTAACTTCAATTTGAGGCATTCTCTGAGACTTTGAAAAATAAAATAAGAACTTGAAAACAAAAGGCTTGATTCACAGTGATTTAGGAAGTCACTTACAAAATTGAGGAAGAAGGAGTAATTATGGTGCCTTTCACAAAATGGAGCAGGACCAAAGCCTGACATTTGGAAAACCAATTTTACCTCCACTGAAGCTGTAGCAGAGATATTAATTTAGCTCTCCTTTCTTATCCTCATGTCATTTATTCAGACAAACACTAAACAAGATTTTGATTACATGTTCATTATTTAACATGTTACAAAAAAATGTCTATAGATCACAGCTGAGATCAGGGTCTCCTATATGCTAGACGGCATTAAAGAGATGACCTTTCTCCACATGAAGGAGAGAGATCTGCATCCTCTTTATAAGCTGTAGCAAAGACATAGAAAGGCTAAAGGTTTCTCATTTGTCCAAAGCAATCCCTGGAAACTGAGGTCAGAAATCCAAGTCCAGGTTCAGTTGCTTTTCTGACAAATATTCCACAAGACACTATAAAACTCTCTCCCCTGTCCTTCCACACATTTATTCCATAAACTGGTAGTGCTGAGACTCCAGGAAAACTCTGACCAGATAACCTTGATTGACAAAACATTTTACATGGACAAGGGCAAGGTAAACTTCCCCAGACTAGTCTGCAGTGTCATAAATGTTTGCAGGATTGACTGTTCCCTCCAGAGGCAGCCCCATGCTTCACCGTCCTTGCTGCATACAAATGAAGTCACTCCACAGCACAAGCGAGTGCATATGCTGTGGTGTGACCTCCTGCTTTGTGACATCCATCAGTGAAATGTTCTGTGGTAGCAGCTGCCTGAAAATCATCTGGTACATGAATTTTTACACTGATTTCACTAAAACCCAATCAATAAGGGCACAGAGCTTTAGTGTTCTCATATACCTGCTCTGTGAATAAGGTAAATGAAATATTTGTGCAGACTTTTGTGATTCATTTTGAACGGCCTGACCAGAAACTGGAATGTCAGGAGCTTGGAGGAGGGGGCTACTGACAAGCAGCATCGCATGTGCATGAACTGCAAAATCCTCCCTTCTGTGTATTGCTAGAGCAATCCAAAAATCAATCAAAAAGTAAGTGAATGCTAAAAAAAAAAATCTTTAGAGATTCATTTGGCATATGTTAATATTGTATTTTGATGCTGGACTCCTAGTGAACATGCATTTCTGATTAAATTAAATGAGTATTAAAGACAAGTGTTAAGCATAAGTGTATCCCAGCTATACCCATATTTGCACAGGAACTTGTGAAAAAATTTCTTTGGGCAAAATACTTGTAACTATATTATGGGGGAATTCTACTTTTCTTATAAACAGAAAAATGATAAACCAAACTGATTACTTTTTAATTATGGAAAGATTAGATCAAAAATATAAACAATTTATAGAAACAATTGTTTGCTGTGTCTTCTAATAAGAAAATGTGGAAATCAAATAAAAGTGCAAGTAGCAGTTTCAAAAGAAAAGGACACTTTACTGTCATTAAGCTCTGGCGGATCCGTTTCACAGGGTGTGGGTGGCTATTGAAAATTTACATCACAACAAAAAGCAATTGGAAAGTTTCTGAAACAAATGGCCATTAAGCCTAATACAGAGCTACCACATAAAGACCCAATGCATCTGGTGGCAGCAATGAGAAAATATCATCTAAGCTGCTTATTTTAAGCTCATTCTTAGGTATTCTCTATTATTTATATTCACAGAAAAGACATGTGACTTTGTGAGTAATAATAGTAGTGCCTACATTAGGCAGAGGAGTTATTGTTCTTAAACATTTTGTTAGTGCTCTTGAAACATTCTTCTGCTAAAAAAAACAATGCAACAAGATGAAAAACAATAGTGATGTACTTAGAAGACAAAACAGTGGCTTGAAGAAAAATCTGGGAAGGGGAGAGGAGTTCATTTTAAATATCAGTATTATACATACAATATATCAGTATTATACATACAATATCAGAGAGGAGTTTCACTTGTTCACTTTAAATATCAGTATTATGTTTTGCTTTGCCATGGTGTACATAGGACCAAACACATGAAACAACTAAAAGCAGAGACTAGAGTGTTTTAAATGACATATTCAGATGTTTACGAAACAGAAACCTATCTAAAAGTTGTTATTAACCATTTCCCTCCTCTCAGCTTTTGATTTTCACACAAGTGTGGGTAAAAGATAAAAATACCTGCTCATGGTTATCATTGTTTTAGGGAGGAATAGACATTTAACTAAAACAGTAATTTACTTTCCAGCAACAGAATGATGTGGTAGACTTTGGTGTTCAATAAGAACTTGTTATGTAATCTGAAGCCTTAAAACTGGTTGGTGTTCTGTCATAAAGTCTTTCATCTTTCCTGTTTTCTTCATTTTTGCTCTTATCTTTTTCTGTAACTGTCCTTTTCCAGCTTTCCACAATTATAAAAGTAAATGATTTCAATATGATGCAAAAGAGTAAACAAACCCTTGCCCTGCAATTGTTCTAGGCACTGTGAAAGAACAAATAATCATTTTGACAGGTAGACGGGAGACAGGTCAAAGTGATCTGCTCAAAGTCTGCCTTCAAGAAAGGTCAGCAATGTAAAGTTTTTTTTTTTTTTCCTCTTTTCTTTTATTCCTCTTTGTTTTCTTTCCTTTAGTTTCCCCCCAAATTTCAGGGTGACCCAACAGCTTTTGCAGGTATTGAGTTAATAATCAGTGGTTTTGTTCATAGCAAAGCCATTTCCTTTCTGAGACAGGTATCGCAGAAATGTATTATCTTTGCAGTATTTTTTTAAACATTAGATCCCCCTGATATTGCATAATGATATAGAAGGCCATTGTCATTATGTATTACATATATAAGTCCATAAATATGCTCTTTACAGTAACTTAGAGCAATGGCACTAAGTACCTTTCTCCAAAACAGAAAGTTTGGACACTTGACTGGGAGAAGCCCAGTTCACCAGCTATTAATTTCTGCTTCTCATTATTTCATGGAGAGCTCCACAGCTTTTGAAACAAGGCCCATGCTTTGAAATAATCCAAAGCCCTACAACACGGAGGGTAGCTTAAAAAAATCATGCAAATACTGCAAAATATTGATATATACTACTAAATATATTGCATATACATCTTTATGCATATCTGTATACACATATGTATACAAACATTGTTGATACCTGTGTTTTTAACCACACATGTATACAGATATGTATACATACTAATTTATATAAAATAGGTTTATATGTATATATTATGAATAATATATGAGTATATTTTTTATTCTTCTCAAGTACCTCAGACCTCTTATTCTGAAAATCCATTTGTGATCTTAATCTCGCCCCCCCCCCCCCAGCTATGAAGTTTAGGCTTTTCTCCCCTCTCATGACACCTGGCACCATGCGGTAATCCCTGCTTTCCAGCAGCCAGACTTTTTCAGCTGGTGTGTGAACTGCCTTATCCTGCTTTGGGGACAAGGGGCAGCTGGGATACTTGTTCTGGCACTCACGGCCTTGTGTCATTCATGGGGTACTGCTGTGGGTGCTGTGGCCACAGTGTTCTGGAGGTTAAGGTGGTGGCCAGAGGTCCTGCTGCTCCCCCAGCTAGGGCTGCCAAGAACAAACTGAGGTGTCAGGGCATACTTGTGGCCCAATGCTGGCCACAGAAGTGACACGGACAAGGTCTGTTTCTGCCTGTGCATGGAGAGGGGTTCCAGGAGGCATCACCAACCCACTTTAGAGAACCCTGTGTTCTGGTAGTGCCTGACTATACATTTGCTTGTGTTACTATTTCTCATGCTAGCTGGATTAAACTAACAAGGGTAATTCTAGGACAAGCTACAATTACACTTTCTTTATGCTGTGCTGACATGCCCTTTGACTGTTTGATTGCAACTGGCTTTGGATCAGGGCCTGAAGCCAAAGCTGTGTCACTAGCATAACATGCAACACTCTGTGCAGAGCCTCCAAGTATAAGCCATCACCTCTCTGATCTAAAATACACATAATTGCAGTAAGCTGGCAGATCCTCCAACATTTCACAGCACACAGAGGAGATTTATTAACACAGATTTTCTGTTTGCAGATAGAGAAATACACAGAAGGCCAAATTCTTAGCTTGCATGAAGCAATGAAGCCCAATGTATGGAGAGGAGATGAACCTCTGGTGTGTGAACGTGAGCGAGGACACACTGCTTCCATTACCACTTTCATTCTTTGAAGATAAATCTGGGAAGGTGCTGAAAATCCTGACAAAATGGTTGTGGCTTTACAGTCCAGTTTAGACTGAAACACAACTCCGAGACAAAGTGATTTGGGCATTCCATACTCTGGTGCCTGTAGATAAGTTTAGGTCCTGCCTTTCACATACAGTGTGATGGCAAATTCTTACTAGCAATCCATCCATATGACTGAATGGCAGTTCCGAGGTTGTGAAATAAGTGAGGCTAGGACTAGTTCAGCAGCCAGAGATGTTTGGGAGATGCCTTAGCAGCTCAGGTTTACATGCAGCACAGGGCTGTCCTGGTCAGAGAGACTCTGCCCTTGACTCTTCTATACCATACAAGCTGAGGACAAGCCAGCTCCAACTCTAACACAGTGGGTCTGTCAGAAAAATAGCACAGTGACCAGTGCATCACATATGATCAAAGATACCAGCATCAAAAACAAAAACAAAACCACTAAATAAACAACAACCAAGCAACCCCCCAAATCAATTTCAAAAGCAAATGCTTTTTCAGTCTACATAATCTCTTTATCTGTCACATTTTGTTATGTATCAAGCCATTAATTTCAACAGGGTCAACTTCACTCTCGCAAAAAAAAGGGAACTGGTCACAATGAGTAGGTTTTGGTTAGGCATGGTACAAAATTTATGGCATTTCTTCCCCACTACCATTATGCTACAAATGCATTTTATGTGAGTATATCTTGTTAGACAAGCAGGCATTTGCAAAACATTGCAAATGCAACAGAGTATAATGAGTACACTTCCAGTGAGGATATTCTAGTACCCTCCAGGTCTTGATTGGGCAGCTCATTTAAACATCAGGTTAAATCCTGTTTAAGTGAAGTGCCTTATAGAAGTTTTTCAGCAGTGCTCTTAATGGCTGCAAAAATAAAAATAAAAATAAAAATAAAAATGTCAGGAAACAGAACGAAGTCAGTTCTCATTTTCTTTCTCTTTTTCAGCTAACCACCCTAGAAACAGTACTCTCACTTTTTTTTTTTATTATTTTTTATTATTATTTTTTTTAATCCTGTCAGATGCTCAGATGAATCCTATGTGGACTCAGAGACTCGGAGGGAAATATTTATTTCCTTCCCCCACCAAGCATCGCATCTCCCAATGTCACACCACCGCCACCGTTAATTTATACGGCGGCGCCGTGCTCTAGCCTCACGCTGCTCATTCTGCCTCCCCGTGCACCTCGGGCTCGGGTCTCCAGCCAGCCGCGGCCTCGTCCAGCTGTGCCCGGCTGTGCCCCCTCCACGGGGCCGCTTCAGCAGCGATCCCACGGCCGGAGTCGCGTCCCCGGCAGGAGGCACTCGGGCTCTGCCGCCGGCCCCCGCAGGCTGCGGGGCACCGGGCTGGCAAACACCGATTTCATCCCTGGGATAGAAGCGGACGGGGGCTTTCCGTGCTTAAATCAGCGGCAGCAGCCGGTGTGAGCTCGGCCGTGCTGTCCCGAAATCACGCCTGCCGGGTGCGCAGCAGGGACGGTGGGGTTGCGAGGTGCAGCCCTCCCCCCCGGAAAGAACCGGGGCCGATGGCTGAGCATATGTAATATCACAGCAAACCGTCACGGAACCAGAATTTAAAACGTCTTTATTATCCTCACGGGGGAATCTCTGCAACAAGAGGGGAATATATGTGCATACTGTAACTCCTATTAGTGTTAAAGGGAATTATGTGTGTAAATCCCCAAGTCCCAGTGTACAAAGATGAGAGTGTCCCCGTAAGGGCCTGAAATATGCATTTGAATTAAGCCTGACTGTCGGGAAACTCATAATGCTGTGGCTGGTATTATAAATTTATACTTACTAGGACTAAGTTTCACCTGAAACAACAGAGCCTGAAGTGTTATTTGTTCCAGCGAATTATTTTGTTAGATGTGATAATCAGTTCACAGCAGGACTGCAAGAGACTACTCAGATTGTTGACAATTCTGGGTCCCATCCAGCTTCAAGCAGCTTCTGAAGTGGCTCCAAAGGCTGCAGAGGGGGCTCCCAAGGCCAGTGCTGTGGGGAGCCAGTGCAGGGCTGCCTGCCTGAAGACACTTCCCAGGGCAGCACAAAGCTTTCCTAGGGTAGTGTTACCTGTTCTGCCATGCAGCCCCCGCCAGCATGTGTGCGTCTGCTGGGGGGGGGGGGGGGGGGGGGCTGTCAAGGGAAGTGCTGCTGTTCCCAGCCCCCCTGTATTTTGCCAAGTAAAGTAAAGGGGATCTTTTTGTTATGAACTAAGTGCCAAAGACACAGTCTGAGGTGGAGGAGCAGCCACAAATCTGTTCTCCTTGACTTACTGGGCTACTTTGTAGTTTATTTCAGGAGTTATATGACCTAAGGGTATGTCTTCCATTAACATCACTTTTCAATTAGTATGATGCTTTTTACAGAAGCTGTTGTCCTGGGCTTCCCATCTCAATCTCAGGACACCCCATCGCCCTGGGGCTGGGAGAAAGGCAAGCCCTGCCCTGCCCCTAGGTGCCAGCAGCTCCATGGGGCAAGCAGTCATGGTGCTGCAGGGGGGATGCCCTTGGGCCTGGGGGCTCCTAATGGGGAAACGTGCCCAAAGACACCACATCTCTAGCCTCAGTCTGTCCTATGTCACCTTCAGCACATTATTATATGGCCCTGTACCTTAAGGAACATGAAAGCATAGAAGATGTGGTGAACCAGTGCTACTGGTGCAGCAGCAAGAGTTTCAGGGCCACTGAACACAGGGACTGCCACAGTGCTGGTGGGAAACACCTGCCAAACAGCCCCTCACCCCCTCCCACAGCATCACATTTTCTTCTCCTTCCTGTCTCTTTTCATACCAGTGCTCAGGCTCTCCGTTCTCCTTGTCTAGACCCTTAGAGCAGTCATGTGTGCCCCTTAATCCTGTACAGTCCCAAGGTTAGGCTGAAGCAGCACATAACACCAGCCTAGCTTCAAATACCATTCACAGAGACAGTGAGCTGCTTTATTCTGAATGAGTCCTTAATCTATTGAGTTCCTTGGAATTGTGCAGTTAATTATTTTAAATCCCTATCTCCCACTCTGAGCCTGGGTGTGACTCCAACAAATTCACTTTTGAGTCCTGTAAAGGAACAGAAGTATTTCCAGTCCTCATTAAAAACACCACAAAAGCCACAGCAGCAGCTCTGTGTTCTTGGTAATGATTTGTTTCATTGATAGATCAAACGGCCTGTTGACAATGGTTGACTGCAACCGACAACCTCTTCTAATAAGATAAAGTTGTACATTTTATTGATTATAAAGCAAATTGTTTTTTTGTCCCTTTAAATTTTTTATTGGCTACAAAATGGAGGACTTAGGCCTTTGAAATTGCAGCTTGCCATGACATTACAATGAATTATAATCGTAACCTATTCATGCTTCCTCAGAGACCTAACCCATTTGCCTGCCTTGCAAGCATGTTGTAAAATGCCCCACATTTACATGTATATTTTTGGGAGGTTTTTATTCAAGAGCTGCAGCAGACATGAGAAAGGGAAAGAGAAAGGGACTGAATGGATAAGAGTTCCCGAGTCCCTGGAATTTTAAGAAACTTGCAATATCTCATTACTAGCTAGGAGCTCGAGACAGATGTTTTTGGATATGGTTCTTAGTTTTTTGCTACACAGGAGGTGAAGTTTTTAATCCCTTCTGGCTCCAAAGATCCTGGAAAATGGAGCTCATATTGCCAAAATAAATCTACCATTTTCCAGATCAGTATTTAGGGTCAGATCTTACAGAAGCCAGTAAGCACAAAGAGCTCTTTAAATGCCCACGACAAAAATCTGGACCCCAAAACCTTCTCAACATCTTTCTCACAAGACTAGATATCTTGCCTGACCCAGATACCCTGCCTGACCCAGAGGTCTGCTGGTGCCCCTGCGCAGAGCGCAGCCATTATGTCACGGTCTGCAGGGATGTAGAGCCCGAGTGATGCTCAAGGCCTCTGCAAAGAGGGAGGCCAGCAAACACCTATGGCCATCAGGTCAGATCGCCTCCAATGCCATTGTGTCAACCTTACTTTCCTAAAATAACTAGAGGGGGATAGAAGGGAGAAGAAAACAGTTGCAAAGAAGAAAGCCAGAGCACCTGACTCTGGCTGCAGAGCTGTGCAGATGGGACAAGGGAGGGGAGGATTCCCAACTTCTTGTCTTTCATTTCAGTGCTATTTCTGTTCTCTCACTCTTCCTACTCATCCCTAGTGGCTGGACAATATAAATGCAAACAACAACAGAACCCAATAAACAACAAAAAAGAACCAAAAGGGAAAAACAGCCTCTGATATTAAAAAAATGGATGTGGGGCAAATCCCCTAGAAACACTGGATCCAGAATTACGATGGCAATCACCTCTGTGCTGAAAGGACAGACTATCCTCCTTTTTTGACCTTGCTCTTACATATGGGAAATGAGTATAAAACACCAGATACCACATCACCCTGAAAAGCATTGCTCTGCACCGAACATTCCATCCAGATGACCCTTTGCAAGTTCTCATTTTCATTCACCTTCAGTAAGGGCAAAAGCACACACACACGCTCAGACACACACACAGTCCACAGCAGGTGACAAAGGAACAATTGAAAACTCAGTTCCCAGCTGCTCAGGGTGGGCAGTTCATAAGCAGCAGCCTGCAAGCAGCGAGGCACCACAAACTTATGCTCCTGGCCTGCAGCAGTCACAGGGCTGTCACCTCCCTGGGCCCTGACTTGTGCAGACCTGGGTGCTGGTCACAGCACTTGCCTGGGCTGTCAGTGTGGCTCCAGTGGTATGCAAACTGGACACGAAATATAGCCCTTCAGTGTGGGAGCTGCTTAGTTCCAGTATTTCCAAGAGTTGTTACCAGTGGACTAAACCCGAGGCATTTATACACCCTGGCATTTATATTCCTCATTCTTTTCTAAAATTAGTGGCTGAAGTGGTTTAGTAACTCTTGAATGGCAGGGCATTGATTTCAGTGCCAGTGTTTGAGCTTAGGTGTCTGTGGTTTGAAAATTTTGGCCCAAGTACATGGCTTATTAGCAGGTACCAGCCATTCAGTCACAGAGGATCTGCTGAGAGCAGCCTGCAGTGCAGCAGTTTGTGCTGTCTGTCCTGCAGGGACTGGAAGCCCTTCAGCTTCCTGTTTGTCCATTGGGTGCTTTTGCCAGTGCTCAAGTCAGTCAAAGGGAAAAAAAAAAAAAAAATAGAGCTTCATAGAAATATGGCATTCTTTCCTAGAGTGGAGGCAAAACAAACAGAAGTTTGAAGTAAACAGTCTCTACCAGCAGATCTTTTCCCCTTTTATTGCGTG
Source organism: Nettapus auritus (assembly GCA_011076525.1). Classification (NCBI taxonomy): domain Eukaryota; kingdom Metazoa; phylum Chordata; class Aves; order Anseriformes; family Anatidae; genus Nettapus; species Nettapus auritus. The sequence goes on along the minus strand of CM021772.1, from coordinate 19,291,158 downwards.
AGTTACAATGCCCTTCAGCCAGCAGAAGGCAGAGAAAGTTTTGCCAGGAAAAAGAGTTAGTTGAAAGAGTTTACTTTAAACTTTTGTTTGCTTTGACACACACACACACACACACACACACACACGACAGCCCCTTTCTTCTTTTTCAGTGCTTGATAGAAAGAAAGAAAATGGATTTCTCTTTATCGACTGCTATACGGCTGGCAGAAGTAAAGGTAAGTTTCCTTGTGGTCATGCCCCTGTGCTCAACCATGATCTGGAAGAACATTATAAGAGATAAAGCAGGCCTGTCTTGCTCACCTAGGACATGCAGAGCAGTGGAAAAACAAAACAAAACAAAACACCAAATTCTAATAGATCTGCTCAATAAATATATTTCATCGAAGTCTCTGTCCTTTTTGTAATAAAATCAGAAGTTGCATTCAGTTTTCATTCACAATTCTGTAAATCTGGAGTAACTGTAAGTCTACTGGAAGAGAGCTCAAAAAGCTCTGTAGTTGGTTAGGACAGAAATTCTGCCTAAAGTAAAGCAGCCTCAAAACAAAAAACTATCACCTCTTCTGAAAAACGTTCCCAATTCCAGACAGTTTTAATGTTTTCTTCTGAAACAGACTCCTTGATCAGAAGTTAATGAAACCATGTCACGTGAAATACACAGAGCACTTTATAAAGCATGTAAGAATAATAGGGTTGTGTCCTGAAGAGTTTATAACAGGCAGAACAAGACACAGAAAAGAGAAAGGAAGACAAAAAGAGATTTCTAACAATGAATAAGCAGAGCAAGACAAAGCTGAGCAGCAGTTGGATTAATGCAGCATGAATTTGTTTTTAAAGTACATCCCTTCTCTGCATTTCCACGCTCGCTGTCTGCCCCACTGCCCTGACCTTGTTCCTCCCCATTTCAGAAAAGCTGTCCCTCCTGGTTTCCCTCCGACCTGCATTCCTCATAGCTGGAATGCTCAATAAAGACATCAGTAAACACAGCCAGCTTGCATAAGATCAGGAGATAGGGAGGGTGATGTTAGCAAATTAACTGATTGGTATAAAACAAAAGGGGGGAAAAAAGTTGTCAGGAAGCTGAGAACTTTTGAACCCATTTAAACAAATAAGTGGTAGCAGAGCAGGCTCCTCCGTCACAAGGGCCTAGTTTGCAGGAGCCAAGCCAGGGCGTGGGTGCTACAACAACCAGATGCAGGGACAGTTGTCAGAGAAACAGGAGACCCTGCTGTTCAAAAGGAGGACATGATAGGACTCCGCTGCATGGCAAGGGACAACGGAGACTCTTTTTGTGCTCCCCTAATGATTATACTGTGAAAGGCCCTGGGCTGGTAAAGAAACTGTGTTATACTAGAAATAATTGCAGTAAGACCTCTAGGTATGCACAGACTCATTTATCTAGTAATAGTAGCGGGCATTCCTGCTTTTGCATCAGCACTGGGAGGGTTAATATCTTCTTTGGGCTGGCCTCCAGAGATTTTGCTCTCTGTGGCTCCAGATGGCTTTCAGAAATCTCTAAAGTTTTGCTGCCCTCATTAGTGACAGATGTGGGAGTTATAATTTGAAATTTAGGTTCACTAAAGTAAAGCATTGTGAAATCCCAGGAACCCGCAGAAGTACTCTTAAATGCACCAGTGGTACAGATCAGAGAAAACATGTTTTCATGTAATGCCGAACAAGAGACTTTATTACCAACAACATCACTTTTCCTTCCCCCCTCCGCTGTATCTCGGACTTTCTGTGCAGTCTTCCTGAGAGCCTTCTGCTTTGCTTTTTGCTGCTCTCCAACAGCAGCAGCCCGAGGTCCTCACAGCTGGTGGCTCGCTGTGGAGGGCATGCTGGTAGCCAGCCTGCAGGGTTCTCTGCCAGGGCCTAAGCCCTGCACACCTTCCACCAGCAGAGCAGCAGCCTTCTGCCTCCAGAGGTGCTCACTTCCTTGCACAGTGGAGCCAAGCAATAATTCTGTATTGCTATCAGTCAGTTTCAGTAAATTTACTTCAACAAGTACCTGAAATAACCCCAGACACTGCTTTTGTCACAACAGTGGGCAGATTTTTTCATTACCTCCATGCAGCACATTTGGGAACCACAGCCTGAGCATGCTTCCGTTACAAACTCCTTCCCAGTCTTCCTGCTATAGAAAGGGGAGCTCTGAAATGCAGCCACTCTCCTGGAGAGGATGTTTGCTTTGGCAACCAGCCAGTAACACTCATCTGCAGCACCAGGCAGGTAAAGCCTCCAAGGTCATCTTGTACTGGCACTATACAGGCCCTGGAGAAGATACTATTGCTTCACTGTCATTACATAAAGCCCTTCACCAGCACCTCCTGTATGCAGAACGAGACGCAGTACAACTGTCACTTGCTACATCCTCCGTTAGTATTGCTTGAACTTGGATCTGAGCGAGGAGGCCTAAAATAACCATGCAACTTGCAATCATTTCTGAATGGGCTTGAAGTAGGTAGCACACAGCTGAGAGATATAACTCTTTGGTCATTCGAGTAGTTAGGATGACACTGACCACTTGAAAGGACAGCTCACAAAAAAAAAATAAAAATAAAAAAAATAAAATGGTTTTATGTTATTATTGTAGACTATGAATTAGCACAAAGTATATTTCTGGTCATCCTTCTGTAGTGGGTTTACATGGCAAGGTTTTGGTAGCAGGGGGGCCATAGGCGTGGCTTCTGTGAGAAGGATCTAGAAGCTGCCCCATGTTTGGTAAGGGCCCCACTGCTGACCAGAGCTGAGCCAATAAGTGTTGTTGTTTTGCGCCTCTGTGAGAGCATATTTAAGATCAGGGAAAAAAAACGCTGCGCCACTCAGCAGCTGGGAGGGTGAGAGGAGTGAGAAACAGCCTTGCAGGCGCCAAGGTCAGTGAAGAAGGAGGGGGAGAAGTGCTCCAGGCGTCGGAGCAGAAGTCCCCTGCAGCCTTTGGTGAGGACCATGGTGAAGCAGGATGTCCCCCTGCAGCCCATGGAGTACCACGGTGGAGCAAGGATCCACGCTGCAGCCCATGGAGGAGACCACGGTGGAGCAGGTGGACCTGCCCTGACGGAGACTGCAGCCTGTGGAAGACCTGTGCCGGAGCAGATTCTGGGCTGGACCTGTAGGCCGTGGAGAGGAGACCATGCAGGAGCAGGTGATCCGGCAGGAGCTGCTGCCCGTGGGGGACCCAGGTTGGAGCAGTTTGCTCCAAAGGGATGGACCCCGTGGTACGGACCCATATATGGAGCAGTTCTTGAAGAGCTGCTGCCTGTGGACAGCCCACGCCGGATCAGTTCGGCAAGGACTGCATCCCGTGGGTGGGACCCCACAGCACAGGGGACAAGAGTGACTGAGAAGGAGCGGCAGAGGAGAAGCGCTATAGACTGACCATATCCCCCATTCCCCCGAGCCTCTCGGGGGGAGGAGGTGGAAGAGGGTGGATGGGGGGGAAGGTGTTTTTGCGTTCTTTCCTTTGTTTCTCACTTCTCTAGCTTGTTAGTAATAAACAATAAATCTTACTTTCTCTCTATGCTGAGTCTGTTTTGCCCGTCACAATAATTATTGCGCGATCTCCTTGTCCTTATCTCAGCCCTTGAGCCCCTTTCATCGTATTTTCTCCTCACTCCTCTATGAGGAGGGGGAGTGAGAGAGCGGTTGTGGTGGAACTCGGCCGCCCACCCGAGTAAAACCATCACACCTTCTCAGTGCACATAGATACATTCTCTGCATGTGCTGAGATGGATGCACCCTTAAGTTGTCAGATCCAAATGGAAGCTATTAATTTATGGCTTACAGAATATGTATTCCACATATGCAACTTCTGTATGAAGAAAGTAATAGTTTTAAAAGAGAAGAAAATAAACAAGAATATCGCATACAGGCCGTGTGATAGGATAAGTAAATCCTGTAGGCTTCCATGGAAGCTGAGCAGAACCACAGGATTTTTCCCTCTTCCTCTTACTGTAAACTTTTTCCTGCAGTTTCTGCAGGATAATGCCATCTGATTCACTAGCCTGTAACATTTATAGCCTGGAAGTGTTGCATACAAATAATTAATTAGAAAGGTAGCATATAGAATATCATTGAGGTTTTCTTTAAGATTCAGTTGATGACTTTTCAATTTTGTTTAGCTTCAGGGGAGACATCCTTGCAAACTTACCATTTGATGCTTCTCTCATTTTCTCAATAATCCACATTTTTTCCTCCCTCCTTTAAATTGACACTGCCTTCTCTTCCCCCTTACTTATCAAGTTCAGTTGTTCAGACAGGGAAGTGTGTAGTCCTCTAGATGATCATTCTCTGTTATTTATTTTGTTCCAGAATTTACACTTCCTCACCCCACCTTGGAAAATTTACATACTTGAGTTAGGTGACAAAACAAAGGAATGTCTATTTTCTATTAAGCATCACTGAGATTACTTCATCACTGAAAAGTCAAATGTTCCACTCCAGCCTGCTCAGGTTCATGCGGGGGCTGGAAACCAACTGCACATGAATTGTGCATCCAAGATTCCCTGTGGAGGTGAGGGGCTGAGACAGGTATGTAGGTTCTCAGTGGTACCTGCCCCAACCATTTAGAGAGGGTTGGTGGGCACCACTACTTCTGAGAACAAGGAGTTGCACCCTGAGATGTTTTGGAGTTATATTATAAGCATTAAGTACTGTTCATAACAAAGACGAACCAGAGCTGAACATAAGAAGGAAGGATGTCTATCTTTCCGTAGGACATTCACTATAATTTCAGTGAGGATATACTTTGCTTTTCTCTGATTCCATGCAGGACACCTGCTTAAAAGCTATACAGGCTGCCTCCCTTAGCTGGTACATATTCTAAATGGGTTACAGCTGCTACTAATTTATTTTAGGGTCCAGCCCCTCAATGACAGAAGCCATGACTTGCGCACAGGAGTTGGATGAGTCCTAGCTGGGTATTTGCACATGGTGTTTGTGTAGCTCTCATATACAGCAAAGAACATATTTTCAGTGTTACCCGATCTTTTATCACTAGCATAAGTGAGCTGATAATAACGTGAGGAAGGTGAGCATTTATAAGCCCACAGAAGAACTTATAAATGCAAAGAGGGAGAAGCCCTCTCCCCCCCCCCCATATATTATGGAAAATAAGGATGAAATCAATAATGGATCAGTAGCAAGAAAACTAACTTTAAGTTGGTTTAACCATCTTTAAAAAAAATAAAGCTCATAACATCTGTGAATGAGAAACAGATAAACAAATATCACTATTGATAATGAGCAGGGAGCCCAGTGCCTGGGATCATGAGTTTATGCAAATTTGTTATTACTGCAAATTGGCATCCTAAGACCCTGATCATGCAACACTTGCACATATGCTTAACTTTATGCACATGAGCAGTCTCATTAACGCCAGAGACTTAGTCGTGCATAAAACTGAGCAAATGCATGAGTGTTCGTAAGGCTGGGATTTAAACACAAGGGATGGAAAACAAATTTACTGTATCATCAACAATTATTTCTGAAACCCAACAGAAGCCAAGGTGGTGCCAGAAGCCTGCTTAGTGTAGAAACAGTCAAAGAGAGAGGAGAGGGATTTAAGGTTGCTACCATTAACTCAATCTATTAGTCCCAATAATAGAGAGGTCAAACTCAGAAGGAATACATCCCTACCCTGGTTAAAATAAAACTGCTTTATAGGTATTATCATCAAAGTATTTCCCACAACATTTTACAAGATAAGCTGAATTGCCTCCTGAAAACAACAACAAAAGCCCTTTTGTATGAGATTTCTAACTTAGTTATTGTAAAGAAGAACTGGTTATAATCAACTTGGATTTGACTAAATTATTCAGCAGTGTCTCACAAAAGTGTTCCAAAATTAATTTAAATAGTGTTAGGTTTGCATGGATTCAGAGCTGACTGTAGCATTTATATAGATAGTTATGATAAATACAAAGGCTTACATTGGAGGGAAGTGCCTATTGCACTGCAATGAAGACTAATGGCTAATCTTAGACCTAGTTTTAATTAGAATATCCAGTGATGCTTCAGAAAACAGAAGAACTCCCTTATGTTATGAAACCTGATGAAAATATGCTATTTCCCTGGGAATCCAAAAGAATAAACACAATAAAATTTGAGTACTTACCAGCAAGATGAGAAAAAACAGAGAACTGTAAAAACAACTTCTATAAAAGCAAAGCTTCTGCCAGGTTTAAAGGGATAGTTCTGGAGAAGGAATGCTGGGAAAAGCACAACCCTACATTGTGAAGATGTAAAAATAAGGCTTCCACAAAAAATTAAGGTCTTATTATGATAAATAGAATTATTCAGAAATCACATTTATATTTCATGATAATTTCTGTGCATTTTTTTGGTGTTTCATTTGGTTTTAGAATGCAAAATATTAGTATATTCTCAGCAGTATTTTTTATTGATACTTTTCTTTTTTTTTTTTTCATTTACTTTCTGTTCTTTTCAGCCAGTAAAATTGCTTCTGTCAATTTTGCTGTGTAAGAGTAAAGTTGACAGAATTACAGTGCTTTCAGTTAGTCACATCTTGTGGCTTGTTCTGAAGCAGCAGTTCCAAGACCTCGGGTACCATGCGTAGCCATGTATCTGACTCCTGGCAAAGTATGGATAGTGCAAGGGCTCTTGGTTCTCTGTATGGTTTTGTTGGGAAGGTTGTCGTGGAGATGGAGAGTTTGAAAAAGGCAGCACAGTCTTTTGCTCTGCTGCAGTCTATGTGGACGGGCTGCCCACAGCAATGGCCACGAGAGCTGAGCTTGCAGGGAGCCAGACAACTTGTGAAAATGCTTTAGCACGTTTGTACTTGACATTTTGGTTGTGGTTAAATGGAGTATCGCTGCATTGATGACCAGCTGTTTTCAAGTCTGCATCCATCTTAAAGGCTTAATTTAATATAAAAATAGCTCTGGGGGATGACTTTGGTGAGGTAACATCTTCACTTCTGTAATCTCACAACATACTCATGTTGCGTGTCCTGAATATAAGAGAATAGAGGGAAAAGAGTAATACAGTCTGGAGACGTATGTTGGTGAGGAGTCCTTCCTCCTCCTGCTAACTCTTTTACTAATGGAAAGAAAGTTTTAACTTTCATCATGAGTTAAGTTTTGGCTTTTTTATCTCATCTGTGAAGTTCTCAAAGAACGAGGCAGGACTTCTGTGACTAACAGGCATTGGCCAAGGGTATGGTTCTGAATGGGGCTGTATGGGACAATCATGACAAAGACATAAAAGTGGCATTATTGGTGAGAAAAGTGAAAAGTGTGGAGGTGCAGCAACTGGTGGAATCAGCCATGTGAATATTTGCTCATTTTGACTAATATCACCATGTGCAACATGGCCTTTTAAGGCTACTCAGAAAGATGCATGAGTCTGCAAATTCCTGGCTTCAAGGCACCACCATGTTCTGAGCTGAAGGACTGTGAAAGGAAAGTCTGAAACCAATTTGGACAGTGGTGGTGTTGATGCTTATCTATTTCATCCCAGCAGGTAAAGAGTGCTCCCAGTCTGTGATGACAATTAACTCTTAAATGTTGCAGTTTCTTTGAAATACACTTCTAATTATTTGAGGAAATAATTATTTCAGAATAAAGTAGTCATTTTTAATCCAGACATTATTTATTATATTCTGAAGCACACCTTGAAATGCAACACTGAGCACAAATTTCTCTTTGATTGGCTTAAAGGAAACAATTTCTCTCTTCAGCAAGCACTTGCTTTCACAGTGAAACCTTAACATTTTACTTTTATCTGTCTTGTCAATCATATTTTTTTTTTTTTTTTCTTGCTGGCCCCACCTGGAGGTGTCATATACCTCTCAAAAGAATGCAATCTGAAAAGATGCTGAGCAAAGTTTTTATTTTTCAAACCAGACAACTAGTTACCAGTCAATCTGACAAATAGGTCACAGAAAAACAAGCTGTTTTTCCATCAGTTAATGCATGGCACTTGAGCACAAGTTTACTCAACTTGCATTCATTACTAATGCCCAGCTGTTATTTTTCCAATTTGATATTTCATATCCTAGACTCATGGAATAATTCAGGATGGAAGGGACCTCAGAAGGTCATCTCATCCACCTTCCAGCTCAAAGCAGAAATCAGGTTGCTTGAGGTTTTATCCAGTCCTAAAAACCTCCAAAGGTTTTAATACAACTGTGCAAGCTCTCCAGACAACGTTTCCAATGCTTGATTATCCTCATAGTGAAAAAGATTTTCCTGATATTTTTTAACCTCTCCTTTTTTTTTTTTTTTTTTTTTTTTTTTTTTTCCTTTTTTCTTCAGTTTATGTCCATTGTATCTCCTTTCTGCTAGGGGCTTGTGTTACTAAGGACTGTGATAAATAAACCTTTTTATTTCTCACCAGTATTTCTCTGTGCATGAGGAAGGACACTATCCTTCAAGTCTCTAAGGTGATGAATCTAAATAAAGTTTCTTTGCTCCTTCTGTGCTGTATTAAAACATGAAAACTCATCTTTGCATGTAAGGAAAACAGAGTTTCAATGAAGATCTGACCCACAGACTGGAGAGCACAGTTTTCCTATAAAAGATGTTCTTTCATTAAAAAGACTATTGTAACCTAAACACTTCATGATATATTTTATTTCCAAAGAACTTTTTCAATCTCACTGAGCACGCTGAAGTAATTATACTAGGGATGATTCTTTGTCCAGCCAGCTTTACTATAGGTTACTTTTCTGAAGGAGATTAAAAGTGATGCATTAGTAGATATCATTCTAAAAATACTCTTTTAAGTAATATATAACTACATTTTTGCAAAGCCGGAACTACATATAGAGCATCGAAGGAAATATAACAAATAATTCAGGATGAATAATATATAACCATGAGAACTTTTCCATTGTATTTATTTAAATCAAAGGAAGTATGTTGAAATGTGAAAGTTAAGCACTTCAGTTTATTCACATATTTTACATTCAAAGGACCAACCAAAATATATATATATTTTTTTTTCAGAAAAAAAATTCCTCTTGTGGTTTCCAGAATTTTGACAGATACATGGAATATACTTAATGAAGCGTGTCATTGCAGTACATACAGTGAAAACCTTATGTATACAGATAAAATCCAAACAAACTGACCATTACTAAAAAGAGGTTCATTTAAATATAAATAAAATTCAGAATAGTCCTTTATTTTAACAGACAAAACAACAGTGGGATTTAACAACTACATATTTACAGTGTCTGACTGGTAAAAATACTGGGCTCCATCTGAGATCCTAGACACTTCCTGAGAAGGCCACATGGGCTAAGGATTGTTCAGCACTTCACCTAAGTTACGTGCTAAAAGGATGAAATTAAAACATATTTTTAAAATGAACACAGTGGCAAAATCAGAACTGCTGATGTAACATGTTCATGTCCTGATGCAGCAAAACTTGCATCACAACAAGTTCTCTCTTTGATTTCAGCAGATTTGTGTATGTTCCTACGGTTAAACACAGGGTAAGCGTTCCAAACTCAGGAGCATTGGAGGAAGACAACTGCTTGAATCAAAGATGCTACAAATAGAGAAAACTGCTGTAATTACAATTTTGCATAATATGGTCATACATGACCTCAATTTTAAATCTGTATTCTTCTCCATGGGTGATTTCTACCTCTTTATTTTTTGTTTGATCCTACAAGGTCTGGATTCCAACTATCTCTATTGTGACAAACTTGTGAAAGCATCTCCTCCCCACAGCCTCCCAAATCATAGTGCCAGTTTAGCAGATCTCAGTCTTTTTGGCAATTAAATTAAATTAAAACAAGAACCAGATATTTTTCAAAGTATTCACAAAATAATCTTTCACTTACAGAATGTCTGTTTCACCATTCTTGTATCAGATCTGATCTCATCTCTTTAGATCTAAACAGTTCTTTAACAGTTACAAAAATAAAGAAATGATTAATATACAAATACGTATTTCAGAGTGATAAGAGAATAATATTTTAAAAATCCTTTAAAAATCTACTTTAAGTTAAAAGAAATGTTTTCAAAAGTCTGGGCTGTAGCAGATCTTCATCTATGGACTCTTTAATAGAACTCATTCCCTGCAGATGGCCATACAGAACTTAATGTAAGAAGCTACTTACTATGAAAAGAGAGTGAGCAAGTTTCTACTAGCAAGAGATTCAAAAAATCTGCTGTGCCAGTTGGTTTCTGGTATCTCTCGTTCAAGAACCTCAGATATTTTTTAATATCAGAAACAAAATATAAGGCATGAAAAGTCCTGAGCTCCTTTAGAAATTTGCTTCTTTCCCTGGTCTTCATTAATACATGTTCTGCAATAATCCGGTTTGTTTTGTATACTCTTTGTTTACAGCGCAAAATAAATGCTTTGCATGAATGCACATGTATGTACAAAACCAGTCAGTAACCAGTCAGTATATACAAAACCAGTTCAGTTAAGTGATATGCCTGTTCACTGGGTCACTTCATACTTTCACAATACGATGTTTTCCTGTAATATCCGTAATGACGTCATCTAGGTTGCTCCCTTTCAACACCATGATGCTCATGCAGATTTTCCTTCTGTTTATCTTAAGCAGCCAAAACAGCAAGGAACATTTTTGAACAACCTATAATACTCTTCCTGAATCTGAAATTAAAATAAATAATTGGAATGTGAAACAGATATATTAATAGGTCTCTATGTGTTTTAACTAATTGTGCACTGATCCCTTTGCTAGATGTTTTAAGGTGGAGCTTTTTTTTTTTTTTTTTTTTTTTTTTTTTTACTTTAGGACAGGATACTGAAAAAGGATAATCTCAAAATTGTGTGGGTAATATGAATCCTGCTACTAGCTGCAAAGACTGGAATTGAGCTTTACTGAACCCATTACATTACTTCATCTGGTTAATGATGAGTTCTACATTTTGAAAAAGCATTTTTCTGTGTTTCGTATTTAAAAAAGGGGGGGGGGGGGGAAATTTGTGTGAAGGCAAGAATCGTACAGAGGTTCTGCCTCTACCGAAGGCAACATCAATATATTTCCCCTCTTCCCTTTCCACCCCCATCAAGGGCACAAGGAATTCCTGCCTTGCTCTGCTAAAACGTTTGTACCACAACTTGGCTTCAAGGCTGGACATGTGCCTGCATGGTTATACGTGACTTCCCCACAAGGAAGGGGACACTTACCTTTCTAGACAACACACAAAGAAATATGAAGATGAACATCCCCTGAAATGCATTGAAGATTGTAAACAGATAAGCAGTCACCACAGATCCCTGTACAACATGGAGGACGCCGAAGATCCAGGTAGCCCCAAGAAGGAACAGTAGAGCAAGAGCACCTCGGGCACAGGACCTGGGAAAACATTGCAGACAACATGCAGACACGTGCTATTCGCTCCCTTCACTGTTTGTAAAGGGGAATGCTGCCTAGGCAATTGGTTTCAGCTGCAACGGCCTGAGAAGTGCAAATGCATGGGCTGCTCTTTAGGGTGTGCTCTAGTACCGTGCCACGAATAAACTCACACAATCGCTGAGGAAGAGTAACAGAGTAAAACTGGAGGGCCTTAAAACACTGGCTTCTTTAATCTTCAGATATGTTTTCTCTGGTGTACTGCAGCACCATATGATTTGATTTAAATCTACTGTTAGTGTAATTCCCCAAGGAAAAACATATGTCTGTTATGAAGCATTCCCCCCACTTCTCCTCCCCCCTCTTATCCTCCTCAAAAAATAACCCAGAAAAATGTACAATATGCTCTTAGGTCAGTACATGTGCATGACATCAAAAGGTTCCCAGGCTGCCTCTCAGGTTCACTGCAGAAGACGGTGCAAGTTGTAAAACTAGACCTTCTTTCTTTCATTCTTTCTCTTTTTAAAAAATACATTTTTGTTTTTAGGACACAGATACTCTCAAATATTTCCTGGGCCAGTGTATTGATACTTTAAAATTATGGGAGCTGATTAGCTATGCTTTATTATTATTATTATTATTATTTTTTCCAACATGCTGTAGAGTCCTGCTCACAGACTTGAGCAAATTGCAGCATGTTGTCCTGGAAATGAAACCTCTGATTACTTTCTTATTCTTTCTCAGTCCAGTCATTGCAGGACTTCCTTTGAACAACAGACATTTTTAGCACTGTTCCTCTGAAAATGAATAATTTTCAACTTCATTAAAACCAGCTCACCACATGAAGCTATGAAGGGTGAGGAATAAGAGAAAGTAATCAATCAAACAATTGCTAAATCCTAACTATAAATCTAGTGCAATGCATTGAAACTGCAGGAGCGTTCCTAAGCAACACAAACAGTAAGTTGTTTTCAATGTTCCCTGTAGTACACTTCAGCTTTTCCTGCACAAACGGTTTTCAAGGTCCCTATAAATCAGTTTTAAAGAGAGTGAGTTGATGGAAAAATCATAGCAGCATGCAAAGTAAAAATCCTGGAGAGAAACACCCCCCACACCCCAACACCGCAGAAGCACAATGTCCTACTGTGGATTTTTATTTATTTATTTATTTATTTATTTATTTATTTCAGAAAATATGAATGGCCTGATTCTCTTATCACTGGATTTCTACATGCCTTCTTACTTCAAGGCAAATATTTTGGTCCCAATTCAGGCATAAGTTTTGAAATCTGTTTTGACTTTCATAGAGGCTGTAGAAAGTATTTAAGAAAAAAAAAAGAAAAAGGAAATTATTACTTTAACCTTTCCATCAGCCTTTACCCTTCAGTTGACATCGGCCACTCATTGTGTTCCTCAAACATCTCCCACAAGCCCAGTGTTACAGTATGAAGCACGGCTCAGAAGAAATAAAGATTGCAAAATCTACCTCTAAATCTATGAGGGAATAACAGAAAGAAAAAAAAAAAAAAGTGTCTTCCCCCCCCCCCCCCCCCAAATCTTCCAGAAAATTAAAGTGTAATTTTTGAATCCTTACTTCTGTCTCCATCTGCTTTTAAACTCACAGAAGGTAGAATTTGTATTAAATGGCAAACTTACCTTATATTTTCATAACAACTAACTTCTGGCTTTAACATTGCAGTGTGTCGAAATACTTTATAAATAATCACTCCGAAAGCCAGCAAATTAACCTGGGGGGAAGAAAGAAGAGAACTTTTTTAGTTCAAACCAGGGTGCTTTTGAATTTCAGTAACTCTTACACATTTAAATGAAACAAGTCAGATATAGTTTCTGTGTATATGAAACCTAGAGAATCCAGTGCCAGAAGGGGAAAAAAATCCTTTTCTGATCCACGTCTATTAAAAAAATATGAGCCCTTTAATAAAGATAGATCAAACAGGGCTGTAACTCTACCTTATCTCAACAGTATCACTACCAACAGTCTGCAAATGTTTATTGATTTTATTGGTAAAGCTCTTCAATTTCCTGCTGGGATTTTTTTTTTTTTTTTTTTTTTTTTTAAGTAGAGATGTTTAAGCAAAGAGAAGAAATGAGAAGAAATAATGAGAAGAAATGAGAAAAAAATATAAGCCCCCCCCCCCATTATACTGTGTAGATTTGACAAAATGCGTATCTTTTGTTTCTGAACCACATTAATAGCATCATATGTTTGGAGGTCTTTCGGGTGTGAAAACTTTTAAGTGGCACAAAAAACTTTGAGGTTACACAAAAAAACATTAAGAAACAAACTTTGGTTGAAATATTATTTGCTCAGTATTCTCTCCTCCATTTTATGTTTATTTCATTCATGAATAATATCAGCATGTGTATGTGTGTTCTTCTGCCTTTATAATGGCGTTGTTTTATTTGAGTTTGAAACACAAAAAAAGCAACTAAAAGAAGCAGTTTTGTAAATGACGCTCAGTTATGGTTCTGAACCTTTCATTGGATAAGCTTCATTGATCATTCACTTAAATTTCTACTGCATTTCTACTGCATTCCTTTATGGGTTTGCTCTCTTGCTTAAAAAAAAAAAAGAAAAAGAAAAAAAAAAAGAAAACCCTTATTTTTGTTCACAGCATTTAACATTAAAATCTATTTACAATGTTAATAAATGAACCAAATTTTATCTGGATGTCATCCAGATACTATTTGTAGATCCTTGGTTGTAATCCCTTGGGTGGTTCCTGTGGGTTTACAGCTTTAGACTGAACAGAATTAATACCTTCCCCAGCTTGTTTCTTCAGAAATATTGTGTAGTTTTCCTCCCTTCTTCTTTTTCTTAAAAAAAAAAAAAAAAAAAAAAAAAAAAAAAAAGCACCTCCAAAATGAAAACAAAAGCCTACTATAGGAGCACAGCATCACTTTAAAAAGAATCACTTTCTTTTGTTAACACTTGTTATGTATGTCCTTAGAACATTTTTGTTATGTCGAGGGGGAGTATCTGATATTAAATTCAGGCTCTGCTTTAATTAGCTGCATGCTCATACTTTAATACAGCATAATGTATTTACAATTTGATAAGACAGGAGACAGAGCTGATTAGCAGTTTAGGGAATTAATCCTTCACTGAATACCTTGTACTTGCACTGATCGTGAGAGCTATTCTGAAGCTCCTTGTATTTAAAATTGTAATCTATAATATCTCCTAAACCAGCAATTTTTCAAAGTTAATTATAAGTCAGTCAGCAGTTGTGGGTAATTATATACAGACTTTTTATCTTATATTTGTTGGTGAACAATGTATCAAATAACATGGTGCACACGCTATATTCTGTGTAACCCAACTAATGTACTTATTAAAATAATCTGGAAAAGGTAGGGTGAAATGTGATCAAAGTACCACAGGCACAGAGAATACACCCTGCTATGTCTTCAGAAGCTGTCAGCAAGACTGCAGCATGAACCGCACAGCCAACCTTTCTCCCTGCTGGCCCGTCACCGAGATCACTAATGTCAATGAGAGCCTTCCTATTGCTGTTAATAGGCTCTTTATGAAGCTCTGTGTGCCAAAGTCCATTATCCTTTGGCCACAGAAAACAGATGCAGAACTGGAGAGGTTTTGCTGAGCGAGGATGGGGCTGGCAAGGGGCAGATGTGGGGCCTCGCAGTAGAGGACTCCATTTCTCTTCATCCCTCTGGGGCTCCTTTACACAAATACTATTTACACTGTCTGTTGCACAGGATAATAGGATTTTGCCCTCTGCATTGAAGTAATACCCATTAACTATGATCTTTTCATTCATCAATTCATTCTGATGGGAATAATCTGTACATTTCAGGGGAACGAGAGGTTAACACCGGTTCTTGGAGTCAGCTGCCAGAACACAGTCATGGTGCAATAAGTCTCAGGTAGCCTCGCAGGAGGTAGTGTTACAGGGTAATGAAGGTGAGCTTAACTTCTGAAATGCCCACTCATTTCCAAGATTTATTAAAGCTTTAAGTAGGTTTTTGCCCCAGTTAGAAGCACTCCATTAATAAAAAATATCTGTAGCAAAGTGCATAGACTGCTTTATACAACGTTTAGTGTCTCAAAACAGTAGCTTTCAGACAATTTCTTTCTTTTTTTTTTTTTTTTTTTTTTTTTTTTTTTCTTCAACCTAAGTTAGAACCCTCTGACACTGCATTTTGTCCTTTGGAGGACCTCAGTTAGGTAACAATAGAGTTGTTGTAACTGTCCTGAAGTGCAAAAAGTCCAGCAACACTTAGAGGAAAGAATAGCATGAAACCATGAGTAAAGACAGCAGAAAAAAATAATAGTTAATAATGCGTCAGGTCTAGTCTTTGGAGAAGACTTGTATTTTAACAGGTATCTGAAGTTCAACATGCTCTGCTTCAGCCTGAGACCCTGCATGCTCTTTACCATGAGCATGTAACCTCATCAACTTCACACTGGATGGTTGGACTGACTAGTGCTAAAAGGGAAATGGCTTTTATATAACTGATATCCTCAAAGAGCCATGCAACAGCTGGGCCAGGAAGTCAAAACACTCCACATGTCTGACCCAAGATATGACCACTTAAGACATATTGCATTTGCATTGAAAAGTGAGCTTCAAGTGAAAATAAATGGAAGTAGATGGCTTCAAAAGGCATCCAAAATACAGACAGGCCCAAGGAATCCCAGATCTTCAAATTTTCTAGCTGGAACAAAGTGAGGATGAGAGACACTGACACATCTAAAAAAGCCTCCAGCTGCTACTTTTAGCCAAATACTGTGCTTTTTGCTTATTTTGGTTGTAATTGTGCGTGTTCACTTTTTGCAGTTAAAGCACAGTCTTCAGGTGCCGTTGCCTAAGCCTTCGATGACGTTATAATTAAGGCTGCCTTGAGGTGACAGGCATGGTGAATGGGAATAAAATGGCAAGCCTAGAAGCAGCAGACTGGAACGTAGCAACGGGTGCAGGCAGCTGTGACACCGAACTAGGGTAGGCATTGCACGGGCCTGGAAAGGGCCAGCCTGGGGACCTGCTGCTGCCACAGGCCGGCTTTGGGGAGAAGTTACCTGTATAATGAGCAGAGCCACTCTGCAGCTTTGGGCAAACCCAAAGCATGAAGTGTTGCAGCACGGCCACAGTTTTATCAAGTGAATAACGATGTTACAGAGCGACAGGGCAAATTCTTGTGCCTTTGTTTTCAGAGTTATTACATGGCTGAGCAGTCAGAGAGACTGCGGCATGTCCTGAGAGGGGCTCTTGGGCAAGTTTTTTTTTTTTTTTTTTTTAACAAACCACCTCAAACTGCTATTGAGTAAACACTGCATCCAGACCAAATCTCAGACTTTGTCACTGCAAGCCCAGTCCTGTGGGGTGCTGAGCCATCTTCTCACCCCCTCCTCCCCTTCCCCCTGAGATATCGGTGGGAATCAGATTTCACTCAGTGCTCAGGTGCACTACAAGACTAATTTTAATAATTAATCTATTCTTTTTTTCTAAGTGGTTAATCAAAGACAAGGGTTGATATAGGAGCAACCTCTATTCTAAACATCTTCAGGGAATCATATCTCCTTAAAGATATTTGTAAAGTGTTTTTAGCTTTCTTAAATTCTATAAATGTTGTGGTACATTTATGAGCAAATAGTAGAAAACTTAAAATATGTTTATGTGAAATAGACATTGAAAGGGGCAATTCTTATCCCAAGCAATCAGGATTTTGTACATATGGGCAACAACATTTATGTATCTATTTCACCTAGAATAACTTACAGAGAGCCACAGATTTGGACAAGCTAGGGTTTCTTGTATGCCTGTGACCATGTTTAAATGGAGGAGGGTAAGTACTCAGTACAGCTCTCTTCAGATAACCTTTGTGAGGGATTGTGAAGATTTAAGACTTTGGAGGGACTTCTGGCCCCATTTCACAAATGACAGAACTGTTTAACGGCAAAACTCTCATTGCCTCCAGTGTTGTCAAGACTTTTCCTCTACAGTTCATAGACAGTGGTAGTCCCAAGGGATCTGTAGGCAACAGCGAGCACTGTCATGAGTTTCACTCTGCAGATTAGCATTTGCATGTACCACAGATGCACACTGTGGTGTAGAGCAGAACAGTAATATCTTTGTGCAGTAGTGTTTTGGGGTTCTGCATGGTTCTGTTCACATGTTCACTACTGTGGTGGTGGTGGGTACCACAAAGCAGGTATGTAAGGAAGAGTGCACAGCTGTCTGAAGTGGTACATATCCTAAGATCTGATCTGACTCACAGCCACAAGTCAGACAGCATCAGTCTTGATAATTTCTTCTTGTAAAGAAATTCACAGGACAGAAAAAGCAATTGCAAATTCAAAGAAATTTCCCAGTGCTTTCCTAATCACCTTGTCAACAACAAAGAGGTTTTGCCAAATGAATTAGTCTGGGCAGCTCTGTTCAATCAATCAGTCACATATATTTCAGGATAGGATGAAAAAATCTGTGTAATATTAGCTACCTCTACCCAGAGATAGGATAGTTTTGTAAAGTTCTTTGCTGATACCTTCCTGCATCTGTCTGGATATTACCACAGCTAATTGAACAGGCAACTTTTGCCTAAGTTTTTGTAATGAAGGAAAACTGCTCAACAGTGGGCGCGGGTAGAGAAACATGCTGCTGCTTTGGCTTCTACTCCTAGCAGTTCTGGGACCACCACACTAGAATTTCACCCATCTACAATTTGCAGAAGGAAATAATAGAGCTTTATAGATACCAAAACATAATATTCATTAGGCTCTCTTTCCAAAGATGAGGATCCAGAAAAGCACTGAGAAACAACCTTGTCTATTGTCTGAGCAAATTACAAACTTCTCCGTTGATTACAAACTGTATTTTGCAAGCTAAGTAATAATATAAAAATGAGCACATAGGTCCTAAAATGTTAAATGTTCCAAGCTGTTGGAGTTCTGCTAATAGCACATTGCTTAGCAACTGCTATATTTAAAATAGATCCTCAATTCCACTGTTAAATGTACGTATTTTACATACTGGAATAGTAGCATAATGTTCTATCCTCAAATAAATATGATGTTAGTGCTTCACACTGCATGAAACACTTTCTGTGTAGGTACAGAATGACAGTTATTTTTAGTTGAGCACTGAATGGTATGAAATACACAAAATTTAATAAAGCATGCAAAACATCTGCCTGCAAATAAAAATATTTGCAGTCATGTTGAAGAGTTGTAGTTTCTTTCATAATTAATTACATTTAAATTGTAAGATATTGAGTGAAGTGATATATCATCATTTTGCCCCATCAAGGTAGCTGACAGCTGTCAAGTTTTGCAACAGAGAAATCTTTTTTTTTTCTCTTCCTTCCTCTTTTTTTTTTTTTTTTTTTTTTTTTTTAAGCAAGAAAAAAGAGCACTTGACTGCTCAGAGGGAAATGGTCCATCCTTAATGGAGGTAGCTCACTTAGCACCTGGACATCTTACAAACTGAAATAGATCAGGATGAGGTATTCAAGAAAATTTTGTCCAACAGTTTTTTGTTGAAAAATGTCAGTTCATCAACAGTAAGATATTTATTGGTTTAGATTACATTTTCACTAAAATAGGCTTTCTGACCAGCACAGCTTTTCTGATTAAAACTAGAAAGGACAGTCACTTCTGAACAATGAAAAATTCCTGTGGATAGGACATTTATCCAGCATGTAGGAGACATGGCCACAATTTTCTGTTGTATTTAATATTCAGACTATAATATGACCCTTCGTTCCTGTAGCCTCTGTACCAGCTATTCACAACTATCACTCCGTTAGCTCTGCTGGATCCGTTCCATGCCATATAAATAATTAAATATTCACGGGAGCAGGGAGACCTGGATCTCTCTCACCCTGCAGTTTCTCAGCCAGGGCTATCTAAAGACAATTCTTGTTTTAACAATGGAGTAATTGTTTAATATGAGACCAAGGAATTGGTAATTTCATGTACAATATTCTTGTGTAAAAGATACACTCCAGCCTTTAAAAAGTTATTATAACACTTTAAACACCAGCCTTTTAAGGCTCTCCAGTGTTACAAAGAAAAGCCAGTATAAGAAAGAGGCAGCTAATTCTACAGATTCAGATATACTAGTTCTGATTCAGTCAGAGCACTTTACATTCAAACTTCAAAAATGAAGCCCCCAAATCATTCCCTTTTCCTTTCTTAGTCCCTGTCTCAATAATTGATGAAACCATCTATATGCTGATGTCAGATCTCACAAAAAAAGAATGAGAAAATTTCTCCTGCTGCTCTCTTAGGCATATACTTGAATTTTTTACATATATCATACTGAATTTGTCTCTTTCAAAAAATGTCTGAAGTTCAGAGCAGCTGTTTCTGTATCAGTCTTTACAATGACCCTCATTATGAGCATTTGAATTAATGAGCTTGTGATGGTTGGAATTCTGCTGCAGAGAGCAATACATTTCTGTCTCTCTGTCTGTCTGGCTATTGGCTGGGTAAAATGACAACATTCAGTGGGTCATCGTTATTTCAGTCAGGGGAGAACAGAATTAAGCTATTAGCAATACAACAGTTTAAGCTTCAAAATGAAAATGTATGCCATATTAATTGCATAAAATTGGACACAAGCTGGCAGTCAAACAGTCTGGGTTTGTCTCCTGACTGATTTATCTCATTATCATGTCCCCAGTGAATATACCTTCTTGAATGCTTTAGGTATACAACAGCAGCCTTATCTGGGAGTAGAAAATGTAACAAAAACATTAACAAAACCCCTCCAGGCTGTATTTTGGGGAGATATTTTCAGCAATGCAGGATTAGATTTTTATGATTCTAAGATTTTAATACTTTCACTTGTTTAAAAGTGAAAACATGGATAAATTAGTTTATTTCAGACCCTGTCTCAGGAAATACATAATTTTCACATAGACTTACTCTTTATATATGAATACATGAATATTTCAAAGTTGTTCTTTTACATACCTCAAGCTGTAGATTTAGACTCAATTTCATAACTAAGTAGTTTTATTTATATTTTTAGAACACTTATAGAAAGCTCTAAATAAATAACTACATAGATGGGAGTTTATTTTTCATCAGAGTAAACAGCTTCTCACAGTCTTCTGGATTCAGTACTATTTCTTATTGGATTGCAAAGCTAAACACATACTGACCTAAATATTTTAATTTAACCTTAGTTCTACAGCCAAGGGCAGGAGAGATAAGCCAACACAGAACTGTGTCTGACCTTGGCCATAAATGTTAGCCCAAGTAGATCCAGTGGTAGGGCAGGGATCTGTCTTGCTCTCAGTATAACTATAATTAGATATACTCTTCTCCTTTTCCAAGAAGCTCTGAGAAGGTGTAATTACTTGGGAGTTGGTAATTACATAAATCAGCCTGTTTGATGCACTCATTCCAGGTGCATCAAAGATTCAGACTAAATCTTAGACCTCTCCCATTTTTATTTATTTTATTTTATTTTATTTTTCACAAATGTAAACCTGTCTTACACTGACTGTATCTGAAGCCTTATGCAGGAGCACTGCAGAAGTATTTTTTAGAGTTGAAAAGGACTGAAATAGTTGTATTTTATCTTTTAGCACAAGCAGCTCCAGTGAATGGAAGAGCTACCAGAATGGATACAGTAAGAGGAGTGTGACTGAGTTATCGGGTCTGACAACAGGCTACTTTTGCCATTTTGGAGCTATGAATAGTGGGCAGAAAGCTGTCCATGCCTTCCACAGCCGACCAGATCCTAGGAAGGAGTTAGCCCTTTGCCTTTTAGAAGTATTTATGATTCTGCTGTGGATATGGTCACAAAATCGTCTGCTGTGGCTTATGGTTGTAGTTAAAGCAACAAAAAGCTCTTTCAATGACCACTTCTCTTCCAAAATGAATATTCACATGAAATCACTACTGTGAATATGAATTTACTTTTCTAAATGCCCGCAAATGATGAACCAAAGGGGCAGTAGAAGAGTGAAAGAAAATATGATTTGAGTGAGAAAATATGCGGTGTGGATATAGTCAGTATGTAATTATTAAGAAAGTACAGAAAACATCAGTCTGTTAATTATCTATAGCAAATTTTGAGTCCTCTCAATGAAAAATTTAGGGTAAGTGTATACGTTTATGGTAATTGTACTTATATCAAGGCAACAAAGAATCACTGAAAGCATATTAAAGAACAAAATAATAATAATAATTATTAAAAACAAACAAACAAGCAAACAAAAAAACATATGACAGTTCAGACAATTGTGGCATTCTTGCAAAAATCCACTGAGGGTGAAGATACATGGATGCCTTAAAATAGTGGGATGAGTTTGTTCCTATGTAATGACATAAGAGAAAGCAATTTTCATTTTGTGGACTAATGGTCACAGACTCTTTTTTTCAGGTATTTCCAGGGACCTAAGAACTGGGGCTTTAATGATGGTTTTGAAGGTCAAAGGGAAAGAAGGAAAAACCTCTTTCCCCTGAAAGGCCTGGCCTTCCTAAGAAACTGCATCCATTGGTATGGTAGTGTGTAAACTGTGGTTTGGAGACTAAAACTGATCCTGTCAACAGAACAGGACCAGTACTTTCAGACTCAGTGACTATTTAGCACAGCAGGTATTGTTGTTTTCTGAACAACATTGTGGTTTGAAATAATTTGTTTCAAGCAAAGTTGCAGACTCAGTTTCTAATGCCACTGTGTAATTAATTATTTCCACTTTATCCACAGTGGCATAAGAAATGCAATGGAGACACCTTTAAGTGAAGCTACAGAGGGGGTAATGAAAAGGGACTATTATTTTTTCATAAAGAATAATAAAGCCATTGCTAGTCCCAGTAGGAAATTTATTTCCACTAAAAAGGCAGACTGAGGAACACGAGTAGATATAAAAAGTGTTTTAAATAGCTATTTTGTAAAACTTATACACTAAACAGTACAGAGTATATTTTCCTCATCTAGCTAAGAAATATAATGAGGCATTTGTTACAAATAACCCTTAGGAAAAACAAAAAAACAAAACACAACAGACTATACATAATTTTCCAAATCATAAATATTCAGTAAAAAGTGTGAGATGGTGGTATGTTTTGTTATGATGGAGGCCAGAGGTCAAACAACTTTTTCAATAGTACTCCTTAGAATATCAAGATATATCAAGAGTAGTTAACATGACTTGCTTCACTGAGAACAGGAATAATAATGTGAAGAAGCCTAAGGAGACAGTGTACCTGATTACATTCGTGTGGGATGATTGGCTTTGGGGGGCTGTGGTTTTTTTTATTTTTTATTATTATTTATTTAAAAGGGAGCAATGGACTGTCAAATCATGCTCAACATTGAAGTGTGGGAAAATGTAAAACTTAAACTCTTTGAATATTTACTTCTCTACAAGAAAGATGTTCATTTTGAATGGCCTAGATTAGAGTATAAAGTACATGAAATTTGTGAATATATGAGAAAACAGCAGAGTAATGGATTTGCCAGGAAATTTTTCTGCATTGATTGCAGCAGTATTACTAATCCTGAATCAACCTAAATGTACAGAACTGAATAAGTATTAGAATTGTCCAGTAAGATTTGATGAATGCACTATTCCATTAATTTTGCCTTTTTTTTTGTTGTTGAATAAATTATTTGACAAATAATGGTAAAATTAATCAAATAAATTATCTGATGAATATATTTTTTAAGTAATCGACTAGCTCTAATGAATATGCAGGCAGGTCCTTAATGGAAAGCATTACTCTACTGTTAACCTGCTTTCATCACTCATATGTCACTTTTTTTATATTTTGCAACTGCAATCTGTATATTTTATTCATTTACCCATTCATTTATATGTTGGAAGTTCAAAACAGTCTGGTTAATCAATCACTGCAATTCTTAGAATATTTTTGCTTGAAAGTTGATTGTTCATTACATTTATTGCATACAGAAATGCTTAATAAAAAGAACCTGGCTTTTCTGAGGACACCTCTCCCAACAAATATGTTGGAGGTCTCTTCCAACCTAGATGATTCTGTGAAATACTCTTGGCTTGTATGTTCCAAGTCAAGTTAACAAGAATGCTCTGCAAATTGCAGAGTCCATTTATAAGCCAATTTTGTAGTTTCAAACACTACAATTACCAATTGTTTCAAGAAACTGGAGCTTGAAGTTGAGCCAGACACCTTCAACGTCCCTGAAAACACACATTAGAGGAGTAAAACAAGGAAGAGCATACAAGAGCAACCCCTTCACTGCACAGTGATAGGATGCTTGGATAAAAGCCACATACAGGATTATTTGGACGGTGTGCAATTTTGGATGTTCCAACCTCAAAGAACAAGTCTCTATTTTGTCATTACAGAGGTGGTCTCAACAAAAAATACTGATAGATTTATACTGTTAAATGGCAAATTACACGTGCTAATGTTACATCAAACTTCTGAGTCATGGTTCCTCACAGGAGTATGCCAATTTATTGTGGCAGTGATAGTGGGTGGAACAGTCAAGCCTGCAGGTACATATCCAAGTTGTTTGAAAGACAAAGTTCCCACAAGTGTCAGTGATGTGGAAGAAAGCCCTTACATGTGTCTGCTCCCACTCAGTGTGGAGTATGCAGTCATGAGAGGTGGGAAAAGCCTTGCAGAATGTCTGTACAATGGGAAGGAGTCTGTGTTTGGCTGACATTACATGCTCATCAAAACTGCAGCTGCATTACCTTGCAGAAAAATGGTTATTTCCATTCTAGACACTTCCTATTACAGGGAGATTATTATTGTAAGAGTGTATTACAAAAGAAAAGAAAATGTTCTAGGGATTTTTTTTTTTCTCTTTCCTACGTTTTATCCTTGGAGCTTATATTTATGTTTGCCTCAATCAGACATAGGTTGTGGTGTGTGTATTTGTCCCTTAAAGCTTGTGATAAATTCACTTTTCTATTAAAAAGTTTAAATACTTGTTATAAATAATTTTGCCACACTTGTATGCTTTGATCTAATCTACTGCATAGTTTTAGCTAAAATGGTTGTGGTTCTAAAGATTACAAGTATTATGAGGAAGAAATAAATTGTGGAAATTATCTTCAGCTTGCAGCTTGCTTTACAAAGGTTTAAAATGCCCTTTCTTTGCTAAAGAGCTTCTGACCTACTCTTTTTCATGTACAGTCACCAATCTAATAATAATAATATTTTTTAGATGGGATCAATAAAGCCATTGCTTTACACTTAAGAATTGTAATAGGACCACAATATTAATAAGCAAACACCTTCAGAAGTAGTCTTACTGCTTAGGCAATCAGAGAACTTAGTTTGTACTCCTGATAAACACTTGAGCTCCTTATGCTTTGCTATTATTACTGCAGATTTAAAGCCCAAGCATGTATTTGAAACAATGTGCCTGGAGACAGAAAATCCACTGGTACAGAACCAGTTCTGTTCTTCATCATTTAAATGCTGTTTCAACAGCATATTCCAGTATAATCCAAACCACAAATCTCCTAGGGCTGCATTCACAGAAACTGAAAGCACCATTTGAGTATGTGGGCTTTTGTGCTGACAATGAGTTTAATGTTTTTGTGCAAGAATCAGCTTTGCAATGAGTGGCTCTCCAGAGTTTTTCTATCCAAACTCTCCAGGCTATCTTGGAAAACCTGTAGAATCAATGCCATTAGCAGATGAATCTCAGAAATAAAGGTGAACTTAAAGATGCCGGAGTTTGTGGTTTTCTACTTGAAGTCCTCTATCTGGTTGTCGCAGAACAAAAATAACATTCCTTTCCAGAGTGCTTAATTACTCTTTTTTTTTTTTTTTTTTTTTTTTTTTTTTTTTTTTTTTTTTTTTTTTTTT
>CM021772.1:19235393-19266042 GCA_011076525.1 Nettapus auritus | reverse complement strand
TTTTTTTTTTTTTTTTTTTTTTTTTTTTTTTTTTTTTTTTTTTTTTTCTTTTTTTTCTTTTTCCCCTTTAATTAGCTATGGGCAAGTTGGGAATCTTAGAAAGATAGGCATCTGTAATTAAAAGGACTTCCTGATTGGCACTACCTTGGAAAGAGTTTAGTCTTTGTCACAGTGCCCATGCAGTGTACTCAACAGGAAGGCTGGACAATGGAAACAGAAATAATGTCACCAGCGCGCATTCCACAAAGCAGACATTTAACACCAACTTCATCTTCTAAAGTTAATACCTATTTTCACAAAGTTTTCCATATTTTCCACAGAGAAGAGGACATTAGATAGGACAGAGCTAGCTCTCTGCCCTCTTTGAAAACCTCCCTCTTGCAGATCAGGCTTCCATTTGCTATTGCCCTTTAAAAACAAGTAGTCAAAGCTCCCACCCCCAAAAAATCAACCACACAGCAGGCTAAGCAGCTCACTGAAAATGGGGTGTGTTTCCTCCCCAGTGTAGTAGTGCACATGTACATGGTTATGAAGAGAAATAATACTATGAAAACAAGTGTTCACAAAATGCTTCCATAATATAGCCAAACACAGAAAAACAACTGAAGGGCTGTTTCCTGTCCAGCTACAGCCCCTTTATGTGGCTTAGCTTAGGCAAGGGAACAGGAAAAAAAAAGGTAACAGTTGTCTGCTGTTGTCTTCCATAAGAGTTCATCTGTACACAGGACCTGTACCTACTTCTGTTACTACATAAGAGTTGTCTGTATCCTCAGAGGAAGGCTGTGGACCTCAAAGCCCAGCTTGCAGGATGTGCCTCTGAAGCCAGCTAGACTTATCTCAGAGCCAACACAGACCTGCTCTGCCTCTGTACTGTGTACCTAGGGTCCTGGATCAGGCACAGCTCATCTGGAGCTGAAAACAAGGTTGCAGATGCATACATTTTGGCCATTTTTAATGATTTGATAGCATAGCTTTCTTGTACTAACAGTGCAGTTATATGTCAGTGATCATAAATCTTCACCTGAAGGCAGATAAGGTATAGGAAGGAAAGCAACAAGAAAAAATCTCAACCCTGCAAGCTGACTTCATGGAAGAAAGTGATAAAGTTCAAAGATGTAAAAGGAAATTGCCAACTTAAACTTAAGAACTGTAAGAATTTTCAGAAAATGCTGGTCTTTCCCCATATTAACCTGTCAGTGCCATCTGACCCCAGAAGCACAAAGTGGAGGGAGTTTGCAGCACCCTGCCTCTCTGGAATTCTTCTGTGCTCACCAGCAGGGTGAAGTGGGGAGGCATCACCTTGTGGTTGCATCTGGCAGGTTGCTCCCAGCCTAACCCCCAGCCTACAGTAGGAGCTTGGGATGGAATAGGACCAGAGTTATACTTGATACTTTATTCATCTTTGAAACATCTAATGCACTGAAATAAAACTGTTTTACTACCATCTTATGTGTGTTGGCTCTGTCACTTCCTTATACAAATCCTCACATTTATCACCATCAGCTTAAAAAGCAAGGAAGGGTTATTATTGACTTGACCATAGATGTCATAAGGCTTCACCATTGTACCTTCTCCTTCTGTTAGCTCCAGCTATTGCCCAATCACTGTCAACCTAGTCATACAAAATAACGCCCCATTACAGTTGGAATGGTTTGTTAAACTTTATAGCACTTAGAAATGCTCTTGAGGCACCAAAAATGTCTTGATTCAGAATGGAACATATAATACCTGCCAAATTTGCAGGTTTGAAACCACTTCCAATAAGAATTGAAAAGGCCTTCTTCACAGCTGAAATAGGGCTATCAATACTTGACTTGTCTGCTCATGTGAAATAGCGGGTTCTTTTCTCTGACGTCGCAATTTAGTTTAAAATAGCTTTGATGATGACAGGGTACATGCGAATGATAAAACCATAAAGATGACAGTCTAATCTTACAAAGATGACCGATCACTGATAAGAGATTAAGTCATACAACATTTGAAAAACCAGATTATCTGTCTGTTAGTACAGTGTCTGTGTACACCTCCTGCCGAGCCATGCTGAGATGCCAATGACATACAAAGATACTACTTCTCAAAAACTATAAATGCTTTTCTCAAACCATTGGATTGAAAAAAAAAAAAAAAAAAAAAAAAGAAAGCAATTGAGGAAAAAAAAAGCTCTGATCTTATATTGAGCTTTTTTGTCAAACATTAATTTTTTTCAGGCTAGTGAAGTATTTAGATGTACAGCATGTAAATAATTTAGACACTATAAAAGGGTCTAAATTAGCCAATTCTGCCCTACAATTAGCACTCACAGCTATGCTGGCAATGGGTGGGTGATTATTAAACACCTTTTATTATTGGTTTTATGTACTACAATAAAAAATGAAAGTTATACTTACAAGAATTATTAGACATGCTGGTCCTATAAAACTCCATATAAAGTTATTCTTTGTGCTGAGCCAACATCTGAAAAATAACAGCACAAAACGAAATGTGCAAGGCTGTTGTGACTATTGCATTCTCATGTAAGTTGATTTGAAATCAAAAACAGCAACTTACACTTCTGTGGTGCCATAGTACTTGTATCCCAGTGCAGCAGAGATCCCAACAACCACGGCCGGACTGACGTAGCCAAAGACATAAAAATTTTTGTGCAAGAAACCCTTGTTGTAGATGACTCCCACAACTATAAGGTAGAGGTGAATACCTTCAATGCACATCCATGCAAAAGCAGCTAGAAGGAAATAATGGAGTAATCCAGCAGTAATTGAACAGAAGAGCTAGAAATTCAACCAGAGAAAGCAAGAGTCATAATTCTATTAGTATCTCTCTCAATATTACAGCATAAGCACAGCAACCTAGCAATGCTCAAGTGGTGGCCCAACAGCACAGATGTAAGGCTGATTGACAAGAACTTGACCTGTATGCTCAAGAACACTTGTTCATTAGTGTTTTCTGTAGCAAACAGTAAAACAATAGGATAACATTCAGCTTTTAAAATGGAAGCATGCCTTCTCAGAAAAACTGTGTAAATAAACTGACAAGGTTGATTCCACAGTTACACCTGAGTAGTCTACATGCTTTGCTAATCTAGATAAAGCTTATTTTTATGATTTTGATAACAACACAAATAGGCTTCACTAGTTTATTTTTATTTTTATTTATTTATTTTTATTTTTTGATAACTTATGTATAATTAAATTTCCTAAAACTAATCTGAGATGGAAGAATTAACAATTCTACTTGTATGAAAAGTGAAAAGGATTCAAGACCTTACATTTAGAAAGCAAGTTCCTCAGCCAACAGTGCAATGTTGCAAAGTCTACTTTGGGACTGCAGATCTGGCCTGGCTTTTAAGGAAAATTATCCTCCAGACAGCCACCATCCTTGGTTTATACAGCATTTAAACAGATGGGAAAATGCCAAATGCATTGAGTCTACAGACTCGGTTGAAGTGACAAAGTTTAAATGAAACCCATGAAGCAAAGTCAATTTACATCAGCTCAGATGACAGCTCTACTCCAGATAACAGCAAGCTCAGGTGACTGTTTTATATTTCCTGTTGCTAGATTAAGAAGCCAGTGTCATTAGAATATTCATACTGATACTAGAAGGAACTGGAAGTAGGTGGAAAATGATATTTCATACTGTATATTTACTTTACAGCACAAAGTCAAGCTACAACAAGTGAAAAATACCCACCTTATTATTGTTCATGTTAATTCCAATCAGAAAAATAAGTTCCGCCAGGAAAAGACTGCAGCAGAGGTTTTTGTGAATTGTCGTTCTAGTGCTTTGAATTTCACTGAAGAACCAGAATGTAAAAATGCACATGGAGAGGCAAATCAACGAAATAATTATTCCTAGCTGAGTGATTCTTGTAAGAATGTTATAATTTGTAACACCCTGGGGGAAAATTACAATATAATATTTAAAAGAATAGCTTTGTACATTCTCAAGAAAGACCACATTCTATAATACAGATTTTTTTCTTCTTTTTGCACAAAATATTTATCAAAAATGTTTGTAGAGCTTCAGTGTAAATGTACACTTTAGATAATCTAAAAAATATATATTTTTGTTTTGTTTTGTTTTGTTTTATTTTGTTTTTTTGTGAGGCAGATATAACTGTAGGGGAAATTAGTAATGAACTATATATATTACTGTTCTTGCATTTTCTGATATTTTCTACCAAAACTTTATTAACATCAGTATCTCCTAACATGATTTTAAAATTAGATCATTTTAGTGAATGACAAACACACTGGCATTAATATGACATGAACATTTTCTAATATAAAAGGACTTATCACAGCAGTGACTTAGATAAGCAAAATTGAATAACCGTCTTACTGAATTTACAACATGATCAAAACAAGATTCTGAAATAACAATCACTTCAAACAAATGCTATTCCAGATATGTAACATGAATGTTCTCTAAATAAACACAGGCTATTTTAATATTGGATGTATTTTCTGTATAGAAACATAGTTATATTTGCTGCTTGGTATTCACACAAAGAATCTCTGAAATACATGACTGCTCATCAGCATAAGGATAGCATTCAGCCAATCCAAAATACATCTAAGTATTTTTTTCCTAAATAAAGGACCAGACATTATCCTCCTCCCATCCTTCCTTTTCCAAATAACTATATAAGTACCTGCAAAGGTCTTAAGGTCTTAAATTTGAACTGAAGACTTAGGATGCTATTTAGCAAGCAGGAAACAGCCTCTATCAGCATGAAATTCACAGCATGAGAGAACTGTCTCAATACAGTATATTCATGCTAATATTCTGCTTGCAGTCAGTTCTGATAACTTATAAAGCTGCCTCCTGAGGCAGGACCCAAGCTCCTGCAGATCCCCACAAACACCTTGGAAATCTATTGGGCCTCTTAATGTAAGATGGTCAGAAACTGAGTAGTCATTCTCACAATTTGTGTTAGTCATGAGTGTTCATGTTTAATGGTCATAAAATTCATTCCTTTTACTGTTGATTATGCTCTTCTGATAATGCTATTGCAAACTCTCAGGAGAGCATTTAAAGGAGTTTATAGATGCCAAGGTTAGACAAATGGGTGGCAAAGTTTTGTGTGAGAGAAATTGTGGACCATATGGTTACTGACCACCAATGAATGCCAGTTAAATCCCAAGGTAGTCTTAAAGTGGGATTTAAAATTAAAAGCAATGCACCAAAAATAAGCACAACAGACTGTGTATTTGGAACAAGATCCTTTGCTGCATCACTGCTCTGTAATACTGCAGAGAGGACATAAGGAAATTCAAACACATATGGGAGGAATTTTGTTTGCCCTGTGCACAATAAATTGTGTGTTTGTTGAAAAAAAAAAAAAAAGAAAAAAGAACAATCTAAAGGGGGAAAAGTGCATCATTGCACTGCAATAAAAAATAATGAATTAAGATGGAAGAAAGTATCGGGTAAAACAGTAAATTAAAATAGCACTTACAACAGAGCCACCTGAGGACATCAAAACAGCAAAATGAGTCAGATGATTACATTTGCATGAGATATGAGTGGAGTTGGAATGTGTCAGCTCACAGCCTTCTGTAGCCCAGTTGCCATTCATTGTGTCTGCTGAGTAGTTCCAAAACGCACATTTAATATCTTTATCTGCAGTCTGGAACAGAAACAAGATGTTTTACTGATGGCAAAAGGCAGGATATTTCCCATCAAGAGACCTTTCTTACATTACCCAGCACAATTCATTAAAAACTGCATGTTAGTATTGGAAGGTTGGGAAACAAAAAGCACATTCAGTAAGGCCTATTCCAAGCAATTAAAATATGGCTCAGAAAGGAAGCATTTTATTCACACAGCTAACATCCCACCAAACATGCAGGCTAATCAGATTACTGAACCCTTCTGGCACTTGCCTAGGTACCAGAATTTTTACTTACTGAAAACTGTATATATACTCCTGCACCTGCTGAACATGGACTAAACACCAAGGTTACAGCCACATTGCTTGTCCTGTTTGTAGCCCCTTCCAACTGAGCAGTTCAAAAATTGAGACTTATTCTATGCATTTTACAAAGTAATCTGGGAGAAAGCCAGGGTCATATCACACCTGGTGTATCAGGTGTGATGACAGGGATGAATAAGATCATTAATATTATTTATTACTGATAGTGCATACTAACACTAGTCAAAGATCAGGTCCCCACTGTAATAGATGCCTTATAAATATATGCACATTTATAGAAATGTGATCACTATCTCAAACATTAGAGGGCAAGTAACTCATTTAAAAGCTGGGCAATCAAGTTTAACACATTTTCCTTCTGTCCACTTCCCTGCATAGAGTCACTTTCTTGTTATGTTTGAGATAGGTCTTCATTCCATGTAAGAATATTTTTCACATACAAGTAAAGCCAGCAAAATCTGTGTATACTGGAAGTAAAACTTTCAGTTTTAGAATAACTTAATCAGATTTCAGAAATAGCAAGGGTGCTATACTATTGGTTTTGCTATTACCTCCTAGGTGCAAGATAAATTTTTGAATTATTTTTGAAGCTTTTATTTTTCTTTCCTTTCTTTCCTAGTGTTTTTTGTTGTTGTTTTTTATTTTTTTCAGTATGTATGTTTAATTATATGATAAACTTTCAGAAAAAAAAATACCTAAATAATGAGGAACCTGTAATATTCTCTGCTTTAGGCAACTGAATTTTATTCATACTGCAGTCCAGCAAAGATAGTATTGTTCTCTTTACTTTAGTCTAGTAGAACCTTCCAGTAGTATAGTATTTAGTATATTGCACTTACGATGCCATATTTGAGATTGTCATTTATTTCTCTAATATGATTAAACTCACAAGAGCAAATAACAGAATTACATCTCAATATATCATACACTGCAGGTATGGTTACATAACACACAACAGTTAGCTATTGTTTTGTTTTGAAGTTGACAATAAAATAAAATTAAAAAAAAAACTTACCTTGGCATACTTTAAGGTAAATGTTATTTTCTCAAGCTCATAGAGCGTAGGTGGATTTGAGCTAATTGCAACAGCTATAACTGATGAGCTTACTGTCTGCCTCTGCTCTGAATTATCTTTCGAGGAGCGGTTTTTAGGCGATGAAAGCAAAGAACCAATATTGCTATACCGCAGAAAGACAACTGCAACAGTGCCTATCAATCAAACAGACCATGTTTAGTATTTTTTTTTTTTTAATAGAAGAACAAAATTGAAGACATTAAGGAAACAATAAACAATAGACATTATTACTGCTATTGCATAAAATATGCAAAACAGATGGAATCTTTGTGGAATACTTACAGAAATGTTTTAGAGAATGAAATATAGCTTTATTTAAAACAATGCAACTGCCATTAGAATTAAAAATGTGTATTCATGCTGGAAATTCTAATTAGTTATATATGCATATATATTTTTTTTCTAGAGTAATATATATGCTTGCTGCTGTACAGCAATTGGATGCACACATGGTATCAGGTCTCATGAACAAAAATGGCTCAGACCTGGGCCCCTCTGAAGCACATGGCTTGCTTTGACTTCCATTACAGTCAAGCTAGAAGATGACACAAGAAAGTAAAATTATTTTAGGGTGCAATACTGGTCAGAAAAAATGTCATGCTTCTCTTCCCTGTATCAAGATAAACCTTAATTTTAGGTGCTGATAGGTAGTGATGCTTGGATTATCTGGAAGATTAAGAGTTAATATATATATATGTGTGTAAATATGTATATATATATGGTGTTTATTGGTTTAGGTGCGTTCATTCTGAAGCTTTTTAAACATATTCATTTTATTTTAGTGATAGACTATCACGAGCTATAAGCCATTTCTGTAGCACTTTGAGGTCCAAGCCAAGATCTGAGCCTGTTGGTTTTGATACTGGGGAACACATTCTGCTGTTAATGAGCTACCCTCTAAATAAAAAAGATGGTCCAATTTTTGGAGTGACACAGGGAATTGAAGGGGCTGGTCCAAAGTCAGACAGTAGATCCCTGGGTTAGAAAAGGATAAAATTCAGATCCCTTGTACCAATATCCAGTTATAAAACTAATGGGTCCTCCCAGTGAGATACTCATTGTATCACTGCAAATAACAGTAGAAATATCAATGTTGAGATAAAAAAGGGGTAGGTGAGATGGTGATAAAAATGCCTTGACTCTGTAATTAACAGGGCTACATCTCAGTCTTGGTAAACTGCATATTTATTTAAACTGTACCCATTTATTAGTGGGTACAATCTATCCAAGGCATTTACTAACCCCCCGGCTCTCTAATCTTTGTTTCTTACCATTGGGATGAGATTCCTCTCTCTTTTTTGGGGAGATTTTTACATAATCTCCCCCCGTGCATACATGAGGGTGAATGTGTTTCATGTGGTGTGAATCAAAAGCGAAAACCTTGAGTGCTGCAAAAGAAGAAAAATACTGTACAAATAACAGCTACATTATGGTCTAAGATAATTTACAGTTGGGTTAATAAATGTGCTATTGCATTGTATAATTACTGTGAATTTTAAGAATATATCATGGTGCCAAACTTTTCAAGAAAAATGCTATTAATATAGCATGTTTACTTAAACCTCGAGATTTTGTTATTTCCATGCATACATTTTGGTCTCATACTTTTTACTCTTTCCATGAAAAATATAGTCTTTTATTTACCTTGCATTAAATTAGGCACTGGAAAGAATAATGTAGGTTATTTTAGGAAGAACTATTGCTTTATTAAAAATGCATTTCTGAAAGGGACCACAAAATACAACTATAAAAGGCAAAGCATAAAATTCTCTACTGAATAGTAACTTTTGATAAAAGCCAATTTTTGAAAAGTATATATTTTATAGTTATCTATCCATGCTACCAAATGCACATTGCACCATGAAATAATGATGTGTCTTGTCAAAAAGCAAACAAACAAGCATCACCCCTCAGGACAAAAACTACATTAGAGGACATCTAGCTCTTTACTTGGTTCATTATAGTGCTGAGTTTCAATCACCCAGGATGAGAACAAAAAAAAGTCAATCAGGTCTTTTTTGAAAAACAAAATTAAATAACA
The DNA here is from genome assembly GCA_011076525.1 of Nettapus auritus. Lineage (NCBI taxonomy): Eukaryota > Metazoa > Chordata > Aves > Anseriformes > Anatidae > Nettapus > Nettapus auritus. Next base: position 19,256,988 of record CM021772.1, on the reverse strand, counting down.
ACAAACAAATCTAAAACTTGACTGATGGAGGACTATTACCAAGCTAGACCATCTGCATTGCTTATAGCACAGCACACAAAAATAATATGAACTATTCGATAGACCAGCTGTCAGAAAATATTTGCGAGGACATAAGAAATAATTTTTTTGCAGTTAGAGTTTTGAAAAGCTTGTAGTTCAAGAGCTTGCACCATAAAAAGTAATGAAGAGAGAGAGAGAGAGAGGTAACATTGTAGTCTTGTCCCAAAATAGATGTGTAGGGCATATATGAGCCCCATAGAAAATATATTAATGCTGAGAAACAGTAGCAAACAATTTTAGTGTTTGGGACTAATTTGGAAAAGAGCTCATAGAATTTCTTATCTCGGAACAAGATAAGCCAGAAAAAGATCAAGAATTTGACATGGAGATTCCTTCCTGTTCTCATTTTTTTTTTTTTTTTTCTTCTTTATGTATTTATTTTTGTCACCTTGGTCTGAGTGCTGTCTACGCTACCACCAGAAGTGGCACCTGACTCCTCTCTCCTCTCCACATTCATGAAACTCAGCTCCATGGTCATGAGAGCCTATACCTCCAGACAGAGTGGAGGAGGAAGAGAAGAGCTCCTGGCACCATTCTGGATCTGCTGCAGTGCAGACCCAGAACTATTCCAAACGTAAGTAATTATATTTCTACAGAGTTTATTCCACAGAACAAATCACTCCCTATTTTTTTTTTTTTCCTAGATCATTTTTGCTAATTTAGTTTCAGAAAGGTAAGAAGAACAGTTGGCTTGATCTGCCTTAGAACAAAAGGCAGATCTTTCCCTTCAAGTGATTTTATGATATGGGCAAACCAGCAACAGACAGTGAAGGACTGTACTGAAACTAAAATCTGAAATCAGGTCAGTTCCAGTTTGGGCACATTCAGAAAAACAAAATTGAATGAGTAACCATAGGCAAAGAAAATGACAATGTTTTATTAGAGTACAGTTTTCAAAAGTGGCTGGTATTAGCCGTACTCTGGATCCTCGTAAAACTGGTAAGACTTGTTGTGAAGAAATTAGCATACAGGGAGAAGGTAGAGAGCAAAATGGTGCAGTTAAAATATTGTAGTTATAACATACCCAATAGATATAATATACCCAAGATATATATTACATTAAGATATAATATACCCAATTCTTGTCCTCTGAAATTTCTCCTAAAATTAGAAATTTATTTGAAAACAAGGCCAGAAAAGATCTGACTCACATTCTTATACCAAGTTTATTTACAATACTTTCAATGAACTAAAAAGAGCTAAAAAGCTTTAAAAGAACAAATCCAGCTTCTGCTGCAGTTTCTCTGAATATAATATTCAGGATATTTTTGTGCACGTAAGATGAATCCATACTTATTACAACAGTGCGACTATAATGAGAGATTGAAAGAGAATCTTAAAGGACAACTTCCCACAGCCTCTCAAGGTTTTTTTCTGGGCTTAAATGTTCAATCTTTGAAAGTTATGATACTTACACTGAAAGTCAGGTGTTAGTTATGAAATTCATACAAATTAACACCTGTGTGTTTCACATAACACCATTTCTAATCTTTATAATTGTGCCGAAAAACTCCTCAGTGTAATTCACATCTAAAGTATACCTTAGATTAATTTTCTTTATCTTACCTATGTCACTTGCATTAGCATCTAGCTGTGTTGTCTTTTTGAAGTTCCGTGACATGAGAAGTGTTGCTTGTTCTGCAGTATGCAGCAGCTTAGTCAGGCTCTGTCTTTGGTTATCTACAGGAAGGGCTTCCCAGACTGTGATTTTGTCTTTTTGTAAAAAATTATTCACAGTGCTAACCAAAACCTGTAAATAAAATAATATTTTTAAGTGTAAGAGTCATACGCTACTTGTAAAGGAAAGAAAAGCACATCTTTAAGGCTTGATCCACTCACATTAATGGTTGTATTACAAAGTGCTTCATTGTCAGGAACTGAGTAATGCATGTTATTCAGCGATGAATAAGATAATGCTTCAACATATGAAATCACATCTACAGGTAACAGTGGTCCCAAAGTATTCTTATTAATTTCTTGCAGCATTTCCAGGGGTGTTTTTAAATGACTAATCTGAAAAATACAGGAACCTACATGTTAATAAAACAAGTAAAGCCTCTGTGTGTGAAAGTAAGCCCTGTGCAAATAACTGACTTCTGCAAATTAAAAATAACAGAAGGCATATAAGATGCTTGTGCATAAAAAGCATCACTATTTAAAGCAAGAGTTTAACAAATTAAAAAAAAAAAAAAAAAAAAAAAAAAAAAAAAAAAAAAAAAAAAAAACATGTCTGGTATAACCCTAACAAGAAACTATAGTAAAAAAAAAAAAATTTTTTTTTTTTATAAATTTATTTTTTTTTTTTTTTTTTTTTTTTTTTTTTAAACTGCAGCTCAGTTTTATTTAGCATAATGCTCCAAAACGGACTAGTAAATGTTCTGCAAAAATAATTAAATGTCAATGATATGGTAACTCAGTTGACTCTTTTCTATTAAAATTTAGCTGAAGAGGTGGGAGCAGATGGGCAGTGTTTGTGTTTTTTTTTTTTTTTTTTTTTTTTTTTTTTCCCAAATGCAGATCATAAAGCATGTAATTCTGTGGAACCCTGGAAGCCTGTTTCACCCTCACCATTTAAAATTTATGAGCTACTAAATGTACTTACATAAAACGGTTAGTTTAAAAAGTAATAGGCTAAAGAGCGTGAGATGTAGTATGAGACTGCAGTTTACAGTGTCATGGATGAACAAGAAAAGAATTCATACTTCCTGATACTGAAATCTAATGAGATGCTATTGATCCAAAAACACTCTCAACATAGGATTTGCTAAGACCTAGTCTCTGCTACCAAGTAGCTTTTGTGGGTTTTTCATTGTCTTTGGTTGCATCAGAGTAGAACTAGAACACAGGCTAAAAATAGGGTTAAATCTGGAACAGTTTTATGTAAACTGAGGTATTTTGACTTATTACTTTGATTTGACTTTAGTTTGACCACACATTAAAAAAAGTCTCACTCCAACGATCCTGATGTTGGAATTCACCATGTCTTTGCAAGTAAATATTGTACGCATATTAATATGAAGTACTATATTGTTGGTTAATACACAAAGCACTTTAAGATAACATAGGCAAATAAAAGATTTTAATTTAATATATAATATAAAAATAATATAATTATATATAATATAAATATAATATAAATAATATAAATATAAAATTCAAACATATATAATTGGTTTTAATTTATTTATGCTTATGTTTCATTTATCATTTAAAATTAGACATTACTATTGTTGCAGACTAATAAATACTACTTTATTTATTTTTTTATTTTATTTGCATCAGGAACTCTCAGTTTCTGCTGAAAGAATCTATAATCTGGAGTCTTTGAATCTATAAAGTCTGTGCCACTTTACATACTATGCTTTGAGAAGCAAATATACTAGCATACCAGGATGTTATTGTTCTATTTTGTCACTTGTTGACATTGCTTTTGTAAGCTATCTTGCTGCCTTTCACTGTGAACAAGCAAATAATTGCACATCAGTACATGCAGCAATGTGAAACTTCAGAAATTACAGAAAGAGTTGAGTGACTACCACACTTCTGAATTTTTCATGCATCATGACACACTTTGTTTGAAACTGAACACAGAGATTCCCAGCAAGTTATTACCATGATTTGAACATGGAACCCAGTTCAAATAATTTGAAATTATTAAAAAGACTTCTGTAAACATGCTTAAGTTCAATTGTATGCTTCAAGCATTCGTTAAATGCTCCTTAAGAACTATTATAATTGAAATAACAGTTTCAAACAGAAACAATTAAAGGATTTGCAAATTAATCTATAAACCAATGCTACTTACTCCAGCTAAGGTTCTATTCATATGTTCAGATATACAGTCTTTGTATAACTCACACTTGGCCTTCGGATTTTCTGTAAGTTAAAAATAAGCTAATTATATATTGCAGTTTAATTAATATTCAATATATATTCATCGTAAGAACTCTTGTCTCAGCAACTCCCCAAACCACCAGCATTCTGAATCCATGCACATGCTTTCCTGTCTCAAAATTCAACGACTAAGACTTGGCCTTGGGCATATTTGCTGCTTGTTCAACACTGAAGCAGCACTGGGTTGGAACCTGAGCTTTTGCTTTGCTCTGGTAGAGAGTTTGGCCCCTTTCTTTGGGACTTCCACAAATGAGAGAGAGCTCAGTTTTACAGAGGAATACAGGTCTGATGACTGTGAGGAGATATCCATTATTCCAAATGGATTTCACCACTCTGTTTAGCAAAAATACATTTATAAAATGATTATATTCTCAGAAAATGTAGATGTGACTGCCTTGCCTCTTTTTTATGTCTCGCTGATTAATCTAACAGAAGATAAAGAGACACTGGTGGGTTTCTCAGAAGATGTAGCTCTATAATAACACATAAACCTTTATAATATCATGTACCTTGGCAGGAAGTGCCATCATTTGGCTTAAACTGCAATTTTCCTGTGGATGGTTGATAACCTTCCTTACAGGAGCAGTTAAACCCTCCATCCACGTTTTCACATTTTGCATGAGCTCCACAGGCAACAGTTCCTTCATTGCTGCACTCATCTACATCTGCAAATATCGTAAGAAATTGAATTTTTTATTAAGTATTTACAGACTGACACCTTGCTGCTTTGTTGATAATAGCCCTGCATACTGCAAGTGGTTTCATAATAAAATTTCATGGAAGAAAAAAAAGCAAAAACTAAAAAGGAAAACTTAATGGCAAAACACCTGCAAATTATAATACTTACGGATTAGAAGGATAAATCATAATTGATCATATTTTTATACTACCACATTTATTACTATATAATAGTGTATTGTTCATATTTTAAAACCATAAGTTTAAATGTTAATTCTATCATAACAAAATACTCAGCATGATGCAAATCATCTGAAATCCATTTTCCAGAGATTAGACTAAATAGATTTTCTCAGCCTTACTATTCAGTTAGTAAAGAGAAAGAAAACAGCAGTCTTTTCTTTTAAGTCACGGCTTTAAAAAGATGCGACAAAAGATCACTCTTTACATCTCGTTAATCTAAGATTTAAGCTCTGTGCCCTTTAAACACTTGCCATATCTTTTTTATTTGTTTTGTTTTAATTTACTCCACAATTAAATTGCATATGCCTAAAATGGCTTTTGCCCTTCTAAATAATTTGCTGCTAGGTAGACAGGTACAGTAACCATGTGGTGTACCGTCCAAGAGCAAACCTCACAAATTCTGGTAAGGGAATCCACAAATTGATCAGTTTAGGAGGGCTGGGCACTGACTCTCTGGTTGCAGTAGGGATTATTTTGCATTATTTGGTTGGCTGATGACAGAGATCAAATAAGTCAATGGATTCACTGGAGAAAGTAAACTGGGAACAACACCATATAATTCTGACGAGTGAAGCAATGGGCTGTGAAATGCTGTGCTGGAAAGGAGAAAAAAGTGAACAGTGCTGGGACAGGTATATCTGACAAAAAGAGTAGAAAAATGAAGAAGTGACAGACGAACAGATTTTAAGGAGCAGACCAGGAGGAAAATAGGCTGAGAACTGAACCAAGGCAAGGTAGAAGTAGACAGGGGAACAGATGAACCGGAGAGGAAGACAAACCATGTTAAGATCTGGGTTGACAATGAGCTTGATGAAAAAAAAAAAAAAAAAAAAGAGAACTGATGAGCTGATTATTGGAGTATAACGGCTACATGAATTGATAGGAGGCCTTTATGTAGCCAGACTGCTTTAAAGATCAAACAGAAGATACAGGGGGCTGGAAATGCACCATTCGCATACAGGAACTATTTTTGTACTCTTTTGATACAAGATTGCTGGTGGTTTTCAAAATGGAATAAAACAAAAAGAGCAATAATGTATTGGAAATAAGGTTGCTAGAGAAACAGAAATTGTGGGAGGTTAGAAAAATGTGCTGCATGCCTGTGGATGTATCCAGGGAATGCAGAAAGATGTCTGAAGGGTACCTGGGGCCATTCGCTTTTTTGGACAACATTTTTGGTAAGTTTGTAAAAACATTTCTTACTAATGGCAAGAGAGCCTCCAGAAACAATCAGATTAATTCCCCCCCACCCCTCCCTCAATATTAGGTAACTGCAAACTATGTTTGAACTTTTAGTGGAATATCCCAACAACCTGCAAGTTCCTGCAACCACACACTTTTTGTTGTTTTGTGCTTAATTTTCCAGCTCCCTGTCTGCTTTTAACCATAAATGTCTCCCTGGGGTTCAAGGAGATGACATGAGGTCCCACCTCACTTTCACATCCCTATTTTCCTCACTTAGCAGTAGCTCCCCTTTGCACCTGAAACTCTGCATTTTCAACGCTGCATTTTCAAGGGTTCAGAAGCTTCCCTTGAAAAGCCATTGAGGTGCCAGCATGGTGCAGCTGGAAGGGCACTGAAGATTGAAGCATGGTAGGGCTGGAAGAGCATTTCCCTCCCCAGCAAACCACCTCTGCTCTTCTGGGGGAGTCACGAAGGAATCTATGCTTGAGTGGGTGGGCATAAGCATGAAGCTTACAGAATGAGGCTAAATTATTATTATCTGCACTAGGATGATTAGTTGTTTCCATAGTTAATGCCCCCAGCTGCTTATGTTTCTCTTTAAGGAGCTGAGTTTTTTATTATACATATCTGGACGGTTCCTATGGCCTCAGTATTCATAGTACTCACAGGGCTAACCATGTTATACCTCAAAATCTGGCAAAAGTGAAGGAAAGGGGGAAAAATTATGATACAGGCTACCTCATAATTAAATGTTGTCATTTAAAGATAAAGGCTACAGTTCTTGCTCCTGGCATTTAAATAACCTCTCACATCAGTAAATTATAAAGCTCCTTTTGATACAATTGCCTCTTAGTGCCCTGTTGCATGACTCAGTGTGAAGCAGACAAACTTTGAGTGAATTGAAGTGCCAAGGGTGAAAAACATGACAATACCAGTTTGCATAACAAGAAAACACATCAGCTTTATGTTAAGATTTCTCTGGCCTTGTCACCTACATGGAGGAGGAACAGTATGTCTTAACAGAATATTCAGTATGTATGTAACACAGTTCTAAAACACCAGCAAATGAAAACAAGCTTTGCTAAAACTTTAAATGACTCCAAATGTACAAATATTTGAATACTTTCCAGATTGCCATTGTTAGGTATCAGTTTTCCACGTGATTTAATGTTCCAAGTATTTCAAAATTATAATGATAATTTGCTTTTCATAAGCTTAGTTTGATAAATCATTTATTTGTCATTATTGGGCATTCATACAAATTACCCTTCTTTTTGTAATTATGTCACATATTAAGTGTAATGGAGATTTTAATGAGAAAGCAGGATTATCCAAAATAACAGCAGAAACTCAAGCACCAAGGCACATCTCTGGCAACAGGATGGCTATTTAAAGTTGGATAGAGACACCCTGTCGAGTATATGCAAATAGACTTTCAGCAGTTGAGTTGCCCATATGGAATGAGTCCATATCATGCCTATCTAATTTACTATTTCCCAGAGAAAAAATCTTCTGGATGACAAAATTAAAAGGCAATATGCCTGATCTTGCAAGGTACTAATCAGCTTCATATTCCTTCTAAATCAATGAGATTTTAAGGGGCAGCCAATGATTTGTGACAGTTGCAAGAACGCTGCTTTTAAGTTCCTGCTTTGAAATATTCTGTGTAGTAACTGTAGGTTTTTGTTTCTTCATATTTTGTAGCTATGCCTTTTTAAACAAATATGCAATTGTTGGACCACACATGGACAACAGCTTGTCAGTGCTTTCAGCAATTCAATTTCACTGGAGCTTTCAGGCTAGGATCTCAAACCATTCTCCTTGATCTAGTACAGGAGCAGGACTGGGCTGCCAAGGCTTGCGTGAGCAGTCTTCACAGACAACATTCCTGAGCAAAGGTTGAAGAACAGCAGCTTTTTAAACAGAAGAGCATTTGCCATAGCTCTGCAAAAAGCCCTGGCCTTTTAGTAAATATTCAAAACAAATCCCGGAGCTGAACTTTGAAGCTTTTATAATAGCTCCAATCAGACAATGATATCACCAACACCACTTAGGCTAGTGTGAAAATAGATTTATAACCCTTTATTTTATTTCTGTGCTTTGTCACTCCTCATTTACTGCAGCAGGCAAGGAAATCCCAATTAAATTAAAAGTACTGAGAACAGTTATTATGTTCAGTCTTGCCAATTACTGGATTGTACCTACATCGCTTTGATTCTTCACCAGTCAGTCAAGACAGCTTGATGTCTACATTATACCTTCTGCTTATTAGTAGCTTGCAAGTGACTGAAAAGTCCAATTGCAAAGCACTAGATGTCCCTCCCCATGTCTCCATACTGTGGACAGCAGCAGCATACACAAAGTAGAAATGAAAAAGCCTAAGAACAGCACAGGTAAAAGAAAACTTGGCAGTGTGGCATAATACCATATCCTATCCACTGCACAACTCGCCTGTCATAGAAAAAGATGTGATGGAGAATGGCTGCCTTCTCAGTACTCTCAGAAGAAGCTGATAAAAAGCTGAAGAAAACTAATAGCATGTTCCTGGAAAAGGCAGAGTGGCATGGATGTCACTTTCATTTTAAAGATGGCCATTTTCACATTTTTACTCTGATGGCTGAGGTGAAAAAAGTAGGTTTATATTTCACCTTTTTAACTGCATCTGAACATTCAATAAAATGTGAAGTCTAAGAAAAAACATGGCTTTTACACAGTAAATAGATTTTAATAGCTCATATTTACAACGGCAGAAAAATGTCATCTTCAGCAATACCACATATCTGCATTTCTCCCCACCCCCCCACCTCTTAATTTCATTTCTCCTCTTTTTCCTCTCACTCCCTTCCTACTCTCCAGTTCCTCCTCTATCTATGTCTTTCATTGTCATCTCTACCAGTTCCACCTGGTAACATATTGAAATACTGGCTGATGCTCAATGCAAAACCTAATGTTCTGGTGAACTGACACTTCCCAAAATTCTCTTTTGATCCGCTACCTTGAGATTATTGTCACTTTGTAGTTGGAAGATTAGTAATAATGACCAAAGAGAAGAGGAATGAACACGATTTTGAAATGGACTCATGTAGTGATATACCACAGTTGTATCACTGGGAATTCCAGACAGGTTTAATGTCATTTGTTTATAAATAAATGTGTAATGGTGTTTTCTCCAAAATTCAACCACTGTATTTTTAAAATTACTGCCATATACATTCTATATCACTTTATGTATATATACATACACACACACATAAATATTAAAAAGAAAACTTAAATCTTTTCAGAATCTAAAAATACCTGAGTGGGATGGTAGTTTTGTCTTTTTCTTTGTACTGCGTAACTTGTACTGTGGCCAGAATTACAACCTTGGTATCTGCTTCAGCTGTGTACAGAACAGCCTGAATATGCTACTGTCAGCTGCAAGTCATATCTACTACCTGTAGCAGCAGATCCATTAGGTACAAAATATCTTATTACAGTTTTCCTGACTGATAAAGTGGAAAATTAATTGTGGATCAAAAGGTTGTCTTTAGGACTTAGTGCTTGGTAAAATAATTGGTACACTCTTTTAATGAGAAAAGGTGCCCACAGGTAATTTTTTATTTCAGTGTGAATTTTGGAAGCTCTCAGCTCCTCCCATATGGATTGCAAAAAAAAAACAACAGAGAAAATGTGGTAAACTAACCCTCAGTAGAGGATAAAATGATCAGTCTGTCCAGTAAAGGAAAGAGGGGGAAAAAAAGGAAAAAAGCAAGCTAATGGTAAAAAGCTACAGTGACACAAGAACAGTCAGAGAAATAACTTTGAAGAGAAAACTTCTGAAGTTGAGGAAATGTCATAACTGGCAAAAATCAAAGTATGGGCCAGAAACCATGAGAATATTTACAGCTCGATGTGCTAACAGTCTCAATCTCAGCTAATTTATGAATGATTCATAGTGACTGGGTAAAGCAGAGCTCTTTTAGATGGATGTGAGCAATGGGCCAGAAATGTTGATTAGATCACTTTCTGGCTTAATATGCAGCCATTCTGCTGATATTAAGAACAGTAAGAAGAAGAGAGGTTGTCAGCACTCACAGGCTCACAGGAGACATATCTAGAATGAGAGACAGTCAGCATAAAGGTGTAAAGGGCAATAAATTTATTTCCCATTTTCCCATTCCCTGAGGACTGTTGCAACATATAGAGAAAATTACCAGGAGTTTGAAAAAAAAAATAAATAAAGAGAAATAGTTACAGTTCTTCCATTCAAAGGAAATCCTAAAGGACTGCATAGATGTTCACAAATAACATTTTTCCAGAGAATTTTCTTCCCCTTTAATCTTGAATATAATCCATCCATCTGCTATAGAAACAAATGCTGATGGATGGATGGATGGATGGATGGATGGATGGATGGATGGGACAGGAGGTAGGAGTACTACTGATTTTTTTTTACTGCTTTTGGTCAGACTTGAAAAGTTACTGAAAATATACAAACAAAAGACCCAAACAAAAAAATATCTGGAGCAAGCAGGTCACATCTATAGGGAGTTTTGTTGGTCCAGAGTGACTTAAACGAAGAATACTTTGTCACTCTGCTTTGTTTTAATAATATGACCACCTGTCAGTGAAACTATGGCTTAAATGGGTGGGGATTGGGGATTTCTGTGTTACCTTAACTATATATCCATTCTCTAAAACTATGACAAGTGTATTAAAAATATTTCATGGGGAGTCAAGACTGAAGCGTTACTGAAAACAGCAATAGCTATTGTATTATCAGTGTACCTGAAAACTGGAATGTTAAATCTGTACCAGTCTAAATAGTGGGAATTTTACATCCAGACTCCAAACTTCATAAATCTGAATGCATTTTGCTAGTTTTCTATAATTAGCAGAAGCAATAAGAGAAGAGTGACAATGTAAAGCTACCTGGTAGACATTAATAACTTACCCACACAGGAGGTTCCATCATTAGGTACAAAAGTTTGTTGACCATTGCTAGATTTGAAACCAGGTGCACACATGCAGAAATAACTTCCCACAGTGTTTGTGCAATTGGCATGCTCTCCACAAGGCTGAGTAGCATTTTCACATTCATTATCATCTGTCAAGACACAAATTACAGAGAAACATATTTGCATTTACCGATTGAAGAAAACAGCCAAGTAAAAGCTTAATTTGGCCTTGGTATTTTATTTATATAAGTTTTGAATGCTGAGCCGGCAGTCTTGGTGTTTGTCTGTACAGGTTTCCTGTTGCCAAGGAGGTATGCAGGTGTTCAGCAGCTCTTCTCTGCCCTCATCCTGCATGAGCCAACAAATGAGAAAACCAACAGGATACTGAAATGAATGTCTTAACTGGATATTCAGTTGGAATAAAGGACTATTCCAAATGCATATTCTGCCATGGTTGATTTTGATAACATTTTTGGTACCCACGTGGTCTTCACAAATCTAGAGGTAGAAAATCACCCTAAGGATGCATCCGGGAATTCAGAATCATAGGTATCAAAGGATATCAAGAAGTAACCCACTTCACTTCCTAACACTAAAGCAGGATCAATGTAGCTTACTTGACAATTACTTCATGAAGACTTTCTGTGGTATTTCTCAGCAATCCCAGACAATAAACTTATAAAATTTGTCTGACTTGAGTCTTCAAATATATTGTTTTTTCTTATTTATCCCAAAGATCTTAACAAATGGATGAGCACGATTCACAGCTTGATCTTTATACCTTCGTGAGTATTGTGTAAATCATCAATTCTGTACATACAGAATTACATGATATATTTTGCAGGGCTAGTCCCAGGTCTGTAATGATACATGAAAAAAGGAGCCACATGCATGAGTTTTAAGACTACTTCCCCTCTACAGAGTCTCTGCATATGCCATCTTTGTGAACATGGGGATTCACTAGCTTGATCAAAGGTCGAATGAAATCATAAAAACGTATTTTATATTGTACAGTTGATCTTCTGCAATGACTCAATAAAACTGTTTCCTCTCCAGAATTTTCCAAGGTCCCTGTTGTCCATTACATAATTTTCAAACCAAACTTGAGAAAATTTCAAAAGCTTCTTTCTCCAGAAACGCTATCTATCAAACTAGCAATAACGCTCAATACCAATAATGTCATAATTCCAAATAGCCTGTTTCTCCCAAAGCACCCCAAAACTCTGAGGCAAGCAATCAAATCAAACTCTCCCAAACATGAAGACACTGAGTTCTCTACTTTCTGCATCCTGAAAAAGGAAGAGTTAAAGGCTTGCTGAACTCTGCTGGGATTTTGTTCCTGTTCTCAAGCAAAAGGTACTCGTAACATGATGAATGACAGGAAAGAATTCTAACAGGGAGAGAAATTTATTGCAGAAGAAGAACGATTAAGGAGCATGGCAGGGAGAAGAAATATGACTTCAGAAAAGACACCCCAGGATGAGTTTCAGGAAGATGCTTCTGCTTCCTGATGGCCAGTGTTCTTATAAGGTGTTTGCAAAGATAGGATACAGATAAGAATAGTGTCATGTAAGTTAGGGAAGTGGTAAGATTAAAGTACATCAAACACTGTAAAGCATTACAGGAATACATTCCTGCAATGTAACTTAGCCTAAACCCACAGAGTAACCCTGGCACAGGACATTTTTCAGAACTGAAGTCTGACATGATTTTGAATGTTATACAGTTGATTCAAATATCAATTCAGAATGTCAGCATTCCTCAGGAGAATTTGGGTCAACAATATTAAATGGATTATGCTCATTATAACTAAAATTGAATATAATTTAATGAGAAATCCAAGTATAAAAACACTGCCAACACATGCCAACAATATTTATTTTACAGCTTTGATATTAATGAGAATGCAGCAGAGAAGGTGTATAATTTGGATCTTAGAGAACGCCAAGGTAAATCCAAATTAGTTTAAGTGAAAGTAAGACAGGGAGAAAAAAAAAAAAAAAAAAAAAAAAAAAAGTGGTATTAATCTAAGTTCAGATACTGAGCATGGGAATACAACATGTCCAGTCTGGCATATGATGTTGGGAAAGCATTATAGACAGCAATATGTGCTGGCTTTGGAAACCTTTTGGGATAGGAGTCATGGAAGACAGTAAGTGGAAGGACAGTGATCAGTGGCTTCATTCAAAGTAGGGGAACTACAGAGCTGAGGAGATAAAAGCTACAGGATACATGCAAGAACTCTTCTTTTGGATTTGTTTCCTAGGAGCTCAAATATAAGAATTAAGGTCCTCAACCCATCGCTATTACCTTTTCAGGTGTCCCAAAGAACTTACAGACAACATCAAATGACTCATGCAGTCGTCATCAATAAAATCTCTACAATTCTGCCTAATTAACTACTGGATTATTGGTATTCTTTTTTCCTCCAATATTAATAATATCTGTAAGAATTTTAATGGTGACTAAATTGTCTTAGAAGGCTTATTGAGAGAACCTTAAGGAAAGGTTTCCCAGTTTCCTAGGAGAAGACAAGAAGACAAGTCCAAGACAAGAAGACAAGAAGACAGCTAACTTAGAAGACTAGCTTGTCTACATGCATGTTATCAGTACCAAACAGCAGGATACTTGATTAGGCTGTTCCACAAAACAATAATTTGGGGTATTTTATAAATGGTCTTTTTATCCTAAATAGTATATATATATATAAGAGGTGGGATAGCAAAGGAAATACCAGTCATACATGTGTACCAGATAAAACAGGATGGATGTAGTCTGCACAAGGTAAAATTTCAGCACCTGTTTACCTGCTTCAGTGGCTTTAAACCATAGAATTGGCAGGATTTGGATTTGAGGAGGAGTTTGATAGTTTATTCTGTAGTACTTTTAATAATGATCATGAATCACTGATTCTTGTCATTCTAAGGGATTTATTCCATTTTCATACTAAATATACTAATTGTGGAAGAACAACAATCATACCATGAACTGTCACATTTAGAATATGTAGACAAATGCAATAAGGTATAATTAAGAAATATGGGAATGTATCAAGTGACTGAAAATTCTGTCACATTCAGAAACAGCAGCAATTTTATTCCATTTTCAGAAGTGGAAAACAAGATGCTTAAATAATAGAAAATGAAGTCCAGCACATCTTTACTATGGTATGATTCGCAGACGCCAGCTGTACATACTGTCAAAGATGTGTGGTCTTGTTTATTATCAGATAATTTAAGAAACCTCAAAAACATCTGAGAAGAATAATAATCACTTAAACTTCAAACACAAAAATGGATATTTTAAGGAGTTAAATTCATAAGGAACTTTCTTTTCACTATTCCAATGATCTAATGCTATACTGAGCAGACTGTGCTGGGGGATAATTTACTGGACCACATTCTGCTTCCATCAAAATTAATGGTATAAAAGTCTCTGATATTAGTTGGCCCAGAGTGGTGCTCACTGTGGAAAACTACTGGGTTAATGAGAAAGGCAAGTAAGGGAAAGGTTTTCAAGAGAAACAAGTTTCATATGCAGTTTGACTAGATGTGTTTAAATAATCCACCTGACTTCACACAAAATATTTTACAATGGCAATGATGACTGAATATCTTTCAGTTCCCTATACACACAAATAGATAGTATCTATATAGTATCTGTGCCAGCATTCATGGCAGGCATCTTTGGAGCCCATCACATTGGAAAGCCAGCTCTGCAGTTGCACAACCCTTGACATCAATGCTCCTGGCTCTTCTGCAGGAGCTGGAATTCTCAGAAATCTTAGATCAAAGTTAGACCTACATCTCCCAAGGCATTCTACTAGGGTCTTGGCTACAGGCTGAGCTCTCAGGGCTCTCACTGCACTACTTCTCTGGCAGAGGCCATATTCCTGGTTCCCAGCACAGGGTAGTCGGTGCTGGGGCCAAGGTGCTTTGCAGGCTCTAATGTGGACAGCAAGGCCAGAAAGGGAACGTGTTTCCTGAGGCAGAAGAAGCCTGACTGTTCCAGGTGAACTCTTGACATCTTGATATTTCAAAGAAATATTTAAATGAATTAAAGACTCCTGACCAGAGCCTAAATTTGTTTAGCAGCCTGAGTTTTCCTAAAGCCACACCTGAACAAGTATAGGGGTGATTTTCAGAAGTTTAATGAACTCTTGATGTTACTAAGGACCATAAACAGCTCATACCAAGGCCATTACAGTATACTATAATACATTCACAACCTGCTCTATTCTGTGTATTCCCCAGGTGACGTAAAAAGAGGTAATTAAAACATCCGCTAATTTTGCTCCAATCCAGCCAGATCAGTCAGAGGCCTTTCAGGAATACCTGTCCATCAAGCATGGGAGTGGCAACTCAGGGCTGGGGAACAGTACCGCACATAGTAGTCTGAAAAGTGGACAGCCCTGGGTAGGAAGGAAACGCAGCTGGAGCAGCTGGGGAATACATTGATTCATTGCATTCGGCTGTTCTCTTTCGACAGCAGCCGCTGCTGCCAAAGCTGCTATGGAGCCCCTGGGGGAAACTAAAACTACCCTTCCCTAGTGTAACCCTCATGGGAAAACAGTTCTTGAAGTGACTCACTTAACCCCTCAAAAGCAAGGAAATGAAAGGCTTCCTGTAAAACAAATTCCAGTGCTACTCACCCTGCTGTGCTTAGCTTGTCTGGAGGTCTCAGAACAGTGGGTGATCTTACATACATTACTTCTGTGCTGCAGGACTGTGTGTCTACAGCCATCACAGCCTGAGTTAAGAACAGCAATACCATTAACAGCCTTGCCTTGCCTTCCTTGTGATGTGTTTCCATTAATGGTAATTTAACACAATTTGCTTATGATTCTCCAAAGATTCAGCATTCAAGTTTGGTCTAAATCAGCATGAAAGAGCAGATGCTTAGAAAAACCACTTGAGACTGCAGAACTGGGCTGGAAATCTCATTTAAATATGAATTGCTTTCATAATGGGCCCGATTCATCTTTGTCCTGCACTGGGGCAGGGGACCATACAGTTGTTGAACAGGAAATCTTGCCACTGAAAGCTCCATCTTGCTTGAATTTCATAGCTCTCTACCTCCTTGTAAGAGCCCTTCACAATGCCTTCTTGGGACATTTGAATAGCTTGCTAGGAGTTTTTGACTGGTTTAAACTTGATGGCTCTGCAGCTAGCTGGACTCCTAGAAGTCCTTGGATCAGCAAACACATTTTCTTTCACATTCTTCACAGGCTATGTGTATATGCAGAGGTGATTTCAGATAAACAGTTTTTGTGTGTCTGGCTGAACTACAAGTCCTCACAAAAAAATAAAAATTCTATGGCCCCATTTTAAGGAATGGGGCAAAACAGTCTAAAAGAAGGAGTAAAGACATGTTTCTACATATCCAAAATACACTTGGGTTGAGTTTTAAAGAAGGGACAAGGTTTGGAAAGGTTTATATATAATTTAAGCTGCTTCCTTCATCTCTTGCTAGTATTTTCAGACATTACAAATTAAACATGAAAAACATTTATTATTGGGTAAGTGCCAGTGGTGAGACTGTTTAGCCACACAGAACAACCTGCTTTTTCAATGCTTGTGAAGTATCAAAACTAACAAACAAACAAACAAACAAAAAGAAAATCTGTAATTTGTGATCACTCATATGTGAAGAACAAGAGGAGAAAAAAAAGTGTTTAGAAGTGCTAGTCATTGACTGGAAACAAAACATACATCCATACAAGCATCTGTAGGATTTTGAGAACAAAAAGGAACAGGGTGCTCAGATTAGTGAAACAGAGGGAAAAGGGGGATAAATAGCTGTTCAGAGACCCTGTCAAACTTTTTTTCCCAGCACCGTCTCCCCTCCTTCTTTAGAGAGCAGGAGTCTCCAGGCATGTGCCTTGCAGACAGCAGCATGACCCAGCACTCCTCCCATAGGAGACCTCAGAGCTGCAGTGACTAGTGGAGCAGTAGTCAGAGCAGTACTGCTGCAAGTGGGGAGTTTCAGGTTGGGTGTGCAAACCCCAGATTTGTTATTTGGTGTCTGGATGACACCCCTTTTCTGACAAGATCAAGAAGGGAAGGGCTGTGAGTCCTTTGAAGATGCATACTTTCTATTACAGGCACAATTTGGAGCTGGTCTGGATCCCCCTGCTGACATGGTGAGCAAGATGCTAGGGCACCTATCAGGGTGCAGAGCAAAACCCACAACATCACAGCACAGGCACAAGGTACAAGGAGCGGCCACTCACTCTTCAAGGAAGCACACCATGACCTCCTTGCACATGCAGAACTCTGGTTCCCCTCCTGCCTTCCCCATGACATCAATTCACCAGCTCAGCACTGGGGCTGATGAGCTGATAAAATGCACAGCTAAAGACGAGAAGAGACTAGTGTCCACAATACAGATTAAGTGCTGGAGTTCTCAGCCTAGTTTGAGATATAAGGAGTGACAACCAAATGAATTAACTGGAAAACAGGATTATAGACACCAAGTAGGATAAAACAATAATCCCATCTTCAGTACCAGTCATATGCAGCTCCTGGTTAGCTATACTGTGAACTCAAACAACCCAAGGCTTCCATCCAACAGAATGTGTACAAGTGAGATGTCACCACTAAAATCTAAACATTTTGGTCCCAAGCAAAAGATAAGCATGAGGAATAACAGTTTAGCAAACAGTTTGATAAAGGGGAAATGCTTCCAGGCAGCATTTTTCCAAATTCCAGAGCAAAAGGGGAAGATTATTATCCAGATTCTGAACAACACAGCCAGGAAATGCATCACCACATTACAGCTTACATACGCAAACTACTGTCCTGCCATTATGGTATGGGTAAAGTAACATGTGAAAAAGTTACAGATAGTACAGCTTGAATGAGGCAAAGGAACATTAAGCACTATCTGATGAGCTTTATCAAACACGTGACAAGCAAGCAGCAAAGGCTTTGATCAGAAATAACACTGTTATTTGTCAGAACATAGACTTATCCATTACTCACACAGAACTAAAGCCTGGAATATTTCTGGGGTCTTCCAAAACACCACATGGCATCAGCAACACCAGGTTCCTGCTGTGCAGGGCTGGAAGTGCCCAGATGTCCACAGAGGACTGTCACCACTCTGCTCAGGGAGCCCTCCACAGACCACAAAGAGCAGTTTCAAATACTTAATACCAGTGTTACAGTGAGGCATGCAAGTTCACTACCCAGGCAGGATGTGGTGGCAGACATGGAAGGGAAAGTATATGGAACTCTGTAAAGATTTATAGAGAAAATATACAGATAGGTATGTGCTTAAGGGTACTTCTAATTGGAAATTATGCAAATCACTGATGGTCATTTCATATGGGGGTGGTTTGTATTATAGAAATTAAAATCCAGTTGCTGAATTCCTCCCTGGAGTGGAGAGATGGCTATTTGAATTAAAGGGTGAGTTCAGGTTCATCTCCACCCAATTCTGAAGAAAGCTGTTTGTCAGATCACCTGCTCCATCACTCCTTCTTGTGGTGGACTTTAAATCAGCAGGGTGGTTTCTGTGCTTATTTCTGAGTGAACACCACACCCATGTTTTGCTGACGTGTGAGAGCTCTTTCCATAACCCGGCTTGACCCCAAGCTCCCTGATGTCAGAGGAGTGGCTCCCATTAACTTACATCTTTGCTTTTACAGAAGCAGACTCTTGGAGGGAAAACCTGTAAAGGGCAGAAGTAAAGAATGAAAACCACATTGCTCTTCCTATCCTCACCCGACACAGATCTAATTACCAGGACCCAACCTCAACACCCTGGCAGGCACCCTGTGTCAAACCTACTTCTGAAGGATTACACAGAATATATCTGAGACACATGATCAGTTTCTTGATTTGCCTCCATCAGAAACACTGAATTAAAAAAGGTGAAGTGCAGCTGAATGGGAATATGCTGGATTAGAATTGCCAACATTGTGCAGGTATCAATGTTTTTCCTTGGTGCTACCAACAGAAGAGTTATAGAAACTTCCCAGTTACTATATTATGTCATTCTCTCTCTCTATTTTTTTTTTTTTAATTTTAATGTTAATTTTTTTTTGCTAACTCACTTGTTTTCACTAAAACTCATCTTTTAACTGGAAAGTAAAACAGCGTATGTACCATCAGAGAATGGTTTTGCTTAAAATAGAGTGAGCAGAACAGCAGTTCCCTACTGACAGGGATTCATCAGTAGATAACTGTGCCCCTGTAGAACTGAATATGTAGCCCAAGAAAAAGTTCTGTTTCAGCACTGAAAATGGAATCAGATTTTATTAAAAATAATAATATCAAACCTATAGCCAGACATTACCTGCATTGTAATTCCTTGCAGACTTCCCATTGCATTTTCCACGGTGTTGATTCAGTGCCAGTATTATGAAAGTAGATGCATCAGAACGTTAGGCTGAAATCTTGATTACATTGCTTAACACTTTCCATAGTTTATATAAATAAATGCTGAGTTCTGCTGCATACTCATATCCTCACCTATACCACTCTACTGCAGTAGCCACTGCCTAATTACATTCAGGAAAATAAGACTCAAATTTGTTGTTCACTTCATAATGTAGCTGGCTCTTGATATTTCTAACATTCACTTTTGAAAACTTTTGACACATTCTGGTATTGGTCTAAAATCCAAACTTTCGTTTTTGCATTTCACAATAGAAACTTTAAACTGGAATCTTTTGGAAGAAATAGTTTCCCAGTAGTTGCAAAGCAGTTGAACACTATCATGCATCAAATCTTGGCATCCATTGAACTGTATCTAACAGATGCTAAATGCATCTAAAAAGGCAGTATAGCCATATTAGTATTACTCTTTCCATATCATCCCCAATGACTCTGTGATTGATGTTCCCTGTTGCCAGTTACACACAGGCCATCACTCAGAGGTCTTGATCTCTGGGTTCTTCAACAGCACCCCATCTAACAACAAGTGAAACATAAGGCTGGAAGTCAGGATGAACGCAAGTTCTCATGACTCACATGGCCAGACTACCTTCCTGGCCCTGGGGAGATAAACTCTGTCAGCTTACATTCACCACTTCAGTAGTATTTTTGGAATGGAAAAGAAAATGTGAACTCTACAAAAAGGTTTTGCTAAGTCACAGAATAGCATGATTTAAGAGCTTTAGTAGGGAGTCTTTATTTGGGCAACAAGAACAGATCCATATATAGAAAAGAAAACTGGGTTCATTGGTGTTTATCTGGAAATCCCACATGCTTTTGAATCTGCTACTTAAAAAAATAGGTGACGTGATAAAGTACAGGTGTGATTCTACCCCATTATCTTCAGCAAATTTTGCCCTTTGAAAATTATTTTGCTGTAACATATTGGAAACAGTATTAAAAATGCTTCTTGCTTTTAGGTCTGAATCACTGTCCACTTTGGATTTAAAAAGCAAAATTTAATAAAAGATGTGGTAAAATTGCTTTGAAAGAAAGAAGTAATAGCTCAAGTGGTAAGGAAGGCCATAAAACAGTGACTACCAAAAAAGCTTTTTTTTTTTTTTTCCATTGTGGAACAGTATTCATTGATTTCTGAAACCACAGGCTGATTATGCTCTGAGTGGAAAAAGTACTTTACAGAGTCTAGTTTGGGCATCAGAGACATTGAGTTCATGATGTACTTTTGTCAAACCTAAGTTACAATACTCATGACAAGAGTAGCTTGATGAAATTTGATTGCTGGTACTATTCAGGAGGTTAGATGAGGAGACCTAACATTAGTCTATGAGATGCACCAACCTATATTGCTTTAATACCAGTGTTGTGTAATTAAAAGAAAATAACCCCTATAGCAGACAATGGACTCCCTCCTTCTTCCCCTCCCCCCTATATTTTAATAATCTGTTAATTCTTGTCAATATTTACACGTGAACTAAGCATCTTCTAAAATGGCTCACATACCTTTCATGTGATTTAGTGAAGCTTTTTTTTTTTTGCCTTTTTTTTATTTTATTTTTTTTCATATTATCTCCGTAATTTATCCCATTTGAATGCTCTGCAATTCAATAGCTTCACTACTGGATAATGGACTAATCCGTGAAAGGAAATCATTTTAATCTATAACCGAGAAAAAACATTAATTACTGGAAAACATCCAGTCTCCAAACTTGAAGATATCAAATATGGTCTGGCAAGGAAGAGACAATTAAGACTGAAGAATTCTACCCAAAGGGAAAACATGCCAGCATTACTTCAGCTCGACTAATGACTTCAACAATAACCACTGATGTATTTCGAGCTACTGTCAATGCTTTAAGCATTTAACTCCATAGTGAAAATGTCTTAACTACTGACAGTCATATTCTGACAGACTGACCCCAGCAGTTCATTGTGGATAACAAAAGTCACTATAAAAACATATAGCTTTCATTTCTTGTCTTCTGATGTCAAATAGGGCTAAATCACCGAATCACAGAATCACAGGATTTCTAGGTTGGAAGAGACCTCAAGATCATCGAGTCCAACCTCTGACCTAACACTAACAGTCCCCACTAAACCATATCCCTAAGCTCTACATCTAAACGTCTTTTAAAGACCTCCAGGGATGGTGACTCCACCACTTCCCTGGGCAGC
>CM021772.1:19112640-19235383 GCA_011076525.1 Nettapus auritus | reverse complement strand
CCCCAGGTGGAGGACCCGGCACTTGGCCTTGTTGAACTTCATGCAGTTGACCTCAGCCCATCGGTGCAGCCTATCCAGATCCTCCTGCAGAGCCTTCCTATCCTCGAGCAGGTCGACACACGCACCTAACTTGGTGTCATCTGCAAACTTACTGAGAGTGCACCCAATGCCCTCGTCCAGATCATTGATGAAGATATTAAAGAGGACCGGCCCCAGTACCGAGCCCTGGGGAACGCCACTAGTGACCGGCCTCCAACTGGATTTGACTCCATTTACTACGACTCTTTGGGCCCGGCCATCCAGCCAGTTTCTAACCCAACGAAGCGTGCGCCAGTCCAAGCCAAGAGCAGCCAGTTTCCTGAGGAGAATGCTGTGGGAAACGGTGTCAAAAGCCTTGCTGAAGTCAATGTAGACCACATCCACAGCCTTTCCCTCGTCCACCCAGCGCTTCACTTTGTCATAGAAGGAGATCAGGTTCGTCAAGCAGGACCTGCCTTTCATAAACCCATGCTGACTGGGCCTGATCACCTGCTTGCACTGCAAGTGCTGCGTGATGACTCTCAAGATAATCTGCTCCATGAGCTTCCCTAGCACTGAGGTCAAACTGACAGGCCTGTAGTTTCCCGGGTCAGTCCTCCGGCCCTTCTTGTAGATGGGCGTCACGTTTGCTAGCCGCCAGTCAACTGGGATCTCCCCCGATAGCCAGGACTGTTGATAAATGATGGTAAGCGGCTTGGCCAGCTCCTCTGCCAGTTCTCTCAGTACCCTCGGGTGGATCCCATCCGGCCCCATCGACTTGTGCACATCCAAGTGCCGTACCAGGTCACCAACCATTTCTTCATGTATAGTGAGGGCCGCATCCTGCTCCCCATCCCCTTCCACCAGTTCAGGGAACTGGGTATCCAGAGAACAACCGGTATTGCCACTAAAGACTGAGGCGAAGAAGGCATTAAGCACCTCCACCTTTTCCTCATCTCTTGTAACTAAGTTTCCCCCCGCATCCAGTAAAGGATGGATATTCTCCTTAGTCCTCCTTTTTGTGTTGATGTATTTATAAAAACATTTTCTGTTATCTTTAACGGCAGTAGCCAGATTGAGCTCCAGATGAGCTTTGGCTTTTCTAATTTTGTTCCTGCACAGCCTCGCAACATCTTTATAGTCCTCCTTAGTGGCCTGCCCACTTTTCCAAAGATTATAAATCCTCTTTTTTCTCCTAAGCTCAAGCCACAATTCTCTGTTCAGCCAGGCTGGTCTTCTTTCCTGCCAGCTTGTCTTTGGGCACGTGGGGACAGACCGTTCCTGCGCCATTAAGATTTCCTGCTTGAAGAGCGCCCAGCCTTCCTGGACTCCTCTGCCCTTCAGAACCACCTCCCAAGGGACTCTACCAACCAGTGTCCTCAGCAGCACAAAGTCAGCCCTCCAGAAGTCCAATACAGCAGTTTTACTGGTCCCCTTCCTGGCCTCACCAAGAATAGAGAACTCCACCATTTCGTGGTCACTCTGCCCAAGACAGCTCCCGACAATCACATCCTCCACCAGTCCTTCTCTGTTTGTGAACAGAAGGTCTAGCGGGGCGCTACCCCTGGTAGGCTCACTAACCAGCTGCGTCAGGAAGCTATCTTCCACGCTCTCCAGAAACCTCCTAGACTGCTTTCTCTGGGCTGTGTTGTGCTTCCAGAATATGTCAGGGAAGTTGAAGTCCCCCACGAGAACAAGCACTGAAGATTTCACAACTTCTGTCAGCTGCCTGTAGAACTTCTCATCCGTCTCCTCATCCTGGTTCGGCGGTCTATAACAGACCCCGACCAGGACGCTAGCCTTGTTGGCCCCGCCGATCCTAACCCAGAGGGACTCAACCTTGTCATTCCCAGCCTCGAGTTCTACAACATCGAAAGACTCTCTAATATAGAGAGCCACACCACCACCCCTTCTGTGCTGCCTGTCCCTTCTGAAGAGTTTATAGCCAGTCATTGCAGCACTCCAGTAATGAGAGCGGTCCCACCACATCTCCGTGATGGCAACCAAGTCGTAGCCTGCCTGCTGCACGATGGCTTCCAGCTCCTCCTGTTTGTTACCCATGCTGCGTGCATTGGTGTAGATGCACTTCAGCTGGGCCATTGCCTTATCCCCCGGCCTTGCTATTGTTCCCCCGGCACAGCTCCAACAATTCTTGCTTCAGCCCCATCCCCCTTCTTACCTAGTTTAAAGCCCTCTCAATGAGCCCTGCCAGCTCCTGGCCCAGGATCCGTTTTCCCCTAAAAGATAGGGACCTGTCTGCAGCCATCAGGCCGGGTGTCGAGTAAAGTGCCCCATGGTCGAAAAACCCAAGATTTCTGTGTTGGCGCCAGCCCTTGAGCCACGTGTTTAACAGGTGGGCTTTCCGTGTCCTCTCTGTACCCCTCCCTGCCACCATAGGGATGGACGAAAACACCACCTGCACTCCCGCTCCATCCACTAACCGTCCCAGTCCCCTAAAGTCTCGTTTGATAGCCCTGAGGCTTCTCTCTTCAATGTCATCACTACCTGCCTGGACTATCAAAAGAGGATAATAGTCAGAGGGGCGAACCAGGTTGGGAAGCTTCCTGGCAACGTCCCTGACCCTGGCCCCAGGGAGGCAGCAGACTTCCCTACGGGAAGGGTCAGGCCAACAAATAGGGCCCTCTGTTCCCCTGAGGAGAGAGTCTCCCACAACAATAACCCTTCTGTCTTTCTTGGTGGAGGCAGTCCTGAGGCGTGGAGTCGACCTCCTCGCCCTAGGCATCCTCCTGGGTACACTTGCTACCTCTTCCTCACCCACCGGTCTCTCAAGCTCCAGGGCCTCAAATCTGTTGTGTAAGGGCACCTGGGAAGGTGGGGCCAGAAGGGGAGGGCATTGCCTGCGATGTCAAGCAGGGACCTGTTTCCATTCCTCCTCAACTCCCAGATCCCCTCCCTCTGCCTGACGGCGACAGGGCAGGGGGTCCACCCCCGTTTGGGATGTCTCACCCCAGCACCTCTCCTTGAGGCCCTGCAGGGAGTTGCTCCACCAGTCTATCTCCCGCTCATACTCCCTGATATCCCTCAACCTCTCCACCTCCTCCTTGAGCTCCGCCACCATGCGGACCAGGTCATCCACCTGCTCACACCTCACGCACCTAGTTTCTCTGCCTCCCGCCGATGGCAGCAACAGGCTCAGACACTCCCTGCATCTGGTGACCTGAACTGCTGCATTTTTTAACGGGTAGTCGGTCTGGGTGTGTACCGACTTCCTGGAGAGCGCACCGTGCCTGGTGGAGGCCATTATCGCCTAGCTAACGGCTGTCGTTACAGGAGGTGTTACGTATAGGCGGGGTAGAGCGCTCTGCCCTGCCTGCGCGAACTGACGCGCCACTCCCTTCTGACGCGCCGCGCTCCTGGTCGCTTGCGCTCCCTAGGGGCAGCTTTTGAACGGCTGGGGGGGGGGGAGGGGGGGCGCTGCTGGCTCCGCCTCACGCCTCGTCAGCCTCCCTCACGAGGGCTGCCGGGTCCTGGCGGCTCCCTCAAGTAGGCTCGATGCCGGAAAAATTAGCCCTGCCTGGCCCGATCCCCCGCTCCGCTGCAGAACGCATCTGCCCCGGAGCCGATCGCCTCGGCAAAAAAAATAAAAATAAATAAATAAATAAACAAATGATGCAAGTGAAATTACAGGTTATAAAATACAGCAGTCAGGTCTATTGTACTGCTCAGTCTCAAGGATTGCAGATTTTTGTATACTCACAATCAATTTCCCATATAATAATCAAATATCTTCTTAGTGAAATTTATTTGAAAAGTATAACACTTCCTTTGTGGAGCAACATCTTCCTAAACTTACTGTTGTAAAACTTGAATTTCTTCTTTCAGACCTCCTTACTGAACCTTACAGCTTTAGAGTGATGGAGCCTGTGGTCTCCTCATGCCACATAGTCTTAATGGCTCTTTTTGGAGCTTTCTTTCTAATACTCACTATCCAGAAAATTCAAATGGCATAACAAGTTAATGCACTGAGATCCCTTAATGAGTTTTGACTGTGAGAGGACTATAGGATCCTAGCTCAAACTAAAGTGACTTTCGCTTGCTGAATACACCAACAGCTCTGTCCTTCAACACTTATTATGTACTAGTTTGAAATATTTTTTTTTTTTTAATTTATGATTGACATTGTCTACATAATGTTTTTTTCTCTTGAATATATATATACACACAGCAAATAAGGACATACTTAGACCAAAGATGTGAAACATTTGACAGGCAAAAATATAGGAGTTCCATCCATTAAAAGAAAAAGTAAAGAAAAAAGTCCTCAGGTTGGACAGAAGTGGTACTTTTAACAGGCAATTGAAATGAGGCACAAGACAGAAGTGAAAACACTTCAAGTTTGCCTACCATAATAACAATTCATATGGTAGGTTGTATTATGTGCATTTGCCCGGAAGTATTGACAGCTGGGAGGGTATATATGTATCATATAAAAGCTGTGTATCTTTGGTTAACTCCATCCTGTGTACCACACTGGTGAACTAGCAAGTCTTTTGGCCTGTGCACCACACAGGAGAGCTGCATGGAGCTCAGAAGTAGGCCAGACTGCAAGCAGAGATGCTGCATTAGTGCTGCTCTCTATTTAAACACAGTTTTTCGTAGCCTGGATGTAGCACCGTGCTGCACAGCAACACGGCTTGCTGCTACTTGACCTGGCTTAGCCAGTAATGTGTTGTGTCATTTCAGCAGATTCCGGGAGACAAAGTCCCAGTTGCAAAACACAGAGAAAACACTGCTGCCACTAAGTAAAATGAGGGGTATAATTTACATATTAAGAAGACAGAAGCCACAGGGAAAGAGGATTACTATAACATAGTGAATAAAGCGGTGTAAAGCACAGATCTCTACAGACTACCATGCTGGGGACCTGTCAGAGAGGGAGGCACCACAGAAAGCCTCACTACCAGTATACTAAAGTGCTACTCATGAGCAAAGTTCTCAGTTGGAAATGGTTATAACTTGCTTCCCCTGCAAATCACTCAAGAATCATAGAATCATAGAATATTCTGAGTTGGAAGGGACCCATAAGGATCATCAAGTCCAACTCCTAAGAATAAAGTACATATTCTTCATTTATTAAAATAAAGCTTGCAAAGTAAGCACCTATATTTAAGTTCAGACACTGATAAACACCTTCATTATCAAATACACTAAAGTTCCAGAAACATTGGGTTAGAAGTACATAGCATGTTCAGTACAGCATGATAACTGGGCCATTTATTAAATATGCAGAAAAGTACTTTAAGTTTCTTGTCCAATAAATGTTGAATAAGAAACTGGTTCAGCAAAAGCAGTAGTAAAGATTGTTTATTTTTAATTCAGGGAAATTATTACATCATGTATCAAATGTTTTGTTCATTAAAAATGTCATTGCCTTTTGTCCTCTGCTCCTGTCTCTGTATGTACCAGCACAGAGAGTTCTATAGGATATCCTTAGTTTTGCACCAAAAGTCCCAGTTCAGTCAGGATACTGGAGATCCCAGAACAGTTTGATAGGAAAGATTTTTCTGTGCTCAGATTTGTTGTGCACTTCATATTACAGTAAGCATTAAACACTTCTCTAATTTATTCTGTCAACTGGGGTAGGTTTACATTCCAAATGTAAATGCATACTATACACAGAGAAAAGTAGTGTTTAAATGATTTATTTTCACATAGTCAAGCTGTTAAATATCAAAATACTGGATTACAGTTAAATTCTTACTCCAGCTGCCTTGGCTCCAAATCAGGCACTGTAAAGTCAACCTCCAGGACCTCCTTTGGAGACCCGCTGAAAGATCTGGGATAGGGGACAGATGGAGCCAGGGAAAAAAAAACATTTTGGGTATAAGACAGCAGCATACAGCATCAAGGAAAAGATAATATCGTGGCTTGGAAAAGCTATTTTACAGGCTATTGCTCAGAGTGATGCTTTACCAGTCTTCATAACCACGCAGGAATTCAAATAAGGAGAAGGCAAACCTTTCCTCTTGACTGTGGACATCTATGTTACATCTGTTAGAGGCAAGTGGCAAAATCACCCTGTGAGTTAAGGCCCAGGGAAGAAGAAAATCATTTTTAAAGCTGGCACACTTTTAGGCCAAACTGCAAGATAATGATGGTTTTCTTGAGGAGCAATAAACTTCTTTAGAACTTCATTTGGTGCCTGTTTTAGCCAAAGAGTGCACTGTTGTGTTGTTTTCTGTTTAAACATACCCTACTCTGACAGGGCACTGAAGCCTTTAAAGACTTCTCATCTTTATTGCAGAAAGTACTTTGATCTTAATGCCAGAAAAGGTCAACAGAAGAAATTCAGAATTAGAGCTGTTTACATCCAATATACAATACAAATAAGTGAATGTGGCAAGGACATCCCTGGCAGATTAAACAAGGCCATGTTTTCCTAGTTCTGCTTAAAACGTTTTTGTTTTTGCCAACCATTGTGCAAGCAATGTCATCATGAAATCTAGTGAAATTTGCTTATTGAAGCTCTTTCCCCCTCAAAATGCTTCATCAATCATATCCCAGAAAGGCTGTCATAGGATAATTGCGACTTGGCGTGCCAACAAAGAGCATCCAAACATCCTCAGCTTCCTTATCTATACAATGGGCGGGATGACAGCCATTTTATTAGCTGAGATATTGTTACCCCCATCAGATAAAATACTGTGTTTTGTTGCTTTGATGTTTTCTGTCACCATAGCAGAGCTGTCTGTTTCAACTGCATGTTTAAAAACGGCTGCAGTGGCAGCTTGTGTTCCTTCACAATAACACTGCCTACAAACATCTTGTGGAAAGAAGCAAGCAATGTACTAATTGCACTTTCTTGGAAAGAGATTGGGGAAAAGCAATCAGGCTTTCTGATGCAGTTATTTCTAGTCAAGACATAATTGTGAAGCCATCTCTCATCTACATTTGCTTCCTCAAGGATAAGAAGATCAGACAGTGAATTCCCTGATTGGGCAACCAATTGAGAAGCCACCCCAAAATGATTTCAGCCATCCCAGTTCTCCTGCCTCCACATACAGTATTATTATTTTAATCTACTACATATTCTGTGGATTAAAATAACATGTTAGCATAACTGCTTATATTTAACACTTCTCTACAATAACTACAACTATTACAGCACTCAGAAATATGTATCTTACTTCCACACGCTTGGTTAGATCATACAGACCTTGAAGGCTAACAAAAAACCTGTCATGCAGAGCAATATGCAAACCCATTTAATTTTCTATTTAAATCCTTCCTGACAGAGTAGACTTTTCTTGAATTCCAAAACAGCAAGTCTGTTAACCAAACTCTGAAGGTGGATAAGTCTGCTTGTCAACATCAAGCTTATCTCACTGTTCTATCATTTGGGCAATAATTATATAAAGTGCTGTAGACACGATTTAATAATTCAACATTTGCCAGATGCTACTGAACACTTTCCATCTATACTAAGCACAGGGAAGGGCTGTGGACTCTCTAGTGGACTGCATGATGAATACTGTCCACACCTTTTGTCTCAGCAGTGCTCTAGCACACTGATTTCTTCTGAGAGACAATGTTGAAATGGTAATGGGAACAGCACAATTAGAAGTCATCAGCCTAGCAGGACGTCTCATCTCTGGTAGCTGATCAGCAAGAGGTCACCCCAATGATAAAGGGCAAAACAGGCAAGTATCCATTGTGCTGCCAAGTACAGGCTTCTCTGATTGTTGAGCTTGGTAACTGGACACATTCTATACACCTTTGAAAAACCACAGGACATTTTGATGGATGACAAATCCAATAGCTCTGAAAAATGAACAACCCCAACTCCTTCAGCCTGTCTTCACAGGAGAGGTGCTCCGGCCCTTTGATGATCTTTGCAGTCCTCCCATGGACTCATTCTAAAATGTCCATGTCCTTGTTTTGCTGGGGGCTCCAGAGAATGCAGTAATCCAGGAAGAGTCCCATGAGAGCAGAGCAGACAGGGAGAATCACTTCCCACAGTCTGCTGGCAATGCTTCTTTCAATGCAGCCCAGGACATGGTTGACTTTCTGGGCTGCAAGCACACATTACTGGCTTATGTTGAACTTCTCATCAACCAACAACCCAGGTCCTTCTCCTCAGGGATGCTCTCAATCCACTCTTCACACAGCCTGTATTTCTGCTTGGGATTGCCCTGGCCCAGATACAGGACCTTGTACCTGGCCTTGTTGAACTTCACAAAGCTCACATGGGCCCACCTCTCAAGTGTTTAATATCCTGGGAAAATGACAAATTGCATGCACTCATTTCTAAGCCCTGTGCTGCTGTTCCCATTGCTAAGCACTGATGATCACTCAAGAGGTACCCCAGCCCACAGTCAACAGGTCTCATTGCAGTGAGTAGTGCACTTCACCTAAGACCACCAAGACCTTTCCTAAAATATATATATTTTTTCTGCTTTGGAAAAAAAACTGTCTAATGTGGAACTTAAGGTAAAAATTGTGGCCGTTCAAAGGCTGTAATAGTATATTTCGAGCGTAATTGTTATTTTTAAGCATAAATGATTACCTCAAGGCTACAGTGCTCAGTGCTTTAAAAAAGCCTTCAGTATATGAAGTGAACACTTCTACAATGCTTCTGTTTTTTTCTTACGGCTTTAACTCCTGAAGTCACATTAACTACATTAATACTCAAAAAAAGAAGAAAAAAAAAAAGGAAAAGAGAAAACATCTATTAAACTCCTAGCAACAGAGAAAGTCTGTTTTCTTTACCAAAAAAAAAAAAAAAAGAAAAAGAAAAAAAAGTGTTATTTTTGTTTGTTTGTTTCCAGTTCCTTAGTTTTCAATGTACATGCATATGAGAGAACTGATTCACAGAGACAACACTTGTCAACAAAGACTCTGAAAATCCAGAGGTACTACAATTTCTCACATAAAGTTCTTTGGCTTTCCAGTTTGCTTACACATCCTGGATATGCCACATATCAGACTCTTGAAAGTTAATAAAATATCTTGAATTACAAAGCTCTGCTACCTCATTTTGTTAATGTATTTTTAAATCCTTCTCATAAGAATCTAAGACATAATAAACTAATGAAAAGGAGAATAGAGACTGGCAAATACTAACTGTGAAAGTCAAGGGCACAGAATTACTCATTTCATTATCTGTGTATGTTCCCTCAAACTACAGCTGCTGCAACACCTCAGACTTACAGCTCTGACTAACACCTATTGGCAAGCTGAGTTCATTTCTGTCTACCAACTTCACAAGAAGAAAGTAACTATGTATGGGTCCAGCTTGCTGGCTGAGTTTAAAAACATGGAAGCATTTACCCTAGTTAGTGTTTTTTACTTTTTTTTTTTTTTTTTTTTTTTTCCCCCCTCCTTAAGTCTTCCACTCTTTATTCTGCTTACATCCCAAAGCAGGCTGTCAGTGGAAAACTCAGCTATGTTTCTGCTTTCCTTCCCTTTTAATAGCTAGTTCAAGAAAGAGGTAGTAAATTGGCATTTGGAGTATTGGGGCCCAGGAAACTACTCAGCTGCAATTGAAATCTGGTGCATGTCAGGTGTGACGAGTATGGGGGGAAAAGCAGAAACTTCCACAAACTGTGACTGCCAGAATCACAGCACAGTGATGAAAGGAGCTCTTCAATGAACAGAGTGCTCCTTGGTCATTTCTGAAGGATTATTCAATTATCTAATAATTAAACATTTAGGTAATGAACTATATTTTATAAAGAGGAGGGGGAAAACCAGCAACAAGGATTCTGCTTCAGCAGATGTAAAACTGACACATCCGCCTCCCTCGATACTAGCAAATTGGCTCTTTCAATATGTTTCATTTGTTCTCCTGCCAATTGCTGATCTCTTGTCAATTTACTCTCAAACTTGGAAGAAAATTAAATGGTTTGATGACATACTGGTTTCTGTATTTTATCTTTGAAATGCAAAATATGTATAGCATTGATCTTAGAAATGTTTCACATCTTTGAAATCTTTGCAATTGTAAGATGTTGGGCTTGATCCCCATCTGGAATATAAGGGCATAACTATAACTAAATTAGGCAGTTTATCCCAGCTGGTGATCTTTTCCATAGTTTTTCCACAGATTAACATGAAACGTATTATATACTTAGAAATATGCAGTGTAAAAGGAAGTGACTCCCTATATACTTTAGGCATGCTTGAAAATACCTATACAAGATGATTGTCTAAAAATGCTTCCTAATAGCTTTAAATACTCAAAATGAAATGCTGGAACTGTCATCACAGCAAATCACATGAGGAAAGAAAAATGATAGCAGCATTAACTGCAACAGCCACCTGCTCTGTAAAGGTTATTAAAATGATAGAAACAGTATGTTGGCTATGCCATAGCATGCAGGCTAAAAACCACAGCAGGTCCAATATTCCATGCTGCAGGTTATTATTTATATACCCATAATTTAGACCATACTATGATTTATACAACATCGATCAAAATACAGGCTAGAAAGGACTGGCTACTGACAGGGATACTCATTTAATGCCTTGCTCTACAGCCACTTCCTTAGTCCCAACTTGACAAAAGGATTTTTGCAAAAGCCCATGTCAGAGCCTGTGGCTCTGACAGTGATAAACTGGGACAGGGTCCTATAAACATAATATACCTAACACACTGATGGGAACCTGCTCTGTACTCAGCACAGCTGCAGCCACTTTTATTCAAAGACAGGAAGAAGAAAAGGAGAAAGAGAAGGAGGCAGTGGCAATGTCTTCTTCATATGCAGTTTTTGCATGCTGGAGTTTGAGGTAGTTCTAAATAATTCTGCGCTCCCCTTGTCATGAAAAGCACCCCAGTTGCCTATCTACAGGCAGTACCTGAGCAGAAATGCAACCCATCTCTCCTGATGAAGTTATGCCACTTGGCAAAAGGCAATTCAGTCATCCTAAGCCCATGAGCACATTTCTCCATCCAGGCAGGAAGGATCTTCATGTAGGAGTCTTGATTTCAGGTTCCTGCCCTAGGGAAGCCTAATATATTTTATCCAAGAATTGTTTAAAGTAAAATAATCTGTCATAGAAATGAATGGAAGGAGGCTCAATTCCAGAGCCAGTGCCACTATGGATAGCCCAAATAGATGAAAATGCTTACATTTAGGCATTCTTGACTGAAAACAATGGCTTCCCACTTTTTATGCTAAGTTTACCCATCTGTAAAGCAGACACATTACAGTTTACCTAACTCAGAGAAATGGGATAATACAGCTTTGGCAAAAGAAAGGCTCCATCACATTGCTATACTAGACATAAAAAAGGTAATATGAATATATGATTTTAAATCAACATTAAGATAGTGTAGACTCTGAGACATTTCTGATATTGCTTCTGCTGGATAATATAATTCATTTTCCAACAGGTCTCTTGCCGTGCTTGATATTCCACAGAGCCAGCCTGTGTTACAATAGGTACGTAGCTAATCTGCTGAGAAGAGAAATCATAAACAACACTTTATCCTGCATTATTTTATTCATGAGAGCATTATTCTAGTCGCTGCAATCTTGAAGTATCAGTTGGATCCTGGGATCATATAGCCATGATGATATAGCCCAAGTTGGTCTATTTTAAACATTCTTTAATTACAGAGGAGGAAGGTGGTTACAAAGTCTTTAGGCTGTCTTACCTGGTTTAAAACTTACTTACCATATTTGTTCTTTTTTTTTTTTTTTCCCCACTTCTTTTGTTTTTACAAAGTCGTATAAGTAGAAATCCAATTACATTATTACTCATACTTTCCTAAGTGAGCAGTCTGAGAAGGATATTAACTTCATTGGCAGTTAGTTTCCAGGGTGGAAGTGACAGCATTTGTCTCTCTGGTTGTCTCCAGCATAGGAAGTTTGGCTTTCTGGAGCTCTCAGAGCATATGGCATTCAGCACAGCAAGAAACAGGAATCTCCTGAGTGAGTTCATGTTGTTTGTTTCCAGGAGCTGGACCGAAAATTTCAAAATATGTACAAAGTGTCCGCACACCCTTACAAGTCAGCCATCATGTGTTTTCAGTAGCATTGTTTTCATGGGATAATCCTTAGCTA
This sequence comes from Nettapus auritus, assembly GCA_011076525.1. NCBI lineage: Eukaryota > Metazoa > Chordata > Aves > Anseriformes > Anatidae > Nettapus > Nettapus auritus. The sequence continues at coordinate 19,223,336 of CM021772.1, read as the reverse complement.
TATATAAAATGAAGCCTGTTATCTCTTTGATGAATGCATTTTAAAGTCCAAGGATAAGCATGGGTAAGAGACACAAAGAAGATAGGGAAGATTTGCAGAGCAGTGACAAGATCTGGAAGAAAGGAAAACCAGTTTCTGTAGAAGTGGCTTCCCAGGTGTTATCTCCCCATATAATTTAGCTTTACTAATCCATACTAGTGCAGTATACATACATTTGTACTAAAACTTCATTAAACATCATCTGTACATATACAAATATATATTTAATAGGGATAGATCCCACACTGACCTTACTAGATCTTACTAGATCAGACACTGAGAGCTGTCTCCCATTACAGTCCTGGATACTAAGCCAATATTAAATGTCTGTCCTGTCACAGATTTTTTCTGTATGTGCTTGAAACTGAACCGTGTCACATATTTGGCAGAAAATATAATCCTTCCACAAAGAGGATTTGATCCTCAGTGTGATCCTGCCATTTGCAGGCAAGAACAGCTCTCCGTAATGCCAGTGCAAAGTCTGACCATGTATTTCAGACCCCAAACATGGGGTTACAAAAGCAAAGTTCTTGTCTTGTCTTGTCACATGGCCTAGATGTCATGAGAAGAGATAGGCTGCAGATACAAAATGCAGAGTGCAACAAAATGCCTTCATCTGAATTCATATGGAAGAACTGGGTTATTTTGTAATTGATTTCCAAAACCCCAAGTGACATGCAATCAAGCAACCAGCATCACAAGAATTACTAGGAAAAAGAGGAAGGCATAGCTCTCAGTTTGAAGAGGAACAGAGAAAATCACTGAACTAATGACAGATTAGGGATTCTCCGCTAGATCTGATAGCTCCAGGATTCCCCCATCAACTCAACTCCCAGTTTTGAGAGTCCCTCCGACTTCCCCTGCTCCTTTCTTCTCTTCAGATCTTCATGGCAATCCCCTCCTCCTTCCTTGCAGCCTTTCTGTCCCTCCTCACTGATGTCTCATCTACAGAGATGGGAGCAGCTGTAATCAGCTCTCAGACACCCGTCTGGCAATACTCCTCATGTGTGACTTCATGTTGCTGAAGGGTATGCATTTGGGATATATTCCCCTTTTTGCCTTAAAGTCCTAGCTGTGAATCTCAGCAGTTCCTGAAAGGTTTTAAAGAAAAGGAGAAAGGGAGGCAGAGTGAACCCGCTGATATCTTCTGGTACAATTGTTGTCAATCTCCTTTAAAATAATGGAATAAATATGATGAGCGTAAAAATCATCTGGAACAACAGGGGAACGATGACCAATAAATAGTTTGTATTTTCAAAGAACAGATCATGCCAGACAAGTGTAATTGCTTCTCCACCATTTTCTGGGTTAGTACATGGAAGGAACAGAGTGGCTGCAATATCTGGGCTGTAGCATTTGATACAGTGGCTCACAAAATCTTATTAGAAAAATAATTTATAATGTCTTGGATAAGAGTGCTGTCATGTGGATTGAAAACTGGCTGAAGGAATGTAAACAAAGGATAATGAGTCACGACAAACAGCACTGCACTGAGCTGTGAAGAGGTATCCAGTTGGGTTGGCACAGGAATTGGTGTTAATCCCAGTTTTATTTTACATATTTATTAATGCTCTGGAAAAAGAGATGAACAGCCTTAGAATTAAACTCACAGATGATGCTAAATTACTAAACATCGTTAACACCAATCAGGACAGAGGTATTATATAGAGGGAAGGCAGAGAGGACGGAATGGGAAGAGTCAGTGACCAGATTTACTTATACAAATATGTGAGCGAGGGTTTTACTTTGCAACTGATAATAACAGGAGACCACAGACAAACCAGACAAAAATAATTTACATCTGGTCTATCAAAGGCTGGACCAGAGAAGTAACAATAAAAACAGCAAACATGTAATTATTAGCAAACAAAATTTTTCCACAGGACCTGAAAATGTTGAGACCTGCCTTCCTACCATTTTACATCTTAAGTTTATTGACTTTGATGGCTAGTGAAATGCAAGCTCAAGGTCACATTTTCTCATTATTTAATCCAAAGAAAAATTATACTGCCATGTGGATTCCTTAATAAATGTGAATTCACAGTGTAACTTTTCAAATGAGTTTATTTAAAGAAAACTTTCAACTTTTGTTTGTTTGTTTGTTTGTTTGCTTATCTGATTCAGTGGAAGACAACAAAGTTCAAGAGTACTGAGGGGGACCACACTTCAATGTCATTCCTGCAGAAAACCTCATCATATCAGCTAAAATAAAACCTTCCATTAAAGATTTAATTACTCTCTACCTTCCTCCATGGCTGGTAAAGACTGATATGGGAAACTGGAGAACCAGCAACCTGTGAGAGTGTTAGTGATTTACACAAGGATGTCTTCAGGTTGTTCCAAGTTATGACATAGGATGACTTCAGCTAGGCACTGAAAACCAAGGCTGGATCCAAGTATGAATCCTGAATGCTTGAAGATCTGATTTCAGGCACTTAGCATGGTACTGTGCAGAGTCTGTCAATGACTGCTGTGAAAGATGAAATGATTCAGCCTTTTGGAACATCTATCACTGCCAGTGGCCACTATGTTTTCATAAAAGTATTTCCAAAGAGACTACTAAGGGAGCAAGGTTAAAAATATCCAGGAGGATTTTAGTTTTAGCAGTATCCAAGTAAATATAAATTTTGGGTTTATACAATGCTATCATTTGCATGACATAAAACAATACTGTGTGGATGCATTATTTTTGAAGGGATTGTTACATCTCATAAAATTCTTATGACTGGCAAGAGAATAATCCCTGTGCCTGAATCTTATTTGATGATAACAGGTATAGTTACTTTGAATTTAAAGATGTCAAAGATACTGAATTATACTAAATTCAATAGAATTATATTTTTCTCTTTTGTCTCACGACTTCAGCACATGTTATCTGTGGAATATTTGTAGAAACTTTTCCTTCCACCAAAATTTGTACAGAATATAAACCCAAATTTGCCTAGAAAAGTTATGTTGAGTTTGTTTCTGGCAGTGATCCGGCAGCTTGTTTATATCTGTACAGCATTGTGATTATCTAACAAATTCACAATACCTTAATTCTGTACCATACTATTTTCCATAGAGGCAATATCCTCAGTGCTAGTCTGAATGCTCTGAATGTTAAGTGTCTGGCTCTGGCTGAATTCTCCACATTTTCTGTCCATGAACACGTAGCACATGGCCCTTGATTACTACTTTTAAATTGATCTGTGTCTGCTATGAAAATATATTGCTTCATAAAAGTCTTTCAAAGTATCAACTTCCAAATTAATGATTTTTCTTTCAAGCTCTGACTTTGAGAGCTTACAGTACAGCATCGTGCATTCCAGCTACTTGAATCAAATTGAAATCCATCCATCTGCAATTTAGATCCAAATTCTTTCAGTGTTGTTGGCACATCTCTAGGTAAAGAGCAGCTGTTGTCCTGTTAAAGTGACTGTAAATAATTCCAACTACAAGCTCAGAGAGTGAAACTCACCCTGCTTCACTGGGGACCACTTAATCCCTGGGATGTTCCTGGGTTCAGTCTTCAGGTGGTGGGAGCTGCTTAACTCTGCTGTCATCAGTAGAGCTGTCCTGCTGTATGCCAGGTGAAGACTTGGCCCTAGGAGAGCCAGTGCACAGAAGAGCCTACAAGTACTGGGGCTGCACGCCAGCTTAGCAGCAGAAACGTGTTATTTGCAGAGGGATGCAAGGTCATTGCAGTGAGCCAGAAACTCTGACTTGTGCTAATGGCACAAGGCATTTGTACCCAGATCCTCCTGGTAAGAAGGTAAAAAAGGTTATTTTTATTTATTTTTTTTTTGTGCTGCGACCAATGGCCATCTCATTTTCTTTCTTTCTTATTTTTTTTTTTTTTTTTTTTTTTTTTTTTTGGGGGAGGGGGTGTAGAGGTGGATTACATGTGTTCTGTAGCCCAAACAGTGCAGTACCAGAGAAAGACATGTTTACAGCAGCAATTCAGTAAGTGTCTAAAGGAAGAATTTTCCAATGAAAAGAGATGGGCCCTAACCAGGAAGGTACTTGTTAAAGCAACTATATCAGAATAGTGGATAAATCATGATGTGATAGCACTATTTGAAAGAATGTTTTGAATGGAGCTGTCAGCAAGTATTTTAATAGCAAGTCTTTAATTTCTTCTTTATGGGGTTTTTAACCACCAAAAGGAAAACGTAAGTAACAAGGAGGGATTTAGGAATTGTTTAGTGTTTGTCTGTTCAAAGAAAGAAAAAGAGCCCTCCACATGCACTGCAGTTAATGAAAATTGCCATTATGTTTTTTTTTTTTAATTATTATTATTTTTCCCCTCCATTTGCTGATGTTAAACACTGTAATAATGCAAAGTCCTTATGATTTTCTAAATCTCAATGAGGGGGATATTATCTACTTCTTTAATTACTGAATCTCCAATGGCAAGGTGCTACTACTACCAGCAGCGCCAGCTCATTCAGAGTTCCCCCCTAATTAAAGGGTCTTTACAGTTAAAAATAAATTAATCAATCAATCAAAAGCCCAAACTGCCAACAGATGATAGTAAAAAAAAAAAAAGGCATTTCACAGACAGATTTTCAATTGTTCAGTACCCACAACTGAGATTATTCTTTTGAAACGACTCAGTCCTCCTTAAGGCACCTAGGATAGAGCCTGATAGCTCAAAAGTACTCAACAAATATTTATTTGGAAAATCTACTGCTAACTGTGGCTTTGTGTCCTACAGCTGCTGTGGCTTGCAAAAGTCAGTTGCAAGTCCCCTCTCTATCAGACGAAAGTCTGCAGGAAACTATAATAAATTATATCATTGTACTCATCTGCGCTCTTGCCATTGCTTGCTGCAATGAGAACAGAGGCAGCAGGTATTTCAAGAGACTATTTTTACTACAATGTCAGCAGAAGCAGCAATAGTCTAGCATTTGGGTTTCTGTTGCGGTACACAAAACCAGATATCCATATTACAGCACAGCCCCATCACTAGTTTGAATATTGAGCTCCAATGTGAATGCTGCTTTCTGCATGGCATTGCATGGGGTTAATGTGGCATCGTTAGTTTAAAAGTTTTTAGAATTTAGATCATTCTAAGGACAAATCTTAAGCAATAATTCAAGAGCACTTTACAGCTAATAAAAGCTGCAGTAACTTTCTCTGAGAACAGAGAACACAGCCCAGAGACCTTTTAGCACATCCCTCCCCAGCATTTGGTGGTATTAGCATACTACCTGTTTATTCAAGACAATGTACAAAATTTTCAGTTAACAGTTCTTTTCTTTCCGCCCACAGCTGTGTAAATATTATCTCAGCCTCCCCTTTGACATTCAACTAATTCTCAGACCTCACGTGCAAAATGATACAAACTGAGCTCGACAGTGGGTAGCCCACTACTCTGTCCTAGCACACCAAGGCCATAATATCTAGCTGCTCCCGTGACAGCCGTGGTATTGTGTGATGCATGCGTAAAGTGACCTCATCTTCTAAAGAGAGTTTCACGTAGAAACTCCTAGATTTTAACCACAGAGCTGAGTGTGGTGGAATCAATGTACCACAACTTGCATCACATCTCTAAAAAAGCAGCCAAACTGCAGCTCTGCATCATTTAAATTTGTTACTCAGTGTCATTTATATTTTGATTACCCCATCTCAAAAGCTGTGTTAAGTTTTAGAAACTTCTACCTACCCCTGCTTTCAAGTCAATACTCTTTTGAAAGCTATTTACCTTTCCTATTTTGTCTGTGATTGTTAAAGAGATGAAATTCTTTCTGTATGCACCAGGTATCCCTTGCACAATGGGACAGAAATATTGACATTTTTACATTGCACAGTGGGTCATATTTATGAATTGATGCATGCTTCATCATATCTCTGAATAATGAAACATATTGGATAGGTACAAAGGGCCCGAACTGTTCGCCTGAGTACCTCCAGCTTCCACTGATCTCCCTTCTAAACTTTTTCCAAGCTGATTTTAAAAAGGCAGAGGTTCCTCAGGATCAATGCTACCCACCAAAATGATTTATTCAAGACAAAAAGTAAAGCAAAGCCTCCACTGTAATATGACTTTCCACCTACTCTTTTTCATCACCACAAAGAACTAATGCAAGGCTTGAGCAGCTCAGAGCACCTATTTAGGTCCACAGAGCTTAACTGAACTTCTTTCAGTTCACACCAATATACCTGGTAGCTGAACTGTAGTGGGAAATTTCTCTGGTGTTTTTTTTAGGACCTCTGAAGTTACAGAGATCAGTGATGAAGATCTTCATGCAATGTAGGTATCACTGTGGCACTAGCTCCTGGCTCCTATGACATTCCTGATGCAAGGGGTGAACCAGGACTGTGCTCCCCTCAGCCCATCTGAACTTTGGGTATACACAAAAATAGTCATTATGTTAGGAGGGCAGTGAGGATCACAATATAATAAGCTTCAGAGCCCATGGACTTTCTCCTAAGCTGCAATTGAACAGGAGAAGATAAGATCAGGAGAATGGACCTGCAGATCCTCTGCAGTGATGGGGCAGGAGAGAAGAATCAGTCTCCGGGTGGGTGATAAATTAACCTTTTCTCTTAGTCTTCCTTTAGTAACTTTCTGGGAATGAAAACTGCACTACCTCAGACTGATTTCACATTCTTTAAAATTGAGATCCAGACGCTCTGCCACAAATAAATACTAAATATATAAGCACGCAAGTCACCATCTATGCTTATGTTCTCCCTCAATGTAACTTATGTAGATTGCTGCCTATGTGCATAGCTTTCATTACAAATAAAACATAAAAGCCAATGCATATCCTGAAAAGCTATTTTTCTTTATTGCAACACCATTACATGAAGCCAACTAACATAAACAAAGATTGGACTCGGCTGTTTTTTAACAAATAACCATTTATTGTCAAGGCTTTTCAGGAGCTTTCATTTTCCTTTTTGAAAAACATGATCCTGTGCCAACCTAACAAATATGTAACATTAAGTAATAAGCAAAATAATGGGGCACCCTGCCACACTGCTTTATAGAAAACTGTAGACTGTCACAGTTGTACAAATCTAAGCTAAGACAGAAACCCAGCTAAATAAAGCAGACCTATTAATGCTAGAACTGGCCTTTCAAGCAGGAGGATGCCCAGGAATACCAGTCCAAGGCCAGAGCAGTTCATGTACTGTTCTCTCCACCCCTGTGCTGATACAGCTTGGGGACTACCTCATGCACACTGGCAGAGAGCACAGGGCAGAGCTGTCTTAGCCCCAGCAAACAGCCACAAGAGTGGTGGTGGGAGCTTCATGGAACCGTGAAGACCTGCCTGCTCATGCCATCCTCTGCCTCACCCTGGGTGAAGCTCTGGCCCCGGGTGCTCACTGAATGGTTAATGCCACCAGAAGTCTCCATTTTGAAGTTATCTGAATCTCTTAAACCTAGCCTGAAGTAATCATACAACAACCTATCCACTAGACAACGAACAGAGATTATTCAACTTCCTTGTAGAACAGCTAAACAGCAGCTTCCTTCCTGCCAGTGATTATGGTTGTGATTAACTGCACAGTTCAAGGTGAACGAAGAATACAGTTCTAGGCATATATGGCTTCCTTTAACCTCAGCAAAACACAGTGCCAGATATTTCAATTAGTGTGTACCAAGGTCACAAAATCAATTTCTTATCACCCCAAAACACACATACTGTAAATTTCATTTTCAAGCCATAATCTCTAAATTAAATCTGTGTACCTAAAAAATATACAGTGCAAAATCGCAGTCCTTCAGCACCCTCCTCCTCCTGCAGCCAAGCAGCATTTTCACAAACATCACCTGGCTTTGTGCTCTATATTTAGAGCACAATGTTTGGTTAGATTCCAGTCTTCTTGGAGAATGTCATTATCTCTTTCTTTGGCAAATAGAGGCCCAAAGTGTCAATTACCTTCTTAAACTCTTTTATAAATATAGGGTTGAGCAGGCATTGATATTCTGTCTGCCAACAGCTCAGTCGGCAATTTTTCACAGTCATATACAGAAAAATTGTGCACCAGCATATCATCCTAGATAAATTACACATTTCAAATGAGGTTACAGACAACTTTACTACTCCTGGCCAGTTTATGTTGGAAGGGGCGGGGGGTTGGGGGGAAGCAACAACAATCCCATGGAGAACACTTTTCCGTTATTAAACTCTATGAGTTATTAAACAGAGACAAATGAGTATGCCAGATTGGTGGGATATTATATGGAAATCAGTGTAGCTACACAAAGACGAAATAATTTTCTCTTAGGTGTATAATTCTTTATGATACTTTGTTAGGTGACTTACACTAAATTCATAGCCCCAAAGGCAGATGCAGAATCTGACAGGTGTAGTGAGCTCTACCACGTGCTTTTTATTCACATATACATAGATCAGTGTGTATACATTTGTGTACATGTCATATACATGTATGTATATCCAAAAGTTCTGGAAATATCTCTATCCCTTTACTTTGGACCAGCAAGTTAGAAGAATGTATTGTTATCGCTGGATGTTTTGGGATTGTAGCATTGTAGATGCTAGAGACACAGAAAGTCAGTTATGTCTCTGGTAGGCACAAAGTGAGCAGCAGACTTTGAGATTATAAGTTTTAAGTTCTTTAAATGAATTTTTCCTACATCCTCTAAACATGGACCATATTGATTGATTCCTTGGACCATAAATCACGATGAAAAGACTATTTTCTCAAGAAGGGAAGTCAGTATTATTTGGCAAGGGTTAAAACACATTTTGAATTAAAAAAATAAGAAACTATCCATGTGCAGCTGATCAGCTGGTCAGTTTGGGTACATTTTTGAGAGAGACAACTAACTCTTTTTCTACTACCACATCATCTACACACATTTAAAAAACTTTTCAGATGCAAACAGGAATAATTTAAAAGAGAGACTGGATATGATTAAAGATATAACAAGAGGAAGTTTAGTTTAGTAATCCATTACTATGTTTTAGTCATGCTCAAAGTAGCATTTCAAAAAAATGTAAACAGAAAACATGGAAAGCTTTTTTTTTTTTTTTTTTTTTCTTTTTCTGATCTGTGAATGTTACAAGTCTAACATGGGCTTGGTCCAAGCCTTATTATAGTCAGAGTCAATTTTACAAATGATTATAGTAGGCTCTATCTCTGGCCCAGGAAAACAGTATTTTCTGCCAGTAGGAAGCAGGGCTATCCCTCTGAAGATTTCTCTCTATCTCATTCAAGTGAGAAACTGTAAGATATTTTTTTATATAAGTGAGCTAACTGGATTTGGTACTTTGAATGCATAAAATGTTTATGGATGTTTTATGGACTTAGCCATTTAAGGAGGTAAGACAATTGGAGTAGGACAGCCTCCACTGTGTCTTATTCAGCATGAACATTTTGTTACTTCAAATATCCTGCATTGTTTTCCATCTGACAGATGTTCTTATGCATAGCCAAGCACTGCTGTAACATCCTCTTCCCTTTCAAACTCCTGATCTACTCTTAAAAGCTTCATATAAAATATACTTTCAATAATAGCTTGTTACAATAAGCAATTTCAGTTAGTTATAAAAAAGTAAAGTCAACTGTACAAATACTGTTTTGATTAACTCTTTTAGCAAAGAGTATGGCTGTTTTAAGAAAGATAAACCTATCTCGGTCCTTTGCAACTGGAAGGCAATCATGCAACTGTTGGTTAGTCCCCAGCAACCTACACACACCACAGCCACCTTTCAAACCCTTCCCAAAATTACACAAAAGTGTAACTTGTGCATGAACAGCCAAAAGTTATACACAAAGAAAGGATCCACAAGACAAGAAGTGCCACAAATGCTGTAGGTCCCCCAAATGGCCGGGAACCTGCTATGTTAACTTAGAATCACAGAATCACAGAATCACTTAGGTTGGAAAAGACCTCCAAGATCATCAAGTCCAACCATTAACCTAGCAAGTCCAACTGTTCCCAGGCAAGTAGACCATTATGCACAGGCTAGAGAATACAAAACCCTCCAGGCTAATTTGCCCAGGTTTTCCTATTTCATAATCTGCCTACAGGTTTAATAATGAATGTTAAGTAAGATACCTCAGTTGGGTAACGTCGTACAGCTCAGCAGTCAGTCTCTGTGTTTGAGGAAAAGGTGAAAAACATTCAGCTGTGTTATGACCAATGCAGATGTATATAAGAAGAAAACTTATTGTTTCCCAAAGAGAAACACTGACTGCATGGACTTAAAAATATAATAACTACATATACAACAAACACGATGGGGCCTTGTAACAGTTCTTGGGACCACCAAAAAAGTCAGACACCTAAACACAGAGTATGAATTCTGAATATGAAGAGGACCTCTGCACTTTCATACAGCCCAGACTCTGGTTTTACCATGCACCACCCTGAAAACTGGAAAAGATATGGCAGAATTTGGATGTAGAACAGCAGAGATTAGAAGACAGAAGGGCAAAAAGGAGAAAGGGTAATGAAAAGTGAGAGACAAGCCCAGAGGAATGTATAAAAAAGGCTTGGAATCAGGGGTCTGCTTTGCCTTCCTGTGTAGCATATCCCAAATTTTCCAAGCTGTCACCCACTGTGTTGAGCCCCATTATTTGTGTTTGGCTAAGGCATATTTCTCTCCTGCTGTGTTATGCTAGAGCAGCTGCAATTTGCCTTTTTATAGCTTGTGGTAACTGATAGCAGTGAAATGAATTTAGGAAGTGTGTGGGTTGGATCTTCCGTATCAGTGATTTCAGACTATTTGGTAAACACAGAAGTGACATCCAGTGATGTATGCCTGCTGGTAACAACAGAAATACCTCCTCTGGTGAACCAGCATTTGGATCAGATCATCTGCTACCGAAAGACACTTTTGAATATAATGAAATGATTGTATACAGTGTTTTTTACAGGGTCAAATTAATTTGAAAGGTAAAATTTCCAAACTCTATATAGTTTCCGTAAAACTATAGACCTATAGAAAGGCAATGGTGACACTGGTGAATCAAAACAAATTCATTGAATACAATAGAAGTTGATTGTGGGACACATCAACATCACCTTAGAGCAAGAAGTTGGAGTCTCACAGGAAAGCTCCTTCTAAGAGCTGGCAAAAGCCAGAGAGTTGGTAGCATGACCCTCAGTAAAACAAGAAAATATGTTTATGTTCAGATTTCAAGTAGGCTTTCATTTTGATTCAGCTGAGTTTACATACATTGCTCTGTGTTCTCAGAGGGCTTCCATATTTTGATATAAAATACCAATTTTCACTGATGTATTTTGTGCCTCTGGAAAATGATAAATCCTACTGCATTGCACTTCAGAAAGAAAGTCAGTGTCCTGTTACAGTGCAAAGTTGCCCTGATACCCTAAGTCCCTGCTCACTATTTCAGGAAGAGCTGTAACTATTTTACAAGCAAGACTGACTAATTTTTGCAGTATAATTTGCAAGTGACATTTATAAGGGAATATTGTGCAGGGATATCTGGGAGGGATATTTTGTTCAGGCTTTTCCTGCTTGCCTGCCTACCCTCCTGGAACAAACATCACTGCTTCATTTTCCTTCCGTATTTTACAAAGTTAAAGTAAACACTGTGATCACACTGTTTACTTTAATTTCCTGCAGTGTGCCAGCAAAGCAGCAAATTGGCAGTCAGCAATCAAGAAGCAGCCAGTATTAAAACAGCAGAGCTGCTTGGGAAAGCATCAATGATGCCAACTCATTTTCCCCTCTGTTTTTTAAAAAAAATATTAGCTTCTTTGAAGTCTTACTTCCACCCCAATCACCCCAATCTTCTCCAAAGGATCTGAAATTTTGTTTCTTTCCTTTTCTTTCTTTCTTTCTTTCTTTTTTTTTTTTTTTTTTTGAGAAGAAAGCTGGGATTATGAGCAACACATAATTTATATGGTTGATTTTTCACATAAAGAAATAGATTACAAAAGTGGAAAATATATGCTATTTGTCTGTACAAAATCCATGGCCTTTTTTTTTTTTTTCCACAAAAAGAAGTTAACTTATCTATAAATCAGTCTTATTTGTATATATACACATGTATACTTTTTTTTTTTTGCCAAGAGCTTTAGCTATGAAACTTAATTTACATATATGATAATCAAAGCTAAAGACTCATACATTACATTCAGAGTACCCATTTGCCCAAAAAGAGTCCTAAAAAGAAAACAGTTTTCAGAGGCCATTCTCTCTCATTTTATATTACATAAAACAAGAAATATAAATACAAAAGAAGAATGGGATATTATTTCATACCTCAGAGGTGTAAAGCTTGACAAGGTGACTCATTTATCTTTTTCTAGAAGATATTCTACAGAAGGAATTTATGGCCATGCAAGTTATAATTCCAATATATAAAAGAGGCCAGATTCTACAATCAGTTATTCTCCTGACTATGTGCATTCCTGCACATATTCTTAGTGAAGACAATGAGATTATGAAGAGGATTAGTTTTTTGTTAGATTGGCCAAAGTATGCCTTTGGAAAGTCCAAAACATGACCTAATTTAAAGTGGTTGAAATCTTGTGGGAAAGATTGTAAGAGGATAATTATTTTAAAAGCCATGACTTTGACACCAGGAAATTAAATTCATATCTATATGTCTTTATCTATACACAGCAAAACCAATAATCTGGAGCTCTCTACAGTCACTTAGCCAGCTGGCAAAGGGAGCAAAGTAAAAACTAACAAACCCCATTCCTAAGGTATGCTGACATCAGTGATTCATGATTCATCAATAATGGTGCTAGAAAAGAAATGTAACAGGGCATTATTGCCTTTTGCAGCACAGTAAACCCAAGGGAAAATGTCTAAGTGTATCACATTGAAAAGACAGAGCTAGCAAAGAAATAACTTTTACAAGTATTTAAGAGGTGTTACAAGCAAGTGAAAGTAGAGAAAAAATTGTGAATCCTTTAAATACATTGAGACTGTCTCTATAAATAAAAAGGGACACTTTTCCAGCTATATAAGCATAATAGAACTAAACTGAAAACTAGTACGTTTTTCTTGTTCAAAATTTTTACAAGTAGAAGGAATATGAGTTGCTGGTTTTAGAAGAAAACCTCAGAACAACCACTGCTGCAGTTTAACTGCCTACCAGGTAAATGCACTGAAGATGGTTCTGCACTATGCAGAATTATTAATGTTGATGACAGTAATTATGACTCTCAAAACTCATCTAAATAACAAAAAGGGCAAACACACAAACATAACGTACCATATATACTCTTTAGAAAATGTCTGTATTAGCACATAATTGATGATCTCCTTTGAAGGTGACTGGGCTATCATTGTAAAAGCCTTAGATTATTAACTGAAGAAAAATGGGTAGCTATCTGTAGAATAGCAGATACACCTGAAGCATTCCCCATACAGAACAGTAAGATCTAATACATCATTAAATGACTGAGGCTTTGCTTTACATTTTCATAGCTTTAAACTGTTTATGATAGGGTTTAGCCTATATTTCTAATCCTTTTTAGTGCCTACCCAATTAAAATTCAGGTTACTTGTTTATGCTATTAGAGGACTACTGCACAATATTAATAATGCACTGTATAATATGCTGCCCTAGAGAAATATAGGCTCTCTTTCAGGGACAACAACCATACTTTTCTGATACAAGCTTTGCTACTTAGCTTGAGGGTAAGTGACTTTAGTGGTTGTTGAGCTATTTAACAGAGAAAATGTTGGTCTCCTGACCTGAGGCTTGCTTCAAACCATTGCCACTTAACTGCAAAGCAGAACATACAAATCTAGTAGGTGGTTTGCCTGGACTGATATTGGAAATTCTGATCAAAAGATTAAGTTTCCAAACAATAAGTACTATTTTTAATAAACAATTAGATGATTTACAAGTTTTGTGAGTGACTGACGCTTCTATTTCACTGTACTGAATTTTGTTTAAATGACCAATAAGAGTCTTTCTGATTTTTAATGTGTATTTCCCCAAGAAAATTAAAGAGAAAATGAAAGCAAGAAAACGATACTCTGTGAGAACAAATAACATGGAAAGCAAGATAAATACATCCTTACATGTGTAGATTTAAGAATGCCATACCTTACATATTATTATTGCCATACCTTACATATTATTATTATTATCATATATTATTATTATATAATTTATGGATTTAATAACATATATGAGGGACAACAGCTATGTTTATTGTAAATTTAGTTGATGATTCAGAATCACAACTTTCTAGAAAATTACTGACAATGTGATGTATACAAGACTGACCTATATTTATGGCAAGTTTAGCGTTATAATAAAGAAATATATTTATTTACTACATGGCACATGATGCAAAGAAGCAGCTAGGAAAACAGGGTTTATTCAGATTTAAGAACAGGCAAAGGGGAAATCTTATTGCCATCCACAGGTACCTAATGGGGGAGGGGTCACAGAGTTCATAGAGAAGATGAAGCCAAGCTATTCTTGGAAATTTAGTAAGGGATGAGCGCACTTGAGAGCGTAAGTTACAACAAGAAAAACTCTAGCTAGATATTGGTTAGAAGTTTTCAGAGTTATGGTAGTCAGCCAGTAGAATAGCCAGCCCAGAGGTATGTGCAATCTTAATTCTTGGAGATGCTCAAAACTTGGCTGAAGCCCCAAGAAACCCCCAAACTAGTCCTATTCTGAATGAGAGCTGGACCAGATGACTTTCAGAGGTCTCTTTCAAACTCAATTATTCTACAGTTTTGTGATTCCTTATTGTTTATTATTTTACACTGCAAAACTTCTGTATAAACATTCCAAGCTCATAAAAGTATAGTCAACTTTCTTATGAGGATGTCTTTGCATTCTAAATTTTCCAATAAACACACTTCCAAATATACCATAGTGAATGATCCATAAAAAACAAACCAAAGGTGGGCAGCTTGTCTCTGCTCATACTAAACTGAAGTGCCCGTTACTGCTTAATTTCCCAAGATGCATGAAACACAAAAACTGACTAAATGGCTGGTTAATATTCATAACTATTTCTCAGGACACTAAAAACTGACAATATTCATTTAGCAGTGGAAATAAGTATTAGAGCTACACAAAATAGAGGACAACTCAAAAATGAAGGAGGGGAGAATATAATTTTCTTTGGATGGAAGACAAACATCCAGAAGCAGACCCCACTGCAGGATTTTTGGCATTTTTCCCTTGCTAGCAGCTGAAGTGGAAAAATGAATATTGGCTTCACATGGGGGCACTTCCCCATGGTGCACACACCTCCTCAGTCTTCTAACATAGCTCAGGAATGGGAGGTTTTTTATCATGATTAGCGGCTGGGAAGAGTGAGCTACTACTCACTCTTGGGATGGGATGTGAGGGTTATAAAGTTGCAGTTGTGTCAACCCCAAGCTTTAGAAGTCTGAAGTCACAAGGGCAATTGCTGAAGCTAAATCAGAGAAGATACATCAGCATCTCTATGAAACTATAATGCATCAAGACTGAAGCTAGAAAACAGGTCATATACAACTGAGATGCATGGTATGCTATATTAAAATAGTACCTTGAGGCTGAGCTGTAGAATTTCTCAGAAACTGCCAAGACCTTATTTTTTGGCATTGACAGCATGCTAGCATAAAGTGTTGTACCATGAAGTTTAATCCTGGAGTTAATGGGCTCTTGACTATTCTTTTCAAGCAAGCACATCACAGAAATATATATAAGTAAAATCTGTTTACCGTAACAGAAAGTTATGCCATTTCCTGTATATCCTTGGGCGCAATAGCAGCCTTGTGTCCCACCCTGAACTTCACAACGTGCATCTTTGTGGCATGTCATGTTGCAGCTTGCAGTAGTGTAGCCATAGTCCAGCAGACTGGAAACCAGAACTGGAACAAAGGAAAACCATATTTGTTCCTTTATTTTAAAACTTCATACTGACCTCTAAAATCAAATCTGGGCAAATCTGGGCAAAAGGTTTCCATGAAATTGGGATATTTCTATAAACTTAATATCATCACAGAGTCAGCTGTATTGCAGGATGGGGCTATGGCCATCAACAGTGGACTCTAGTGAAACTACTCAGGGGCTAGCAACAGCAGACATTGGAGAATAAGAACTTGCATGTATGTTCAACTAGTATAAAATTGGTAAACAATGTAGAAGTTAGTGATCTGAGGAAAATGTTTGAAAGGATTTCAAATCTCTCTAGTATTTCCAGTAAAGCACAGACATTTATTTGCACTCTGAATATGTATGGAGTGTAATACAAACTGCCCTACACTTATCAAGTGAAAAATATCACAGAGGGTTCCCAAGATCATTTTATTTTTATTTTTATAAGCATTTGCATACATACATAGCTTACACGTATGTATGGTCTGAGAGATTAAATTGACGTTACAGTGTTTACAACATTGTGGCATTAGGTTTTAAAAAGGTCTCCAAATTATTGAAAAGTAATCTCTTAAAATACCATTTCCATGTTATAAAAGTACTGCCTTATTTTTTCTATCCCACGATGTAACTACTTTCCCATTGTATGAATGCATATAGTTTCCAACACAAAGAAAAGAAAGGAACCTCTCCCTGTGAGAAAACTAACAGCTCACTGAATAATTATACACACCCCATAATGGGTTAGAAATGAGGCAGTTAACTCAGAAGGGAAAGTAAGTTTCTGAATTTGCTCTTTATAAATGGTTAGCTAGACATAATGAAAGTTGCAGAACATGAAGCTCCTTTTAGATGTTGTCTTCCCCTGCAGTTCTGCTTTTTCCTACCCAAATATTATTTTGGATATTTGCTAGCCTAGTGTTACAATTATAGGTTTCATTACTTCAGGAAATATCATTGAGGTGTTGTTTTCTTGAACAAATTAAAATTGCATGAAAAATTCAAAAGATTAGAAGTCACACACAATTTTTAACAACTATATATAATCCAAATCAATTTATGTATCACCAAGTTTCATCTTTGCTGTTTTTGAGAGAGGAGACCATCTCTCAGAGATTAAAACAGAAACCTGTAGGATTCTGTTGCCATTTTAGTGTTCATAACAAGTGAAATCTAAAAGCAGACAGAGAGGGGGATTTAAGACAAAACCAAAACCAACAAGCCAAACAAAAAACACTGAAACCCACAATATTTCTGTTTTTACAGAATAAAATCAACGAGACAAAGACTGGCATTTGTGGGATTTGGTTTTGGGACAACCATAACAGCAGGATTGCTGAAGCCTGTAGCAACCAGCAAAAGTCACAGCTCTGCGGACCTTGAGTCTTTGTACAAGCAGCCTTCCATTACCTCCAACACACTCGTTTCTCTCCAGCCCCAGCACATCTGTCCCCATAGGTTGTCCTGCCAGACCCCACTCCCTTCCCACTTGTCACTCGCTCCCCTGGGAAGGAGATTTCACTTACCTAGGAGTGGAAGCAGTTTCATTGGTGATGCTGTTGCTGCGTGGCGCCTGGTGCAGAGCCCCTGTGTCACAGAAAAAAACTCCCTGCCTTAAAATGTATGACCATGTGCAAAATATGCGCACATGCCTATTATGAAAATGATGTCCTGGTGCAGGTGCTGCCCTGACACTGCCCTTTATCCTGATCTTCACAATCCCAAAAGATCCTGAGACTCACAAGCAGGACATGGAGGGCTGGGAGGAGCTGAGAACCTGGTGTTCTGGCCAGTAGGGAATAAACGAGAAGGGAGTAAATGAGAAAGTAAAACAAGCAGCAGCCTGGGTCTCACAGGAGGTGTCAGAAAAGATGCAGGAGTGAGTAGGTTAGAGGAGCACGGGTTAGAGGAAGTGCTTGGGAGAGTGCTCAGGATAGAGGGAGGAAGAGGATGGAAGGGGCGAGTGGCAGCCTCCTGGCAGAAGGAGTGAAGGAGCAGTAGAAGGACAGTGAAACAAAGTAGGGAGGGTGAAGAAGATGTGGAAGAGAATAGTAACTAGCAAGGGTTTACGAGATCGGAGGTAATGGGCTACATGCTTCCTTCCACCTTTTTCTGTTGAGTTGAGTATATGTGAGCTCCAAGACCCTTTTTTTTTGTTTTGTTTTGAGGCAATCCTAACTGACCGTGATTTTCCTAGAGCTTTCTTCAGTTCTGAGATAGATCCTTTCTGCAGCCAAGAAATGTTGCTTTAAGGGTAATGGCCTGTAAGGAGGTACAGGAAATCCACTGAACTCTGCTTTGTGAGGAAAACAAAGACATATAGGCAGGGAGGAAAGAGGCAGGAAAGCAATTGTATGGCCGGGAATCTCAGGAGCCAAGAGAGACAAAGTTTCTGCAGATTCGTGGAACTGGAGCAAGGTGTTGTATAAAATATAGCAAATTTGGTTAAGCATTTGGCATGTCTTTTTGTTAAACATGAAAGCAATTGTTTCCTCATTATAGCATCCTAATCAATGATACTTTGGCATATGCTTATATTATCCATGGACGTGGTGATATTTAATGTAGTTTTGGATGATGTGCATGCCATCATTTCCCAGCTTCCTGGGGATGACAACCCACTGAAACACTGAAACACTGTAAAACTTTAGAATTGATGTATGTCAGTCTTCATAGATGAAAGCAAAGGGAGACGAACAAACAGGAATGCTCCTGGAAGACTGGAGAATCTCTCTAATTAAAAAAAAAAAAAATGGATGAGGCTGTGGAACATCATTGTGGCTAAAATACCTCACATTTGACTACGAATTTTTCAAGCTGACTTTTTGGTAGGGAGCAGATGGGGAGGCATCAGCTTGCTTATAAAAGAAAAAAAAATCATGGATGTGGCAACATTTTTTTCTAGCTCTGTTATGAATTGTTTGCTCACTATTATTTTCCCGTGTCCTCATTATTGTTGCTGGCTAGAGTTGAATGAGTTAACATCTGCTCAAGCAGGGAGGAGTGAGGCATGTAGGAACAGCACGTAGGTGTCTGGCTGGCACAAAGTACTTATGTAGCACCTTGGCAAAGAGCAAGGAAGCTCCAGTAACCGGATGTTAATTTTCGATGAACCACAGAATAATGAACAAAGGGTCCAGGTGTAGGAAGGCTGTTTTTCTCTTGTTTGACTTTGTATGTAGGGGGGAGGACTTAAAGGGGAAGAAAGGAAGGAGCTTGTTAAGCTTTCCCATAATCTCATGTGCAGAGACACAGAGGAACAGAAAGTCAGATGAACCGACAGGAGCTTTGATCTGCACGTCCTGTCCTTCATGCTGACATGCGCTGTATTGAGAGCTTGGCTTGTCCGCACTAACTTGCAGATCCTGGTGCCAAATTGCAGTTGACTCATAATGGCTTGGTGTGGAAAGCCTGTAATACATCTATTTGCCCTGTGTCTTTTTACTCCCCCAAATCAAGGTAATAGATGTTTAAGAGTAAGACAGACAGCAATAAGTTACAACCTAAAATTCAGATCATAAGAGTTGAAAACACATTTTTGGAAAGTCAGAGATGAATGTTTCAGTTTCACCTGAACAGCAGCTTTCTGCACGGGGTGTTCAGAGACAGGTTGGAAAGCAGTTTCTTGAATCATAGTGTTGGTAAATTTATAGTAAGGATTTTAATTCATATTCTGATTCGAGGCCTAGGCATATGGGAGAAATTGTGGATGACAGACAAAACTAAAACCTCACTATAAGAAGGCAAATGTCTTTTACAAGAAAAGTAAGTGCTAACTTGCTTTTTTGATAGTCCAAGGTACAAACCTTTTGTCAGGACCCTTTCCACCTGCAACAGCATTGCTGAGTAACTCTACTGTCAAGTACAGTGGACAAAGTGAAAGAAGGTGCACAGGTCTAATTGGTTTACATTATAACTGGCAATGGGTGAGGAGGAAGCAAGTAAAGAAGAAAGATGAGAAAGAATGGCACAAGAAGGACACAAACAAAGAAGGTTAGGTCAAGAGGAACTTGGGTGATAAAAGGAGCTTTGATCAGATTTGGAAGGCAACAGGGAGATGGTAAAGAAGGGGGATTTAGGAATATCTTAATGAGATCTCAATACTGGGAGCAGTGGATTACTTTTGCATGAGACTACTTTAAAAACTGGCTAATGTGAGTGTCAGTTAGAGGCTGAAGACAGCAAGGTTGCAGCAGGCATGGATGTGGAGAAGGATGGACTTGACAAAGATTTTATGAGGAGAATGAAGAGGAAAGGGGAGATTTCTGAGACATTTTGGAGGATTTACTGATACTATCTATTGGCATATAGGGATAAGGAGTTAAACAAGCAGGTGAACACATGAGAAAGCAGACACTTTCAAATTTGTGCTGTCAAACTTTTCAAAATATGCTGAGAAAAAAATACTGAGGTGTCACAGAACTGAAGTATTGATGGGTGTCTGTCTTTACAGGCAGGGAGGAGGAACATGCACAAACATGCATATTCCTGGAAGACTGAAGAATATGTCAAAACTAAATAAAACGTGTACAAGAATGTTGAACATCAGTACAGAAGAATCCATCCCTGTTTGCCTTAAAATAAAGAAGCATTAAAAATAAATGGTTTGTGGAAACACTCCAAAAAAAATGCCTTTCCATTATTACATAGTGGAAACAGAGCCCTGATCCTATACTTAAATGTGCAGTTCATTTTATAAATGGGCCCATTTGTCTTTGCAAGACTGAGTTAGGAGGGCATAAATAACTGAATATGCACACGTTAACATGCTTGACTTCAAATCACACATTTTTGAATACCGATCATTGTGATTACAATATCTTATGTCTGACTGTAGATTTCTCAATTTGGGTTTTTACTGGTGAACTGGTAGGAAGACATCAGCCTACTCATAGAAATTACTGGATATTTTGCTAGCTTTGTATCCTGAAGAAATGTATTCTCAATGATTTTAAAGGTAATTGGGATGCTGATTGTGCAGACAATGCTATGGAACTAACACCCACAGCTGATGAGGAAGGGAAGTTAACACTTCCAAGAATTTAGTCCTAGGAACTTTCAAAAGATAAAGATAGAGCAACTGCTTTTATTACTGAAGCTGCCTATAGTATCAACAAAAGAGCAAAAACTGAACAAAGCTAGTATTGTTTTATTTCCTTCAAACGACCATAAGCACAATCTACTGCATTAAAGACAGATTTAAGCCTTTGGTGTGATCAGATTTGGACTGCTTAGCTGGGCATATACCTAAGAGTCTCACCACATTTACAGTTTTATATTACAATGGGGATTAACAAGTGTGTTATATCAGGAAGTATATTTCTTTCTTAAATTACATGTTAAGTATGTATACCACTAGGTACCTAGCAAGAGCCAGAAGCTGTCATCTGATGGGCATCTTACAAACGTATCTGCCATAGGTTGCTGACCCCACTTTTAGACCACTATGAATCATTTTGAGAGGGGTTGGTGAGAGTGTGTATCACACCGAGAGATCCTGAAAGCTCCAGGTAAGGTTCATACATCTTCAGCCTCCTTGCTGTTCAGCTCCACATATATTCAGCATATACCTCAGCCTCTGGTATGTAACCCATCAGCAGTATGTTTCAATATAATCCACTCAGTATGTGCAGAACAGCCACAAGCACTTGCACGCACACACTCACACATTTATATCTATCACATAAGCACATATACGTATCTGTTACTGAACTGGGCTGATGAATACTTAATACCAATAATAAAAAGATGACCCTGATCTTCCCTTTTGGCCTTTGCATTATTTTTGGCAAATGATTGTTCACTTGAATATCCTGGTTTTCTGCCAAAAAGAAGATGAGATGTAAAACAGATTGAGAATGCCAAAATGTCTTAGATAAACCTTTATCTCTGAAACTTGCTGTTTTTTCTTGCTGTTTTTTATTTTTTTCTTTTCACTTTTTTAATATCAAATTAATTTATTGTTTCCAACCAAATCCTATCACTTCAAGAATTTAGATGGTTTTAAAGCTACTTCAGATATGTTTCATTTATCCTAGTCACTAGAGCAATTATAATTTGTTCCTAGTCAATAAAAACTGGATACAGTTGAAAATGCACTTATGTCAGTTCCAAATAACGTATTTCTGTGGTTGGTTAAAATTATTTTCAAATAAAAAATAATCCAGGGAAAACATTTTTAAAACACAGATTAGCCTATTACAGAGCATCCTACCTCAGGTAGGACTCTGCCAAAAAAGCAATGTTAGCATCTGCTTTATAACTGCTTCACCTCACCTTCCTGTCTGAGTGCCTCATGAATCCTTATTGTTTTGTGTGCAAACATCATATTCCATCCGAGCATACAGGTCTGAATATATCTCTTGGGAAGATGAAACTCTAGGCAACTCTGAAGCTATAAACACACAAACACACATAAACATATGCATGCACACATCCTCCTAAAGCTGTGTAGCTATGTCCATCTGAAAGAAATTGAATATTTCAGTGTTCAGTGTCAGTTTCTTTCTGCTCTTTGTTTTACTTTGGGTGAAGTCATGAAATGAGGGAATTTAAAAGTGAATGCAATGTTTCTAAAAGCCGTATCAACTACCCTGAAACTGGGTTCCATTTCCACATCTGCTATAATACAGAAGAGATGTACAGACTGGGTAAAAATATCTTCACAGCTAAAAGGGATAAAGTAATTTGGTTTTCTTGTCTATTTATGTTCTCCTAGAACTGGTCATTCTATGGTAGTGCTAATGATAATCACATCTCTTCAGGAGCAATAGAGCAAACCCATGTGTGAAACCACACAAGTGAAATGCCAGATTACCAGTTGCTTTTAATCTACACTCATTTTATATTAGAAGTGAAGGTCTCGTACAGTGCAGTGCTAATATGTTAACCACCAGATAACCAGAGTAGCTCCTAGAAGACAAGTGCCTCTTCTTTGTTTCATTACATGGGATAAGAGTTTTGACTCTTCTTGTTATTCTAACATGTAGTCTTAGACATGAAGTAATGACAGTCACTGTCAACCTGTCCAGGTGTATACCCTCACAACACTTGGATCAATATTCCACACAGGCCAATATCTTATAAATACACCAAGTCACAGATCACAGGATCACAGAATAGTCTAGGTTGGAAGAGACCTCCAAGATCACCGAGTCCAACCTCTGACCTAATGCTAACAGGTCTTCCACTAAATCATATCCCTAAGCTCTACATCTAAATGTCTTTTAAAGACCTCCAGGGATGGTGACTCCACCACTTCCCTGGGCAGCCTATTCCAGTACCTAACAACTGTTTCAGTAAAGAAGTTCTTCCTAAGATCCAACCTAAACCTCCCCTGACACAACTTCAGCCCATTCCCCCTCATCCAGTCACCAGGCACATGAGAGAATAGACCAACCGCCGCCTCGCTACAGCCTCCTTTCAGGTACCTGTAGAGCACAATAAGGTTGCCCCTGAGCCTCCTCTTCTCCAGGCTAAATAGTCCCAGCTCCCTCAGCTGCTCCTCATAAGACTTGTTCCCCAGACCCCTCACCAGCTTTGTAGCCCTTCTCTGGACTCACTCAAGCACCTCCATGTCCTTCTTGTAGCGAGGGGCCCAGAACTGAACACAGTACTCGAGGTGCAGCCTCACCAGAGCCGAGTACAGGCGTACAGGGGGACAATCACTTCCCTGGACCTGCTGGCCACGCTGTTTCTTATACAAGCCAGTCTTTTTACTCCTCAGGCAACAGACTGCCAAACAAGGTTAAATTATAAACTTTATTATAAATTTCAGTCCTTCTTGAATTAACTTCAGTGTCTCTTGAGGAATTAATGGATCCTAAGTAAGGATATTGGGATTTGGTCCTGTACTTCCCAGGAACCTCCATGTGCCCTGGGTCTGTACCTTGCAGAGATGCAGGCCCACAAGGAGCAGAGGAGGGGGTGTGGCCAGCTTGATATGGCCACAGGGACTCAGAAGGCTGTGGTCAGATGAGGTATGCACAATTCTGGGATAGAAGATACTATTTTTCATCCCCTCAGCCCCTCACAGTTACAAATGTCTCGGTTAACAACTCCTAGTAGCCCTACCTGTCTGCTGCTTTTGTGCTCTGTGTGTCCTTTCTGTGTGGCCAGAGCCCTCTTCCCCTTGCCCCCATTCCTGCCTCACACACCTCCCCCCAGCTTCCTCCTTCCTCTCAGTCACTCCTCAGGAATTTGTGCACTTCCTGTCTGAGAACCCTTGCAGAAGGAAAAATGCATGAGGACTGTATCTGGGGAACAAAATAATACTCAGGGGAGGAAAATATTGTATTACCATTTAGGACTTAGAGTACATCCTATGAACTGCCAGGAGTGCTATAAGTCATAACAAAACGTGTTAAAAACAATTACCATTGCTGACTTTTTCTGTAGGCAGAAAGTTCTTTGTGATGCATGGGCCAAGACACCACTTATTTTGTAATACTTTTTGTCTATGATATCATCCCTTTCGTTCAGGATCCCGTTTTGTTCGTTTCGGCAACATTGTAGCTCACTGGGAAGCTGCAAGGGGACATCACTGGGACAGTGATGTAGAGCCATTTTCTCCTACAATTCTTTAGGCTACAGACTCATGTTCCTGCAGTGTTACTGCACTGATGGTGGAGCTCTGGCAAGTCCTGTTGAAGCAGTTGAAAATTAAAGCCTGCTATATGCTGGTTTGACCCTCTGCTAGAGACCACCACTGCAACAATTTGTTTCAGTTGCTTCAATTAAAAGCTTAGCATCTTAATTTAAACCTCATTATTCATTGCTAAACCTTTCTGTTTGTTCTCTAATCCTAACTGCTGGACTGTGGCATGTCTTGAAGAAACACAGATTATGCCCATCACAGATTTACATATTATTTTGTATGTCACTGATGCTCTTTTGACTTCAAAAGTAAACTGTTTGCTTAACTTGTATCCTTCAGGACACTTTTCATGTGTTTTCTTTTTTTCTGGGTATTTTTATTTGCATTGTGTCTTTTCAAAGCTGCCTTTTACATTAACTGGGTGTAATTCAGTTCGCAATAAGAGAGAGTAATTATAAATAAATAAATCCAGTGATTTTTCTTGTCAGTTACACCCCTGCATAGAGGTCTAGAGGTCTCTACTTCTATGTGAAATTAGGCCTGCTGAAGTAGGACTGAAAGGATCATTCTGGTGTGGACTCACCCTTCCCCAGGAGAAGATTGCAGACTTTTTTTCTTCCTTGCTGCTGCTGGACAGTTCATCTATTCTAACACCAGGATCTCTCTTGGAGAGGTTAGAGCTAATTCATACCCCATCAATAAGTACAAGTAGTTCAAATGATTTCTTCCAATGTTCATTGTCTTGTACTTGTCTGCACTGAGCTTAATCTGGTATCTTGTTACTCAGTCACTCAGGTTTTATTAGTTCCTCCTGAAATTCCTTTCTTTGTGCCTTAGTTTATATTAACTTAAATAATTGTGTATTGTCAGCAAATTTCAACACCTTGTTATTCATCCCATTTCCCATATCATTAAATATGAGTGGTGAGCAAATAGTTGAGGAAATTATTCATGAATATTCATTTGAAGTTAAAAGCAAATTCCATTTTGACAGCATTCGTGACTACTCCTTGTTCACTTTCTGCAAATGGTTCAGTGCTAGAGATTTACTAGTGCAAATGCATGCAAGAAATTCACATTTTACATCTGTATGCAAATAATCCGTCCAAACAGAATTCAGTGTTTATGTTTATAAATCTCACACTTCAGGGACAGAAGGGATTTCACTAGATTGCGAGTAGAGTCTCAGAAACTAAGAGTATGTTTTGGAAGACCCCTCCCCTTCTTGTGCAGAGGCAATCTGACACAAGACACGTAAGCAGAGAATGGCATTTCTGACATTCACCATCTGTATCAGCATCCAACCAGAGCCAAGTAAAGACCTGTAGTCCTGACCAGCCCTTTGTTGCCATCTGTACTGGCTCCTGACCAGTCCCATATTTCCAACCGTTTTCACTTATAGCTTGACTATTCCATGCATCCTGGCATTCTGGTTCAGTCCCATCTGGTAAAAGATTATGGGATCTCAGCAGGTTTGGTTGTATGGATGCTACCTGGTATAGGCTGCCAGTTGCTGCATCTCTGCTGTCTCCTGCAGTTACACATCCAGACAAAGCCCCATGGAGGTAACTGGGCTTTGCAAGGCCCTGCTGATCTTTCCCAAATAGTAGAGATTGCACTGCTTGCATGAAACACAGCAGCTTTTTAAATGTGACCCTGTGTATTTCTAAAACATCTTCAGATGTGTCATAAATCAAGGTCATAAATGAATGAGATATTTTACAATAGCAGTTAAGAATGGGTGTTACTGGTTCTGTTATGCATTGTGCAGCAGCAGTAACTTAGATCAAGGTTATCTTTGAAACCCGTATGGATACCAGAAAGGGAAAACAGAAGCAAAGCCTGTGAATAAGGAAGGGAATATACAACACTGACACGGTGCATGGGAAACATTGCTATAGCAGAAGGATTACATTGATATGACTTCTGTAAACCAAGAAGAGGTTAAACGGAGATTGCTGGTGAGTTTTGATTCTCCTCATCCTTTATTCCTTATTATTTTTAAGTAGAATTGATACTGTGTTAAGTGCACATATAAGGACAAGAAGACTCTTCAGTCTCTTCAGCAAATTCATATCCGTGCTCCACATTAAGCTCTGCTTGAAGGTAGTGCCAAGTCCTCACCTACCCACGCACACTCACAGAGGACCATTTGGCCTTTCAGGTGATTAGCCTAAATTGTTTTAAGGTCTGTTCTTCACATTAGTATAATGATGAAAACAGAATGGAATACAGTCTGCAATGCTCAAAAAGCAGCAAGAAATATGATTTGCTTCAGTCATATATAGTTCAGTATGTAAATGCCCAGGTATACCAGGGCAGTTACTGAATAAATTCCTTCCTGCAAGCTAAAGCTAGCAGAAATTTTGCTTATGCATGGCTACAGGGCTTGTTCTTTAAAAGAACTGAAATACAATGAAGCTATTTATGTACTGCTTGAGCTTGTACACAGGAGTCCTCTTAGTAATTTGAATGTTTTTGGATGAACTATTTTACACAAATATTATTTCCAAAAACCACTGCTGTATGCATGTGGCATAGTCAGTGCTGATTATACCAGATGACACAGCTTTTTCATAAGGTTTCAGGAAAGCAGACGTGCAGATACTCATATGCAACTTCCTTAACAGAAATGCTTGTATTTAAAGCAAAAGGAAATTAAAATGGGATTCCATTGTTTAGATGAGAAAGTGCAAGGGTTCATGACTAAATTAATGTAATTCTGCATTTGACCTTTAGACAAAGCAGTTAAGAGCTCTCCAATAATGACATCATCTTTACTTGGTGCTATGTCTTAGTATGCATTGTTTAAATTACTTAATGAAAAAAAACAGCTATAGATTTATAGTATATGCATGATATACTATATATGTTACAACCTAAACCTTCATCACAGTTGTTTTAATTCAAATGATGACATGCTGGATTTCAGATCACAAATCCCTTCCTGACAGCATTACAGCCATGATCCTGGAAACATCTGGGCACACAAATAAATGTGTGCGTTCCAGTGTGTTTTGGGGAACTACAGGGATGTAGAAGATGCACATGTAAATTTGCTTTTCTATATTTCACATTGTTTGCCAATCTCCATCCTTTAAAAATCTACCCTATGTATCTGAATTTATCTTTTATTTCAGTATTTTCAAAGCCTCACTATCAAGAGGAGAGTTTCCTTGGAGATTTTGAGAAGATTTTGAGCTCACTGAAGTCAAGGGAACTGTGACGCTTTATGCAAGCTGAGGATCTAGTCTGATAGTGTCATCTATGTGAATACAGAGCAGAATGAATTTATTCAAACTTATGAAAGCCACATGAATAACTTTGTTTGAACAATTCTGTTGTATCCCCTCTGCATTTACAGTGTAATTTAGCAGACTGAAATTAATTTTTCTTCCCTGATTATGTTTTCTGCAGACACAGGAAAGGTTGATGAGTACAATATAGTTTTAAATGACGTGCCTTGTTTATGCTTTTTCTTTATGGTCTATTACTGTAGGATTTGAGTGGAACCATATGATTATAGTCTTAGGTTGTCATGCAAATTGACTCATTTTGTTCCATTTCCCATTCCCCTTACTGTCCTTGTCAATGCGGTGGATAAATTTTGCTCTGTGTTCTGTTCCTCATAGACTTGTAAGGCTGTCATCAGAGTGGATTAATCTTCCGCCTGTGTTATCACAAAATTCTCTGTCCTAACAATGACTTATCACTGAACTTAAAGCCTGATATACTTTACACTCAATCTGTAGACTTAATCTTGCAACAAAATTTGTAATGAGAGCTAAAAATGCTACAAAACGAATCCATTTTTATCACAGTCTTTGAATTGTAATTTCATGGATTTCCTTGAATACAGCATTTTACTGAATAATACCAAGAGAGAACATAGTAGAATAATGCACTTGAAATTTCAATTTTAAATGTCACTTAAAGTAAACTTCCAAATTGTTTAATTAAGTGACCACAACTGTAGTAGAGATTATTGCCAGCAGAAATGCTGCACAAGCAGTTCCTTCGATAAAAGCCAGGATGTGGACAAACTATTACTCAACAGCATATAAAAACACCATTAAAAATAATGATAATGTTGGGACTTAAACCTAGAATAATACAGATTTTAGAGTTACTGCTTCCACATATAATCTCTTAACTCTCCCCTTCATGTTAGCCATTGTACACTTTTTAAACTGATGTGTGGTTGTTATGCATGCTTGTAACTTATTATTTTCTCAAGGTTCTCACATGGGTCTATGTTACAAGAAAAAGATGTTTTAAGAACTTCTTTAAAATATATATTTATGTGTGTGCTCAAGATACTAGATGAAATGTGAAACACTTAATATTTCTTGCTCTCTGATGTAATATATAAAAGGCCAAAAGAAACTGATTTAAGCTACTCTGGATTAAAATAAAGTCTTTTAAACTTTAAGTTATCTTGATATTTTATAACCATATTAGGCTTGTCTACATGGGGGTTTTAAAGTGAGGAAAAGAAGTCAATATTATACTATGTTAAATGGAAGTAAGTGCTTCCACACTTCTTCCTTATGCTGATGTACAGAAATTCCCATGCTAACCATTTCAGTTGCAGATTCTGTTTGACCTCATAGTTGGCAACTTTGGCCTGGAAACCAGTGCAAACTTTTGCATGCTGGCTCTGTGATTTTTCTCACAGTGCTTTATGAGATGCCTCCTACAACTGGCAGGAGGCCTGAGACTTGCTGTATTAAACTGCCATGATTCTTCTCCCATAACTCAGCTGTGTTTTGCTAGCTTCATTTCTAAACTGCCATGAGAGCAGCCTGGAAGACACACTGCTCACTTACAGCAGTCTTTAATATAAACAGGATAATGTCTTGTATTGGCACTCACACAGTCAGATGGATTTGGCTTTGTAGCTTTGGAACATTTTTTTTTTTTTTTTTTTTTTTTTTTCCCTTGGAGGCATTTCTCTGCAAATGTTTTCACAAAGTGCATCATTGCTTCTTGGCAAGCAGTGAGAGTGCCTGGTAGGAGACAATCCTGGGAGGAAAGGCAGTGCTGAAGAATTTAATGCTGGAGAAGGTGACAATCCTACTAAGCCATTTGGCACTCATTTGAAGTGACAGAACATCCACATGAAAACCCTTTTTGTCCCCACAACCTAAAGCAGTAGGATATCCTTTTTGCCTACAATACTGAAAAATTAAAGTCTTGAAAGGCAGAAGCAGCAAGCAGGGAATGTACTGGGTAGTTTTAATGTTCCCTATAGGCATTAAGAAAATTCAGCCTGCCACCAGGTGAGAAATTACTCCCTCAGGAATGGATGAAAACCTGGTTAGAAGAACAAGTCTAAGGATAAAACCTATCTTGAAATGAGCATTCTAGGACAAATAATTGGCTTTGCCATAAGCTCTCCTTCACAACATCCACAACTACAGGTCTCTCTTTGCACCCACAGTACAATCTATGTTTCAAAATTATTAAAATTTGTTAAGAATTGTTCCTAAATTAAACATTAACCTATCAACATCCACATTTACACACTCTGTTTTCTCTTTCTTTATCTATGGTTAAAAAGATTTTGTTCAAATCAGAGCAGAGGTGCTGGAGGATTGTGATGCTGGAGGACAGCCTGCCCCATGGAACATGGTGCTACAGGGAAACGGAAGCCTTGTTGTAAGTGTGTGACGTACCCCACCTCAGACTTGTTAGGAAGAGCAGGAGATGTCTTCTGAGTGAGAAGAGTGACACTTCTATAGCACCGACCAGGTGCTAGAAGATGGCAGTGGATACCATGCAGCATTTCTATCCCGGTGTTCTCCCTGCCTCACTGTGCTGATGTGCAGTTCAATATCAGGACACAGATCCCAGATCCTGGTACTTGCTTATACATTCTCTTCGGCACAGGCTCAGGAAAGCCTGTGCACAACAAGCTTCTGCCTGCCTGCTAGGTCACATAATTTTGATTGCTGTTAGAAATCGCCTGCCCAGACATCAGCAAGTACATAGAAAGGGTGTATTTTTATTCTTTATGGTCCCTTGGGAGCCTCACACATTTTATTGGGTGCCTGTCAGGTCAGAGCAATTTGTGAAAAACTATCCAACACACTGCATGCATGTGTTGGTGGAACAGCTTGCCAAAGTACTCCATTTCCCATGAAGATGGGGAGGTGTTGGGAGCATTGACTGAGGGTCTGTCCTGCCCTACCTTCAGTCATTGTCACAGAGCGTTTTTCTTTTGACATGGCACTGTGAGTAGGAGGGGGAATTACCGTCTCAGTTTTATTTACTTCAATGGCATCTTGTAGATGTAGCATTTGTGACAGTCCTCCAGATGGGACTGAGCATCCAGCTCTTTGAGTCCCAGAGCTCTGCAGATGTCCAGATGGAAGACTAGGGAGAGCAGCAATCAGTGTGTAATTGGGTAAGTGATAGACCTGCTGCAAAGCAGCATTACCTCAGCCTTAAGGAGGATTAATTACAAAAGACCTATGATGCCAATTAATTCTCTTTAAAAAGTTGTGTGTGGATTCAAGGCACTTTAAGTAAAAGAAGCTGGAGTTAATTCAACATAATGTGCCTACATAAATAAGCAAGTGTTGCAAGATATTAAGCACTTCATATATTATAAAAACGGAAATATCTGAGCTATTTCTTTGTAAGCATGTATTCTGTAAACAGTAAGAAACCTATCCCTTTCCACCAGAGGTGGTCCTCCTAAAGCAAACTGTAACCTCCAGTTTTGTCTCACAAACAGCACCCAGTGTGGAATACTGAATGTGAAGTTTGATTCCAAAGTGCTGATAAAACACAGCTGATTTCTCAGCTTAGGCTGACAAGATTTGTTCATGCTTAAAAAAATAACATCTCAAGTGACAAGCCCTCAAGATTTCAAAGGAAGCCTAAGAGAGTTTTGTTCAATCAGGAGGTAACAGAGATGCTCTTCCTGACACATTGCTGCTATCTCTATGGAATAAGATAGACACCAAGAAGGGGGAAATACTAGTGATCAGGTTAACATGAAAAGTGTCTATGTGAGTGCTAATTGGAATGCAAATCTGTACCATAAAAAACCTGAGCTATGAATAGGGCATAGGATTCTAATTGATTAAATCTGTCAGATGCTAAAAAAGCAAGAGATAGATGCTCTGATATACAAGACTCTCAACAGTTTTATTAATAGTTATAGGGTGCTTTGGCTTCCTGAGAGATGCAAGTATAACACACTGTATATTTTTATACTTAAGTGGATTTCCTATGAAAGGCACACAAGTATGACAGAGGTCCACAAGCTGAGCTGGTACATGTCTGGCAATGGCATGCTGGCATTGAAGCCATCAGCCCAACTGCTGGGGCAATAAAAGCATGCAACTACAAGAGGTGGGACTGGCAGCAGCTTAGTGTCATTGAAGTACAGAGGCTTGACATTGTTCCACAAAAACAAACAAACAAACAAACAAACAATAAAACATTTGTCAATTAAAATATAGCTTGTGCAATACAAGGAAATCAAAGAGAAAGAAAAAAATACAATACATTAAGCTAATTGTTGTTTTAATTTCATTGACAAATAAGTTTGAGCACTAATATAATGATATTTTTCCCAGCTTTGGGAGGCTAACACACTTAAGAATCATGTCCTGAGTTATGCACTCACCTTTGGATGATATGACAGAGTGTATGGGCGTATGTGTGCAGAGAGAACATTGGCCCATCTGTACAATGCTTATCTGTATGCAACGTGACAGATTCCCCCACAGCTGTTTTCTTATTATAATCCAAGTGGATTATTTTCAAAAATCATAACCAGTAAGTCACTCTACAGATGTTCACTTTCACCCTATGAATCCTTTCCAAGCTTCCCTCCAAATAGATCATATTTTTCTCAAATACTGGACCAATATTTATCAGAGCATGGATTGGAAATTTTCAAAATTACTATAATTAATGGAAAGCCTATAAAATCCTTAACTATCCAAGGGCAAGTATAAAATCCTGTAATGAAGTGACATTAAAAATTATGGTATAAATTAAAGCTGAACTAGAATGTGAATCTTCTCTCTACCTCCACTAAATGGATAAAAAAGAAAAAAAAAAGGAAAAGGGAAAAAAAAAGTTCACAATCCCCTAATCCAATATAACAAAACTCAGGTATGTAGCATGATACATGGTATCATGCAGATTCATTAATATGACTGCAATATGACTTGTGTTTTATTACTGGAATAATATTAAATAGATTATCCTTGCATTTTTTTGTTGCATACCCGGTCTCACATTATAGCTCAGAGATTTATTTTTTAAAGAGAATATGAAAAGAGGAAATAAAAAAAGGTAAATCAATAGGTTTATGTTTGTACTTTGTGTATAACCACATGAAGCTTTTCTTGTTTTCCAGCAATTCCAAAAAGCCTGAAACAGTTCCAAAATCCTGAGTGAAAATGAGAAAGCACAAACTGACTGAAAACAGAATGTATCATTTATAAATCAAAATAAAAATATAAGGAAAAAACATCTTCAAATAGAAAAATCCTTTCAATTTCAAATACTGAAATGTCCAGATATTGCATAAGAGCAAAGCATTTTGACTTCTGTTTCAGATTTTTTTTTTTTTTTTTAATTTCCATATATCCATTCTTGTCACAAGCAATTCAGAGAAATTGAAAGGGAACCAATGAAAAATTCTTGCCACCAAATCTGTGTTTTCCAACAAAAATTGACCTACCTGTAGCTTTTTTTTTTTTTTTTTTTTTTTTTTTTTTTTCCTGATTCTTGGATTCTTGGTGAGGAGATTAATTTGTCATTCATTTTTCAAGTTGATTTTTTATTTTTATTTTTTATCTTTATTTTTATTTATTTATTTTTTTTCCTGGGGAAAAAAAAAAGTGAAGAAGTGCCAGGATAAGTCTAGTTGAAACTCACAGAGAGCTAACTTTCTGCTGTTAATCCTCCTGGCTAATAACAATGTAAATCTGCCCTTTACTGAGTCTTCTGAGGGTATGAACAGTTAAGTTTGGAGAGAATAAGTAAAAAGTGATTTGTTACCATACTGGTGCACTGAGGTTTTGTGGGTGTGGGGAAGGTGCTGGTGATGCCTGGGGAACTGGAACTCAAAGCCTTCATGAGAAACCTTCA
Source organism: Nettapus auritus (assembly GCA_011076525.1). Classification (NCBI taxonomy): domain Eukaryota; kingdom Metazoa; phylum Chordata; class Aves; order Anseriformes; family Anatidae; genus Nettapus; species Nettapus auritus. Next base: position 19,189,792 of record CM021772.1, on the reverse strand, counting down.
TGCGAAAGGGCTGGTCCTACCCAGAGTTTCATGGCCAAAACAACCACAGCAAGATGAAACTACCAAATAGCCATGCAGCCCATCCCTGACCTCATCTAGAGGAATCTTCTATGGCCGGGGAGGGGGGTGGGCAGGAATGCTGTGGGAAGGCAGCAGCAGCAGAGCTGGCTGCACCCTTTCTGGCAGGGCAGCATGCTCCTGGAGGGGACAAGCAAGACAGAAACGTGACACAGGAACTGTGCCTCCGTGCTTAGGGAAACTCATCCTGAAGCTTGCATTGTGATTTTGTTCAAAATGTCAGAGCAGTCAGTTTCAGGGCTCAGAGCATTACAGCAGAGGAGCAGAGGGTATAAATATTGCCATTTAATTAACATTATACAATATGTTTCCTATACAAGCTGACATAACTGTCTATATTTCAAGTGATAGGTTTATACAGTGATGGTTGGAAACTAGCAGATTTACTGCAAATACTACCATAAATAAACTTTCCCAAACCAACATCGACAATACAAACAAATGATTACGTCTGTTGTCTGAAACGCAGCAAAAAGCAAAGTTGTGGCAGGTGTGACACCTGATAGCTAAATTGAAATTTATAGAATGCATATGGCAGAATTTCATTTTTCTTTTTCATTTAGTGATCAAAAACTAGATGACAGACAGTGTAAAATGAAAACAGATGAAATGAATTTCCACACGGATCCTGCCAAGTTTCATTTTCTCTGCAAGTTCTTGGAAAGCCCAGAACCTATCCCCACGTGCAGGGCCAGAATTTGCAGATTCTGCGCTTTACCTCTTCATCCTGCCATCTGACAGTTTGCCAAGTCCTGTGTGTTGCAGAGTGATTGTGAAGACAAGTCTGGTTATTATGGTAGAGAGATCTTTCTGTCAGACTTGATAGCCTAATTTTTATATGGAGTATAAATAAAATATAATAATGTATAAATATGTATATATATACACACATACACTAGTTATAAAACTTTTCAAAGTCACAGTCATTATAATGCTTTCTCTGATGAAAGTAGAAAGACTGGATAATAAATGAGGTGTAATGGAAATTTGATACGAGTTTTTAAATGTGTGCAGAGGTAAAAGGTGAACCTAGTTAACTAAGCAACAGATCCTTTTACTCGTCTGATATAAAACAAGATTCTCTGCGGAATAAGTTTCAGACAGGCATGGAGAATTTATTTTTAATAAGCTTCAAAATACAGTCTATAATAAGCATGCCCTCAGGCAGTTATACTGTGCATGCCATCATAAAAAGAAGAAGAAAAGCTTACAATGAGGCTTAAGAAAAGTGGTCAACTAGATGCCTTTTTTTTTTTTTTTTTTTTTTTTTTTTTTAAAATCTGTGGTTGTCTTTGCCCCCACTGGGATTCCTATGTCATCTTTTCATCAAGAGGGTATGGCAAAGCCATCAGGATGGTACTGTATGTCGGGATCCACAAACATCAATATAGGGGATGTGAAGGCAATTTTTAAATGCTAATGTGTGAAACATTAAATATCTGTGCAGTATAAACTATGTATAATATTACCAGCTCCACAACTCGAATGGATCAAATGCAGCTGAAATTGTGGTATATAATGCAACAAAGTGAAATAACCTTTAAGACTGAAGATTGACTGTTTTGGGAAAGTTTTAGCAGTGTGGTATATTAAGCACTTCAGATAAAAATAACATGTCTTCTCATAACAGGGAAATATACTTTTGAAAGAAAACTCCTGGGAAGTGATCTTAGGGGATAAAGGAAAGGGATTAAGCTTACAGGGGAAAAGTTCAAATTTTATGTCCTTGGTACAGAGTAGAAGAAAATTATCAAATTGTTTTATTTTCAGAGCATAATTTCATTTAATTCCAGCTTTGTGATTATGACATACTCGTTAAAACAAGCTTAACATCTTCTTGAAGACAACACAAATCAAATAGCATTAAAATTATTTTGTTTAAAGCCTCATATTCATCTTAAACAGCTGATGAGTTCTATTGCAAGAAAACAAAAAATGCCTCTGATAGAGTTTTCATGCAATGAAATTATCCCACTGAAGTCAAGGTGGCCATTTTGGGGAAAAATCAAGTGAAATATATAGCATGTTATAATCTCCCCAGAAAGAAGAAAAAAAGGGAGTATTTCCGTCATGGTAGGGTTAGCTGGAAACCTGAAGAACAGAGAGATAAGGGGAGTGGCTACGATCACATAGGAAGCCTTTGGCAAGGCAGATCTAAATATATGTCTTGGGAATCCTAGAAGGCATGATACTGTGTCATTTTGAATCTAAGTACTCTAATTCAGTGAAATCTTCCAAAACAATTATACTCTACAGCATATTCACAGTATCCTTTAGAAAACAACAACAACAAAACAAAAACAAAACAAACAAACAAAAAAACACAACACACAACAAAAACCCTATGCATTTTGCATGCAATTCCTAGCACAATTATCCTCCTAGTACTTCTATAAATCAGTAATGAATACGGAGGTAGGTAAAAGGAATCATGTAGGAAGCATTAAAAAAAGGAAAATATCCACCAAAAAAACCATAATCAGACAATGAAAGCAGCCATTCCTACACTTAGCCCTACTGGATTGTCCCTGTACTGGCCTACTGGATGCAAGATGGATGCAATGATGCAAGAGTCAAAATATAAACCTAACTGGAAATTATCTTAGTTCCTGTATCAAAACAGATATACTTTGTAAGTTTGTTTTAGGAATAATATATTTGGTATACATGGTTCCTTTTTCAGGTATTACCTTGAAAACCTTGGAAGGTCCCTGTTAAATCTTTTGCTCTAATGTGAAATCACAAACACTTTTAATTTTAAGATTTTAATATTGTGGGTTTTGTATTTGAAGAATTTCAACTAAAAAATAAAGTTCTTCTTCAGAACAGATATGTATTAAGTACAGAAGAGATTTGCAGAAGACATTTAAAGAAAGAGAGAGTGTGATTAAAAACATCCCTAACACCTGAAATACATGTTAACAGTGAAGAACTGAGGGAAGAAAATGAGATTTTTTAAAAATGTAATGAGTTCCTGTGTGTTTTAGTAGTAAAGAGGGAAAATAAATAAATAAATAAAGAGAATCTTCAAAAATATCTAGGGGAAAAGAAAAACAAAAGACTAAGTAAGATTTCTGAATAACAGAGATGGGGAAACAATCAACAAGGAATTAGACATGGCAAAATTCCTGTGTAAATTCATCCTCTCCATCTTTCTAACAGGAAAGAATCATTGGCAGAGATGTACTGGGAGCAAAATCCAAAAAGACAAAAATGTAAAACTTGTCTTCAGTAAAGAGAATGTACATGTATACACTTAAAAGTTAGTGAAAGAAGACTTCAGAATCTGAAGTGATGTAATCCTTGTGAAAAGGATCTAGCAGAGATATTAGCAGGAGCATCTAGCAGATTTTAGACAAAGATCCACTGCCCAAATGTTGAAAAAAATGTAATGCTCCAGTTCAAACAACAGGGAAAGGATGAGTGACCCGGACACCTAAACTTTTAACCTGGTATTTGTTCCAGGTGAAGAACTGGAAAGGATCACAGAGGAATTAATTTATGAGAACTGATGGAGTGGAAAGCATCTCACTGGAGCTGGCTTGAGTTTGCTGAGTTCAGGCTAACATTACTGATTGACTTTTTCCACATACTACATTGGGAAAAAAAGGATGAAGTAAAATTAATCTGGACTTCAGCAAGATGTTTTGATCTAGTTGCAATCAGGAAAGCCACTGAGATAATGGAGATGAATTGCTGGCTCAGGATGATGATATGCTGGATGGTGATTAGTTTTCAGATAGAGTATTATCAGGTTGAGTCATGGTTCAGCTCAGCCAGCACTGTACTACATAATCTCTAATGATTTTAAGGCAGTGATTAATTTGGCCTTGATCAAATCTGCCATTGGAATTGGAAGCAGCAATAAATAATTATTTCCTTAGAGTTGATGTTATATACATTAAATGCTTCTGAGGAGAACTCTGGATATGAACTGAGCAGCCATTATAAGCTCTTATATCAAGGAATGGAAGAAAAGTGTGGTGAGTAACATTTTATAAATCCATTTTTAAGTGTTATTTAGAAAATAATTGCAAAGATGGTGATGGACGGAAAAGCAGTGGATAAAGCAGGGGAAGATTACACATAAAAAGGCCATTGAAAAGTCAGTTTTCTCCTGGGAAGAATACATGGGGATATATCTTATGTTTATAGCATGGCAATCCGTACCTGTGTGAGCTGAGTACAAAATGCTACCAAGCAGGAGCAGTTGCAGTTTCTAAACACTTTCTGGAGTGTGACAGACTGCTTGTGATATGGAGTAGGAGAATCAGATCAGCAGCATTCCTGATCAAGAGAGAAGCTTCAAAGCAGTTCTGAATTGCCTCAATTATATTTAGAATACCACAGACTATGAATTTTGTCCAAGTGGAATTTTTTGTAAATGACAAAAAAAAAGAGGAGAAGCATTTCATGAAATGCAAATTTAACATGAAATGCAGATTTCCCTAGTCTAGATGGAATTGAACCTTCCTTCTCCACAGCAGCTCTACAAAAGCTCTACTGTGCCTGCCAACAACACCATTCCACGTAGCCCTATCCTTTATCCTCCATTGCAATGCCCAGGCTAGGATTTCATGATGACCAAAGTGTATATCTACTTGGAGAATGAAACAATTAATTTACACTCATATAGGGAAAGGTTCAACATTGCCTTTTGCAATTTCCTGCTGCTGTCTCTGCTTCTGTGGACTCAAGGTGCTTCTCCCTAGGTAAAGAACAGCCTTCTGGCCTGTTGGTCTCATCCTTTCCCATACTGGCCACTGTTGTGGTGTGCTAGGTAGCCCCAGAGGAGCATATAGCAGCTCACAGGAATCACTGATTATTATATGAATATTCAGAACTGGCCCTGCTGCCTTAAAATTGGATCAGTTTGGTTGGGGAAGAACCTTTCAAAACTGTAAATGCTGTCAGGAGCAAAATCATGCTGATGTGCCTCGATATGGTCATACAGATCTCAGTCATTCTAGTTCCAGTGCAAATCTGCTGGAACTAGAATACTAATTTTTGTTTTATGTTACCTTGATTTTTTTTTCTTTGTATATACAGAATTTTATATTCCTATCCCTCTAACAGGATATGGTTTTACCTTTTTTTTTTTTTTTTTTTTTTTTTTTTTTTTTTTCCAGTCTCCTCTGCATGGCAGGAAACCACAACAACCTCCTCTCTGTATTTAGTGTAAAAAGAGATTAAGGGGTAAACACTGTGGCTTTGGCCAATATTTTGCCATGACTTATATTCTCAGAGGTTGCTACTCAACAGTAGGTACCATTTCCAGAGTATTTCTCCCTGTTCTCTTTAGTGTCTTTTGTCCAGGAAAATGAAAAGGAATAACAACATTTTCTTTTGGAGTATCTACCATCCTGACAACAAAAGAGAAAGAAACCAAGCTGGCTTTATTTTAGAAAATTAACCATATGCCTGACATCAGTGGGAGATGTACCCTGTTGAGAGAAAAGAATAGCCCCTGATTTTATGGAGATCTTTGCCAGGCTACAGGCTTGGCTTCTGATTTGCTCACGGAAGTTTTATCGACTCTTACAGATTTGTCTGAACACTTCCTCTATGCTTATGCTCATAAATACCATGACATATGAGAAGAGGAAGAAACATCAGCTTATCCATACCTACACAGAAGGGACCTATAGGATAATACACTGTTAAAAATTGAGTAGCATTACAAACATGATGTTACAAGAGAATACATTATGTCACGGTTAATCAGTTCCAAAATATGGTAATGTTCCACATTTCTTGACACAGCTGAAAGACAGAAACATCTCCTACCCTGGAGGACAGATAGTCCAAAGATTCTGACCCCAAAAGCACTTGTGCATGTATTCAACTCCTTCTACTAATAGTGATCACTCCTTTCCATTGGCCTCATCACATGTTTAAAGGTGAGCATAAGTCCAGAGAATTCACAAGTCCAGAGATATGAGTCAGGGTTTACACAGAGAGAGCTGAGGTCCAGAGGGATTAAGTGAGTTGCCAGGAAGTGACTATATATCAGAAGTAAAATTGAATTCAGACTGCTGAGACCAAGTCCTCCAACTAAATCACAAGAGCACATATCCTCTATTTAATCATTAGATTAACAGTGAGAATGGAGAAAAACTTAACTGCAATTTGTTTGGAAAGATTTTTTTTGCTTCCAATTTTTGGGCCAACTTTCAAAAGTAGTATATTTTTTTCTGTACCTAGACCTATCAAATTCAGAAAGGTAAATGTTCATGGAAAGCGTCAATGGAAGACTGTAATTTTCTTTCTTTCTTTTTTATTCCTCCCTTAAAAATAATTCATAAAACAAACAAAAATTTCTGTTGTTTATATCTGAAGTAGGCAATGGTTTGAAATATGCATACCTGTTTCTAGCTAGTTGGTATCACAGTGTAGCTATGATTTTATTACCATATCTTTTGTTCTCTGGGTTTCTATTTCAAGGGGTTGATCAAAATTAATGTGGTCTCTCTACCCAATGGCATTTATTTTGGTTATAAGATTAGAAATGTAAATTTGCAATAAAAGAAGAAAATAGGAAGCTGTTTTTAATGAATATTTTACACATGACTAATTAACAGAATCCCCTAAAGGAATTTGGAAGTAATAAGGAATTGACTGAAAATAAATTAAAAATTAATAAAGGGGTCTCCAAACAACTTTGTTTATGAGTATTACCAGTTGCATTCTTAGTTATGAATATTTCAAGCTGCTTTGCTATTCAGGATGTTTTATTCTTGGAGTATTCATAATTTTAGAGGTGATTAGACAAAAAAAAGAAGAACAATACAAAACAAAATGTCTTGAAATGATAAAACCTACCTGGGGAAAACTTGCTAATGTACAAATAATGGCTTAATATCCATTGTTTTGGTCTAATAATACCTGCAGTATGATGCTCCTCTTAATCTTCAGCTTCTAAAGGAAGTGAACAGAAAAGCTCACTAATTCTCTGAGAAAAATGAAAAATTTTTCCGAGATACTATCTTAAGAACTGCAGACACTCAGCTTAGCATAGCCATTAATACTTGTTAGCTGAGCCCAGAAAGGGGCTTTGGGGCATTTATGGATGGCTGCAGCAATCAGAGCTTTTCCAACAGCAGGTTGTGGATGGGGTGCCAAATCGGAGCTGACATGCCAGGCAGCCATGGATGAAATCTGCATGAATATGCTTTGCTAATGATAGAAATTGTGGCTACCACATAATTAGCTATTCTATTCCTTTTTTTTTTTTTTTTTTTTTTTTTTTTGGTAAGTCAATACATCAAAATACCTTCAAAATGCAATGAGTTTTAAAAAGTATATATATATATCTTTTGTTTAGAACATATCTTCAGTTATATCAGTGTAGCAGAAATGCTACAGAGGGTAAAAAAACACATGAAATCCAGTTGTTTTCATATGTCTATAAAATTTTAGCTTGCTAAAAATCTGAAGAACAAGTGAGGTGAGTAGAATTCACAGGTATTGCCTCTGATATAAAAAATGATATAAAATTTTCTTGGAGAACGTAAGCTAAACCAATGCTGTGCCAACATTAGTTGTGGAAGATCAGAAAAAGAAGAATAGAAGAGGAAATAAATGACTAACTAAAGGTCCACTTACCCATTAGATGATTTGAGTGCAGAGAAATGAGTTCCAAAAAAGAAACATGGAGGATATTGTTTTTCCTAAAGTAATGATGCTTCCTGAAGTTATCAAATCTTGATAGTATAAATAGTTGGGGACATATCTTAAGAAGTAAAAAAACCAATGCATTTTAGGGTGATCTGTGAAGATCACATGTATTACGTACCTTTAATGACAACTTGAATCTCACTGCCTAGAAGAAAATGGTTGGCATAGTATTTGTGTGAACTTATACCTCCAGAGTAAGTATTAGTAAAAACTGTAGTAGTAATGGTAATGATAGTATGGGTACAGATGTAGTCCCATACAAAAAGAAAAAAGTTACTCATCTTAAAATAAGAAATTTTAACTCCTCATATCAGTGGCATGGTTTCTCTGTAAAACTGAACTAAAATGTCTTTCCCAGCTAAGATTCTGTAAAATATTTGGGCATGTACCAATCTAAATCCACTTCAGAATTCTAGGCAACTACAGCAGCCAAAGGGTGCATGTCACTAATGTTTGATGGCTCTCTTCGAAAGATGTGTCAGACAAGATGTATATGTCACCTCAGATTTTTCTGCCCACCCAGGTATATAGATGAATAGCAAGAGGATGCTGCAACCTCCCATGAGAAAATTACTTTGATAGAAAACAGGATTAAAATATATACATATAGGAAAAGGCAATTCCACTTTCTTTCAATTCACTAATTGCTTTTACACTTTCACTGCCACCTGAGAAGTTTAAGGTACCTTAAAATCATGAATTAAAATAAAGTGTATGAATGCTTAAAGAAATCTGCAGATCTCTTGAGAATAAAGAAAAAGGTGATTCCATTGTGTCTGAATGCAAAACTTCCATTAAAGTCAATAAGACCCCATTACATTCCAGGCATGGCAGTAGTCATCAAATTGCAAGTTTCTGCTCCAATGCATGGAGGCACTAGAACTTCTCTGTCACGTAGAGGAAGGCCATATATTTCCCTGATCAACAGCACAGTTGAATTAATTTTGCTTAAGCTTTCTAAAATAGACCTAGAACTTGCCTGTGCCTTTCAGGATGAAGCACATAATAATAATGGACATTTTACAACAAGATTTAGGTGAAACCTAGAAAAGCTCCTTAGACTCTGAATTCCTACCTGAGCATCATGATCTTTGGATATCACGTATTAGTAGCTGGAAATAACACTCTGTATACTTGAAAAAGCCAAGGAATTCTCTCCACATGTGAGGACACAGATTAGTCTCTGGTCTCTTTTTCCATTGCCCTCATCTAACAAAGAACCAACTAGGAAGTAAGTGTTTTAACAGTTTTCACCCATCTAGAAATGCAATAAAGCTAATAAGGTCTTTTATTAGGGACTTCTGCATTGATTTGCTCTTTTCTTTTGAAGATAAGCTCCAGAACAATACTTTTGGATATTCATTATATTTTCCACAGCCTCTAAATCATTTTTGCCTTTCCTAATGCAAATACTCCCTTTTTTAATATCATTATTTATTTTATTAAAGGTAGGAAATCACCTTGTGTGTTTCTGACTGCTTTGCAAAGACAAAACAAAAAATGGTTGACATTTAAACATGGATGCTTGCCAGTAAAACATTGGCAGGAATTCCAGTTATTGGCAAGTTTTTATTGAAGAAATAATACTCATCTCCTTGTTGGGAATTAAGGCCTGTAGCTGTAGTAAGAGAGGAGTGGTGTGGCAGGAGTACGGTGTAACCATCAGCATTAATAGGGATGCGGTGCTAGAGGAGATGGCAGGTAGTGAATGAACAGCTGGGGAACAGTTTGATTCACTGATGCTTCAATATTGCTAGAAAGGCCTGCAGTGAAATTCATGGATGTTTTACAAATAACAAACCCATAGCTATTCCAGCTGTGAATAGTCAAGTTGCAAATAATAGTTGGAGGATCTAGGCCAATTTTCCCCAGAGCTACGAGATATTGGAGTGGATCACTATGGGACTCTACAGTACATTTTCCTCAACAGGAGAGGTGGAAAGAGGGAGGCGCAGTCTCTCCTTCTCTCCAGTTAGCACCCCAGACCATGAACAGTCTCCGCTGCATGGCAGGTAAGTGCTGAAATCAACTATATGTTTATACAGCTAAATGTCAAACCATAAACATATCAAACATCAAACATTTCAAGCCATTTCTTACTAAAGAAATATTTTTTCTTTTAACTAAAGGAAAAGCCAAATGAAAAGATCAAATACAGTTTCTGATTTACACTTTGTGAATGGCCGTTTTTCAAAACAAAAGAGCAAATGGTATATATTTTTTTAGGTTTTGATGTATAAATTCTTGAGAAAACTCTGGCAAAACTTTCTCAGGAGAAAGGTGTAACAGAGAAATGAACACAAACCAGACTTCTCAGGCAAAACTGCTTAGCCCAAGAAGACAGGAAATAAATAGAATAAACACTGAAAAGTAAATGACATTTTTGAAATCTCCTAGGTATTATTTCCTCAGGTTCTCATCTTACAATACGTCTGCATAGCAGATATTACGGAGTCAGCCTCCATAATTTGTATGTATAAAACACGAGCAAGTAGATGATCAGTAGAGGTAGTAGTAATTTGCACTAGCCATTGTGGCAATGTTTACAAAATATAACTGTGATGTTCTTTTGAACAAATTATTAAATGCTGGAAAATGGCATGCAAAACAGGCTTATAAGAACATGCTAACCATATATACATCAAATCATGCTCTATAGAAACAACATAATTCTTTGCCTAAAAAAAATAAAGATAAGGAGTAGTAGTGATTTGAAAAGCAGAAGCCTGCCTGTGTATGAAGAGCTAGAGATTATCAAAAACAGATTGATAAATTTGTTTAATTGACATTTCTAGCATCTGTTTTATTTTTGTCTCCATTTAGGAGCCAAATCCAAAGAAAAGAAGTGTTTGGCTTTGAGTCAAGTTAGATTTTTCTGGCTTTAGTTCATTTGTATCAAATGTAAGTTTACTGATTTCTATTTATTTATTTATTTATTTATTTATTTATTTTTATAGCCCACTGTTTTAGTAGCACATTTTTATCTTGCATATGTGGGTGATTTTTTTATATGTATTATGCATTAATATTTCTAGCTATAGAAATGACATGAAATCCTGACATTCCTTTCACCCATTCCTCCTCAAACCCCAAAGAAGTAATTTACTGCAATTATTTGGATCTGTTCACTCTCCAAAGCATAAAAAGTCTTCAGTGCTGGCAAGAGTGCCAATAAGAACTAATTAAGTAGCCTTTTACTTTAGTTGCCCAGCAGAGCTCTCCCTACAACAAAATGAACATGATTTACTTCCATATTATGAATCTAATCCATAAAAAGCTGATATCTCTGTAAACACAATCCATCCTATCTTCCGCTCTTTCCCCAGAAGTCAAGATCAACCATTCAGGCTATTTCCGACCCAGGGGTGATTTCATCTTCTAGCCAGTTTTCTTAAGCTTTGGTCCACTAACAGGCTTCTCTCCCTAAACTTTTGGGGATTCAGGTGGTGAACTGCCACTGATCAGGGTAGTGGCTATGATGGAGAAGGGAGCCTGAGGCTCTCATTAGTAATATTCAAAACTCTCTGGAACTCTACGGATCAAAATTCAAACCTTCAATGAATTGAGGAGCCAGTAAGAACCCAGCAGCTATTATCTCATTAGTACCTGGAAACCTTGCTAAATAGGCAGCCTCCTGTACACAGCAGCTTGTATATGAGTTAACTAAGACAGATATATGATGCTTCCTTGCAGAAACTAAGGCTGGGATCTCAGAAACAGGATCTTTATTTGAAAATAAAAGGTCATAAGTTATGAACAGGTGCAAAGTAATTTTTGTCTTTAATCACAGAACAGTGACAAGGACAGAACTCTTAAACCAAAACCAACCATTCACTGTAGCAGTGAGTTCAAACAAGCTGTATTTTATTGCTTATTTGCCTTGTTGCATTACTGTAATGTAATTTGCTAGTGCCACCCGCCCTATTCAAATACATTAAAACAAGGATTCTTTGCTGTTTTGCAAAGAACATAGCCACTTTGTCCTTTGATCTCAAACTTTTATTAAAAATCATGTTTGGATATTTGAATTGTTTTTACAATGAGTAGGCAGGCAGTGTTTTGTAGTGGGTTTCCATAATCAGATATTCACTTCTATCATTCACTTTTAAATAAAGTATAAAGTGTTGACATGGAGGGAAAGTATAAAGCTATTTTAAAATGAAACACTCTGATTAAAAATGAATAAATATGTTCAAATAATAAATCTGTCTACAAAAGAAGCTCAAATCTACATTCTAGTGCAGGAACACAAACGTTCACCTTAAGTTTCTATTTAATTCTACTAACAACTTTTCTCAGTACTATTGAAATAATTATAAACCCCTTTAATTCTTTTTCCCTCATACATGTGCATACACACACACACACACGCACACATATAATGGAGAGACAGATACCAGTAGTGGTATCTCTTATAAAAACTTAACTGAGATTCAAACCTCAACCCAGTATCCTGGGAAACTGAATTACCTCACATCAGTGTTTCCAATTAACATTACTTGTGCACTCACAGGAGCTGAATCCCAGGAATTAAGCTGAGCATGAGGTTAAGTGCCTATATCTGTCTTGCCTGGGACCATCCCCCTTTGGGACTATATTTAGCTCCTTATAAGAGAGAATTAAGACACAAAGGTATTTTCATGGGAGACCTTCAAGCATTCATGTACATCAGATCAGGTCTGGAATATCTGGCTGGCTGATTGAGTCTCTTCCTTTCTCTCATAACATTGTTATGATGATGATGATTATTTTTTTTTTTCATGAGCAGTTCTTGAAACTGCTCCTCTGTCCCCTAAAAACTATAGCAGAGTCCATTAGACTGTCATATGAAATTGATGGGGCATTAAACTGAAAAATCTACATTTAAAGTCTTCATTTGTGCTGGTTAGCTTTACACCTGGACTGACCTATAGCAATAGTCAAGACCCTAAGAAATGGTATAATGGACCAGTGTATAAATAGAAACTTGCAATCAATCAGAAGAATTTGCACTTCATTGATCAGCTAAGATGAGAAAAAAGATCTGTAAGTGCAGTGCTGAAAGTCAGAGGAATGCTCATGTCTTGTTTACCTGAAGTAGAACTTAAAATGCCTAGATCCCTCAACACTGTCGAACTGAATTTAAATATTCAGCTAACCAGTGAAATACTGCCCTAAAGCAATCTGTAGAAAAAAAACAAAACAAAACAAAACAAACAAACAAAAAAACCCAAAAAACAACCAACCAACCAACAACAACAACAACAAAAAAACAAAAAACCAAACAGCCTCAGACAAAAGAAAGAGTTAAACATCTGACTGTCTTGAGCATTTCTAATCTGTCATGCATTGAAGAAAATACAGCTTGCATTTCACACCAAAAACTGAATTACTTTTTGCATAAATATTGGCAATTCTAAAATTCTAGAAGAGATACAACTGCTATATACTTGCCAGCATGAATTATTCTTTCAAACATATATAGCAGTTAAAATATATCTACCAGAGGAAACAGGAGAATTTGTCAGAAATCCTGTATAAATGATAAGACTGGGGTTTGGCCGGTAGCATCTCTTATCCAGCACCTTATCAAGTCGAAAGCTCTCCTTCCTGGTGACTGGCGCATTCCAGGAGGAAGAATGGTAGGAAAGCTGAGTCTGTAAATACACCAAATGGTTTATTTTATAATGGTGTGTTGCTAATATTTCCTGAATTAAGACTGGGTTGAGATTTGCATTTAAATCAAGGCTGAAATCCCCTTGTTTCATACTTTAATGGTTGAGTAGTCTCTAAATTTGACAGTGCAAACTGCAGAGAGTTTTCCTTGTTATTTTCTTTAGTAAATATTTACTACAGTTATGAAATATTTGCAAAGGAAAGTCACAAAGGAAACAGCTTTTTTGTTGTGTCTTGTTTTCTTGGGCTTTACAGTCTTCAAGCCCAGCAAACTACAAAAACACATGGGTGCTTTTATGCATACATCTCTTCATGTCTCTTTTACCTTGTAACTTTGTACTGGGTCTGGCTGGGATGTTAACTTTCCCTGCAGCAGCCCATACAGTGCCATGCTCTGCACTTGTAGCTAGAACAGCAGTGTTATCACACTAGTGTTGTGTCTGCTGCTGAGAAGCACCACAAACTTACTGTCTATATAGACCATTCTGAATATGAACTGGTTTTGCTAAACCAAGCAACCTACTGGAGCAGTACTTACAGGAGACCCTTCATCCTGCTCTTGTTCTGGTAAAAATAACTCCTATATCCTCTGGGTTTGCTATTTTTTTTTTTTTGTTTGTTTGTTTTGTTTTGTTTTGTTTTCCTATGTGGAGCTGAGCAGCTCATCACATTTATATTATTTTTGCATTAAAGTTTGCTGTTATAACCATGGATTTTTATGATTGCTTACTTTGATCTATAAAAAGGGAGCAATCCTAACTGTCACAGAAAAATAACAATGTTGTCTTATACAGATGCATATCAGGGTGACAGAATTAAGAGAACTGACCCACAGCTGGGTCAGTTTTACAAGGACGGTAAAAGTTGGTTCTAAAATTGGATAAAATCTGAGTCAATTATGTAGTTCTTTCATTCCTGTTCTGAAGATGTTTTTGCAGACCTGCTATTAACCTCATAACTCCTTCACTTATTTTCCTTCTTTATTCTAATGGGCAAATTCCCCGCTGCAGGACAGTTCTTGCTCAGTGGGTTTTGTCACTGTGATGTGAGTTGAGTTTCCTTTGTACTAAGCTGGAAGAGACTCTCTAGGCTCAAGCCAAGCAAGAGGTGAGGATAAGAGTTAGGCTAGGTTAAGAAAGGTGGGGAGGGTTAAGGATGAGGCCAGGAAGAGAAATAATTAATAAAAAGCCAGCAGAATATTAGGTAACTTCCACGCTTATTTGCCTTTCACAGCTTGCATTAGTGGGATATACAATCTAATAACCCCATTTATGGCAACATATATGTGTGTGTATACTCTATACAATATAGAAAATATTTGGTTTAATGTATAATACTATAATTGGATTATGAATGAAGAGTGGAATTTCTCTTTGATTAAGTAGAGCTGGATTAGTAAAGGAATAGACTTGGATCAAAGAGCTTGTGGAAAAAGTTAACAGTTATTGAGAAGCGTAGCAACTAGCAAAAAATGAGAGGAACATTTAAAGAGCACAACAAACAGTTCCTGACTTCAGAGGGAGAGCCAGCCTCCAAACAGCAGTGAACCCGGGGTGCAAGGAAGAGGTTGCTACATCCTGCCCCCTGAGAAGAAGCACTGAAAAGCTATGCACTGGAGGGATTTTCCCCTGTGTCCATCGTGTTTCCTGCAGTTCTTCCAGTGTTCTTCTCTGTGAAAGACCTTTTTTTTCAATTACATAAAAGGACAAGAGGAGATAAAAGCTGAGTTCAGGAAGTTATGCTGCCCAGATAATGACCCTTTCTTTGTTAAAATTCCTTAATGTGAAATCTCAAAGAGAACAAATTCAGACTCTCATCTTCTATTTCCCTTCCTCCTTTTGTTCATGTTGCTGTCAGTCTCTTTGACATGTTCTCCTTCAAACACTCCCTATCAACTGTAATATTTCCCAAGAAGGAGGCTCTTTTATGTTCTTCATCATCATGGAGACACCATACATTTCTTCAGGCCAATGAACAACTTTCTTTCTGACCATTCAACCTGACTAATAAATTATACTTAGACTTCAGAAGAAAATAATATATTTATGACCAAGATCAAACAACAACAACAACAACAAAAAAACATACTAACAGTGTATGATTCACCACGAGACCTTTACTCATTTCAGTGTTACTGGGAATATAACTTATTAATGTATACTAAACATTTTTGTGCTTTTAAAATCACAAAGAAATTTTAAGATATCTGTTATCTCTAGTCTACAAAGCCTTTGATTTTTCATTACAGCTTCCACTGATATAATGATTTTAAAAAAGCTGCCAGGCCAAGCATAAAGCAAATGAGTAACGTGTACTTATCCAACCAGGAGCCTTAACAGACCGTGTAAGAGACACCACCAGTGCATGTTATTTGTGTCCAAGTGCCAATGAAGAGCTGCAGATCATGGAAGGGAAGGCTGGTGACTCTCAGAGAAGAGACTGATCATATAGCATAGGCAAAGTGGTAGACAATGGAAGCAGTGAATATTTAGACACAGGACTGTAAATAAATATTTATATGGTAATTTAAAAAATCCTTTAAAAACTTTTTTTAATTAAAAAATATTTTTTATGGAAATATTTGAAAATTATTATGTTTGCAACAAAAATTGCACTGCAAGTTTTTCTTGAAGCCTTTATTTAGGCTAACAGTTAAATTCCTATCCTGTATCATATAACAAACAGACAGCTAAAATGAATGCTTTGCATGCTTGTCTTAATATTTGAAGGATTAGGGATATAAATGGTGTGGCATACATCCTTTAGGTGGGAAATAATATGAACTTAAGAGGGTAAGACCAGTTGTATGTTGGATTTTTACAGCCTGAAGAACATTTCACTGAGATGTGTATAGTTTACCCAGCTATTCTACATTACTGAAAAACTAACCAAATTTTCAGATACCATTTTTCATAGTCTTGTACAATCCTACTGATATGAAGCATTTTGTTTGGTTTACAAGAACAACTGTGTTAACCTGTTACCTGAAAATAGTTTCTATGAAATAATCAATGTAATATCATATAAAAACACAGAATGGTTTGGATTGGAAAGAACCTTAAAGACCATCTAGTTGCAAACTTGCGGTCATGGTCAGAGACACCTTCCTCTAGACCAGGTTTTTCAAAGCCCTATCCAACCTGGCCTCTTACACAATTTGTAAACTGAACCAAAAAAAAAAACAAAAAAAACCAAACAACCCACAACACCCTGTCAGTTAAACACAGATATTTGCATACAGCTAAAACACGTAAGAGGAACTCACAGGATACTAGTGAGGACTTAACATTAGTTTTTACATCTACTTCCACAACAACAATCATAATGAAACAATACTAGTGGTTCATACAATCACACAGAGGGATCCTCAGCTACTGGGATTTCACTGCTGACTTTTTCCCTGTGAAGGTTCTGAAGATGTGAATCTTCATGAAACATTTTAACTCCTGGGGGTTTTTCAGCAAATTGTACTAAAAAAAAAAATAATAATAATAATAATAAAAAAATCTGCTCATACTTTGATAATCAAAACATTCATTTAGCCTATCTCACCTATTGTCTTTTTCAGATCAAACTTACTAATTCTTGATAGTATGTTTTACCTTAAGTAAAATAATATTTTCCATACTAAATGTCACACACATGGAATCAAATCTGGAGCTGAAAAGTAGTGTTGTATAATAAATTTGCTAAAACAAACAAAAAAACAAAAAAGCCCTTCCTGAGTAGGAGGAGAGAACCTGTTAGCAAATTCAGGCTGAATTATGCAAATAGTTTTAGCCAAATAATGATACATTTTATTTTAACATCTTTTGAAACTGAGATGTTCCATTTTGGAAATGCCAAAAGCTTTCACTTTGACATTTTCTAAACGAACCTCTCTGAATTTTTATTTTGGAGTTCATTTTTCATTTGAAACTAATTAAAATAAAGCATAGATTAAATAACCTGGAAGGGGGAGCAGAATACTTTGCTGAGGGTAATAGAAAAGTAATTTTTTTCTTACTCGAAAAAAAAAAATAAAGGAAATATTTTTCATTTTTTGGCTTTCCTGGTCTTATACTTTTTTTGCATTTTTACATTTGCTATGAAATTTACATTTTAATCAGTTATGTTCAGAATCTAAAATTAATACTACAGTACAGGACCAGTGACTTTCACTGGGCTCTGTTTACTTCAGCAGAAGCTCTGGACCATGCTTTTTACCAAATGAGAAAAAAATAGGATTCTCTCTATTCTCTGTTTAAAAAATACAAGAATTCAGAGAGAGAAAGACTGCAGAGAAAAAGGATATGTTGTCATCTGTGTGTGTCCAACTGTCCATCCATTCCTCTCTTATAGCCGATTTCCTGTTTTCCATCTGTTTAATTTGCTTAAGGAGCTAATTAATTTATAGACATCTTCTGTCAATACACTTAGGAAGTAGCTGTCACAGGAGTATCCCATCTTTCTAAAAATGCCAAGGCAGCCACAGATTAGTGGGAAGCTGATTTTTGTTCAACAGATGAGGTGAGAATTTAGTGATGTAAAAGTTGGTATTTTGTCAGAAATCCTCCTTTGAATTGTGGTAAGAAGCACAAGATATTCTATCTAACTTTTGCTTATAGGAAATGGATAGATAGTCATATTCCTACGGGAGCTGCCTGCCAGAGAGGTGAAGTGCTCTTTTCTCAGTTGGAAGGCCTCCTCAAAGACATACCTGGGCAGGTTTGTTGCTGTTTATACTTTTTAGAGAACAGTCCTAGAAACTGTCAACATCCTTGTGAACTGAGACCTGTTTTCCTTATGTTTTTACAGCAAAAGAGAAATTCCCTCACTGATTCTCTTAAGACCTTTCCTCTCACTGAACTCTGCCCCCATTTGATATTCCATACTTTCCTATTTCACAGGTATTTTTTATTCTCTCACTAGAGTGGGCCATTCATGCATGGAGACATTTATTGCCAAATCAGGCTTGAAATGCCACTGCGCTTTTGCTTTTATTAGCTGCCTTTACATGATGATCATCATCTTGCTCGCTGTGACTCAGCATTGAGCATTAGAGATCTATGTGCAGCAGTTCACCGCAGCTGGTGAAAGATTTGGGCTTTTTCCTCTCCTCTCTAATAATTGTGGCTTCGCTGAAATGGAGAGAGAGAAAATATTAACACCTGGAGCTGAGGAAAAAAAAAAAAAAAACAAAACAGAGCATTGTTGAGCTTTACTGTAACTAAGAGCTTTAATATAGGGAACATCAGTGCAATTAGGGTGAAATCCAAAGCCCATTAAAGTCATTGGGAATCAGTCCACTGACTTAAATGGGCTTTGGATCAGGCCCATATTGCATATCAGAAAGCAGATTTATCTGAGAAATATTGCATTTCAACATGTGAATAACACTGCTGCACTCAGCTTTGCTGTTAGAGATTCCAGCTCTGTTACATTTTCTGTTGCTCGCATCCTCCTTTCATCAACATTTGTCTTGTAGCAGATTGTGGTTATTATTTTAAATCCAAAATGCTTTTTGAAAAAACATCATCAAGGCAGATTTGCTGAACAGTTATATAACACAGTGGGCATGGCCATGGTTGACACAGCATGGTAATAAAAAGACACCTTGGAAACATGTCACTTTAATGTCCTATCAATTTTACAGACTTCTAAAATGTTTTCTAGATCTGACCAAAACCGACCCTGTATGCAGAAAAACAGGATGATTGGGGTTAATTGTTGAAAATGCTTTAATGTTTTGTAGAAGTGCAATGTCAAAAGGCCTCTAAATAACCATACATTTCTCACCATGATGCTGCCAGAAGAAAGGTGGCAGAAAGTATTCTAATCAATAGTAACAACTTTGTGCCTAAAATCATTACTAGTATTGATTACTGGCCCAGCTAATTATGGTGTGTCAGGACAGGATGGAACATTGCATTTGCCGAATTTAGGACAAAAGAAAAGGGAGATTGATAAGGGAGTTGGTGGTAAACATAACCCCTTTACCAACTTCTAGCACACACCAGGGTGGCAGCTTTCTTCTTTCTGTTTCCAGGTAGATGAACTTATAGGAATTATGTTCTCTGCTAGCTACACTTACCACAATCCATGGGTTGGAGACCTGTGCTGAATTGTCATGGCCCAGGAGATACTCAAGGCATTCCTTCTAGTTGTGGTAGGGAACTTTGATTTCTGTTATTCACCTTCATGGCTAATCCTACTTTAAACATGGGAGTCATTGTGGGGAAGTAAATATGAGTCTAGACGGAAGAAGTAACTTCAGAACAAAGGGAAGACAGTTTTTTCCCCTCACTGGGCACATTTCCAGGAGGGGTCAAAAACAAGAAGTGGTGTTTGTAAGAGAGGTGCCATAAAAGTAAGAAAGTGATGCTTATTGTATGTTTGATAAGGGACTAGGGGATACATGAAGGAACACATGAAAGAGAAGCAAATATGGAAATTTCTAAGGAAATTCATGCAGCTCACAAGATGAGGAAGTCCTCAGATAGGGGATGTTATATAAGTCTTGAAAAAATTAACCTTGCTATTTCAGGCCAGATGAGGCTATGTTAATATTACCACCTAATTTTCATTGTTGTAATTATTTATTCATAATTATAAAACATTTAAAAAGGAGATCAGTATCAATATCTAGCATACATACAAAGCAAAGAAACAGTACATGAACTACACTTGAAGAGCCGGAACACAGTTTGAACAAACAGGAATAAAAGAGAGAATTTTTTTTTTTTTTTTTTCCCCTCACCCATTTATGACACAATTCAAAATAATTATTTAATAATTATTCAATTCATTTTAAAAGCAGGGAATATTCCTTTATCAATTCCATGACTGCAGTGCTAACTCTAATAATATGACAGCTTTAAAAAAAAAAAAAAAAAAAAAAAAGACAACCTTTGGAAATGTTGCTGCTGAGAGCATGAAGTACTTGTAGCAAGCAACAAAAAATAGGAGGCCAGCATGTAGAGAGTTTGGTATATGTGTTATAAATATGCATCTTCCTTCACCCAACAGAGGAGATAAATTTAAATTCTTAGTTCTTCAATCCAGCTGCATCATTTGGAATTAATTTCCCCAAAGAAAAAGCAAGGTATCATACAAGGTTGATCTCTGTTACAGTCACTGAATAAAACTGAACTTGATGCCAAATATCAATAATCATTGGGCATAACTTCTTTAATGAAGAACTTAACTTAATTAAATAATCATTGGGTTAACTTCTTTACCGAAAGGGTTGTTAGACATTGGAACGTGCTGCCCAGGGAAGTGGTGGAGTCACCATCCCTGGAGGTCTTTAAAAGACGTTTAGATGTAGAGCTTAGGGATATGGTTTAGTGGGGACTGTTAGTGTTAGGTCAGAGGTTGGACTCGATGATCTTGAGGTCTCTTCCAACCTAGAAATTCTGTGATTCTGTGATTCTGTGATAACCAATGGTAGCAACAGTACATTTCTGACTCAAGGCAAAATGTGTTAGCCCTTATAAAA
This sequence comes from Nettapus auritus, assembly GCA_011076525.1. NCBI lineage: Eukaryota > Metazoa > Chordata > Aves > Anseriformes > Anatidae > Nettapus > Nettapus auritus. The sequence continues at coordinate 19,168,902 of CM021772.1, read as the reverse complement.
AGTCTTGGATTAAGACTATGATCTGATTTGCATATGAAACATCTAACACAATTATATTCTGATGATCTCACATGCAGAAATAAGCTGTCTTTTCTGTTATCAGATTGTTTTGTCATGATACCTTCTGTCTTTGGAAGAAGATAAGTTTGTACTTCTGTAGCTACTTTGTTTTGAGAAAACCAGTATGTCTTAAAGTCATTACCTTATTTATTCAAACAAATGAAGAATGGAAAATTCCAAACTGAAATAAAGCTGTGCCTGGTGTGAAAATCAGAAACACACCATTAAAGGTGAACAGGTGGGAAGATTATTCTCCAGTGGAAACAGAAATTGCAGTTAGAAAACAAAGTCCAGACATGCTTACTTTTATGCAAAGTGGTCAAGACCTCAATTTCACATTTTACATTAAGATTCACATTCAATATCTTATTATCCTGACTGCTTTTCTGTATCTTTAATTTAATGATAACCAAATACTGAAATGATGCTCATTGAATAACCAGTACCACTTCCAATATCATATTTCTATGCTCATTTAGAAGGCCTGATAGAATTACAGTAGAAGTAGCATAACAAAGTGTTATCTTATTGTGAAGTGAAGGAAATCAAATCAAATTAATGCCAATAAAATTTTGAATACAAGTGTCCACAATAGGTTTTTTAAGTGATTTAGCTCCACTATTTTAATGGATAATTTCAGACTAATTTTCTGGTAATTGTATAGATAAGCTCTTATCCAGTAGTGTTTCAATGACAATTTAAAAACAAGAAAGGTATTCATTAAAATGTGATGTATGAATAAAATTTGGTTATGCCTATGGCAAAGCTCTGGAGAGAACTGATTTTTGTTACTGATAACAACAAAAAATCAGAAATCCTAATTTCATTGGCCAAAGACATGTATTTGTGATGAAAAAAGACAAATAAATTGTCAGAGGATTAAAAAAAAAACATTTTGTTTCTATTGAAATGGCATTTATAACTCTGAATTTTCTTTTTTTAATAGAGAAATTTTCCCCTCCAGGACACTGAGATTTTATTTTTAAAGTTCAATGATACAGCTTTCTTGGAATTATTCTTTTCTCTGAACATGGAAAATTTGTTTGCCAAACATTTGGGTTGAATATGCAATTCTGTAAGAAAAAAGCTTCAGCTAAATAGAAAAGTCTACAGTTCCAGGTTGTACAAGAACTGCTGATGAGAATGAGCAAGGTTTGCACCAGTTACCTGTTTTATATATTAACTGAATAATTTATCTAGAACTAGGCAACAAGGAGACTAGTCCAGCTTACTTTAAACTAATGGTAAGTTCCCCAGTCACAGGCAATAGAAAAAGTGGGTGAATTATCACAAGCTTCTCTAACATGGAATAATTATAATAAAGGCAGGGAGTAAATACATCAACATCTTTGAAGTATGGTTGAGTCAGAGAGATCATTTTGCAATTTTAAACAATTTTGGTTTCCATTAAGGGCAGCTTTAGTCTTTTATTTTATCTACTCTGAAATGAGCTATTTGTATCACTGTCAGGCATTGCCTTTTTAGAAATTTTATCTGTCAGATGTTAGTGGAGCATTAGAATGTACCCACATTCTCACACCACACGCATACTGGCATTCTCAAAATGGTTTCATGAAGAAAATAATTTAAGCCACAAACAGAATAAAATAAAGTGATCTTGTATCTATTCTGTGTATAACACAAATTCATTTTAATGTTACTTTGAAGCACGTACATCACTTCCGTGTAGTGCTTCCTTTGTATTTCCACCTCCAGCAAAATCAACAAAGACAGAATAGCGCTACCCATGGGTGATAAAATGTTGTGTATGATAGACATAGGATTCATGTTCAATGACTGAATTGTCATACTTTAAAGATATTTTAGGTGAATGCTTTTAATCACTGTGCTGTGCTATTAACATCTTTTGAGTTTTCTGTCCTCCCAGCGTTTTGTTTTTAATATTAACAGACCTGAAATAAATTACCTATACTTATCTCCATAAAGACATGGTAAAGGGACTAAGATGGAGGTAAAAGAAAAACAAACCAGGCAACTTTCATTTGCTGTTCATGAGCATTTTTATTTAAGAGGCCTTCACTGTATTTCAAAAAGGCAGTACTCTTGCAAGAATGTATAAAAAGAAAACTTCATCTTCTTTCTTTCTTAAAATATTTTCCCAAGGCAGCTGAAGGAAACCAGTGAAGATAGAAATATAATTGTTTTGATTTCAATAAAGTAACCAATTTCACCTCTCAGGTCAGGTGTTATGGTGTGATAATGTCATTTTGATGCAGAGTCATTTGTAAAGCAACAAGCATTTTTATAGCCTCAGGAACAGTGGTCCAGCTCTTTAGCTGGCATAAATCAACAGTTTCACTGAAGCAAATGGAGCAACTCTGATTTACATAAGCTGAAGACATGGTCCTTTATTTCTCACAACCACATTTCATAATATCCTGAGGATATGGGATGAAATAAATAAATAATTGAATGCTGTGTTATTCACCTGGCAAACTCCACTCTCTTTGCCGAGCTAACTCTTGAATGCATCACCCCTTAGAGCAGGCAGGTACTCTTAGCTGACGATTTCACAGCAATATCAATAAATCTTCAGTTTGACTCACAAATATTATGGATACCATTTCCCCACCCCAAATTTATCTTGTGGAAGAAAATCAAATGAGTACTTAATATGAAGGTTTCTTCTGAAGACATTAGACAGTGGATCAACATCATCTCATGCTTGCAGAGAGCACAAGAGTCAAAATCCTACTGCAATTAGTGTTTGATGAAGACAGTATCCCCAAAGAAGGGGAAAACTAAGGGAAAATACAACAGTTTTATAAATAAAACTAGTTTATCCTTGTTATCATGTGCTAACAATATGAGAATTTTCTATACATAACACCAGGAAGTATATAGGAACCCTTGGCAATTTCCCTCAGGCCCACCTGTATCCCATACTTTAAATTAAAGAGAGAGAAAAATACATTGGTTTAAATTTTACAACAATTTTGGCCTGAAGCAAACCACACATTTTCCCCAACACAAATCAGCTGCATTTAATTCCCCAGACAGCTGGCATGAACACAGCCTCTCCACAGGACACCTGAATTACAAAATTAGCACATTCAGAACTCTAAATCACATTCCATTACATTAAGCCCTAAGGTCCAACATTACAGAGAACAAGAATAAATTGCAGAACTTCTCCTGAATTAACCCTCTTAGCACACTCTCAAAGTTATATTGCCCTTCCCTCCCCTTTAAAGAGACATGGAAACTTAAACATTCCCTCCTGCCCTTTCTAATCTATTTCTCTTCTTGCCAAGTGGCACAGTTTATGGAATATAAATTGAACACTTCGTCAGAAACTCACATTTGTAAATTAGCCCATCACAAGCTGTTTTGACTCACTTAGAAAATTTGCAGGTTAATGTTTATGTCTGTTCCTTCAAACAACACTGACAGGTCTACTTCTCTCTAGCAGCACACTATATTGCAGTATGATGGCACACCTCGCTAGAGCAAATGTACTGGTCGATTTTTGTGGTGTGCAACCTGCTGCTAACAAAGTAGTAATTCCTGGGAGAAGTGATGCAAATGTACATGACAGTTTTGCTTACAACTATATAGCAGCGACCTGATCTGATTAATGCAAATTTCCCAGTTTTTACTATTTTATGATTATGTTATAGTTCTGTTGCAATTAGTAGGAATTTTGAAGTTAGATATTATACACTTAAAGAACAGTGCTTACAAGCTCAGCTCTTAAACCCATAGATACTGATGATTAAAAAGACAATGAAATAGTAACAGCAGACCTTCAAAGAGGAAGCGTATGATCCAAAAAAAAAAAAGAAAAAAAAAAAAAAAGAAAAAAAAAAGCTATATTTATACAAGCACAGTATTGTGTTTTGAAAGGAATAAAAGAATGGCTTTGGTTTTGGTTTCCAAATTTTAGAGATTCTTCCAAACATTAATTACAGAATATCAATACAATGCTAAGATATTTCAAACTGATATAAAATTGTGTGTTGTCTACTCTAAGTATGCATTACCAAAATGCTGCTGCGTGATTTAATGTGCCTTGAGCCAGCGGTATAATCAGAATTTACTGGTATTTGCAGGGATATTTTGTCATTTGTCTGTTCCCTTCTTCCAAAGAACTCAATTTGCAGTGTGACAGGGACAGGACCAAACTGAATCATTACTGGCACACCTGATACTTGTTGCTTGAATGACCTTACATCAAAACATTGGCCATATCTGCACAGAAATGCCACTCTACTCTTGAATTTGTTTTCCTCCATTTTTATTGCATTGAATTTCTATTCATACTTTGTTGACTGTGACACACAAGATAATTTTTAATGGTGGCATTCATTATTTATCTGCCTCAGATGACTTGTGCTAACCCCAGTCAGTCAATGACATCTCTGCTCTGAAGCAAGATAAAGTTATGTATGCATTTCTATTGTACTCTTTCAACTTCTTTAATCACTTAAACCAATCATTTCTGAGGAGCTTTTGACTAAATAGGCATACAAAGCATCTTTTCTTCTTATATCTTGCTGCAGATTTTAAATTGTCATTAAATTTTAAATTATATGACATTCCAGAAATTCACAACAGCTACAGCAATGGACACTACCTTGCAGAAACTTTCAGTGCTTGGTGAACAAGATTAAGCCATAACCCAGTATTTATCACCAGAGTCTCTCTGAATCCATCTTTGTAGAATGCATTTAGAAGCAAATAGCCTGTGTATTTTAAATTCTGTTTTAAATACTACATGCAAAGCCTGTCATAAACAGACTGAAAAAAAAATCATTTATGCTAAGAAAAAATCCTGGCAGGTCAGCAAGGAATTTTGATCTTTTGTAAGATTGGAAAGGGAGCTGCAACAGTTAATTGAGTCATTGCTTTATAGATGTCTGATTCAGGGACCAACTCTTATGTAAATGCAGGCTGTCCAGAAGAGACTCCTGCTTGAGGAGGTCTTGAGCTGCAGCTACATTTTACAAGGCAGGTGGGATGCCAGGAGCCTTGTATTACACTTGTTCAAGAAGGTCACTAGTTCATCAAGCTCTGGAAATCAGGGTTTTTTGAGACAAAGAGTTATGCAAGTAGGCAGAAGGTACATAAAGGCCCATTATTTCAACAGCAGATGGAAGAGATGGTATAGACATTTATTTTACACAGGCAGACAGTGATAGGATAGGGGGGAATGGTTTTAAACTATGAGAGTGGAGATATAGATTAAATGTTAAGAAGAAATTATTCACTCATAGGGTGGTAAGGCCCTGGCACAGGCTGCTCAGAGAAGCAGTGGATGCCCTATCCTTGGAGGTGCTCAAGGCCAGGTTGGATGGGGTTTTGATCTACCTGGTCTTGTGGAAGGTGTCCCTGCCCATGGCAGGGTGGTTGAAACTAGATGGTCTTTAAGGTCCCTTCCAACCCAACCCATTCTGTGATTCTACGATTCTATGACATAGCCATTTTGGTAGCAGTACTCAGAAAGTCACACAACAGAAGATGAAGACAGCCACAGAAGTTTATGAATCTCACAAGCATGCGTAAAAATGGAAGATCCCTGGCTGTTTCTACATTGTTGGACATGTCATGTTGTGGGCTCAGAGGGGATATTACTTTGCTTGAGGAACTTGTATTGCCTTTTGGCACAGAGTTAATGCTCCAAAAGCACATGGCCTCACAACTACATTTCCCTGCTAAGCGAACTACATGAGTTGCTTCAGGCTCAAGACACATTGTAAGCAAGAGGTAGGTAATGCACGTGCAAATTTTGTATGAGGAGGGTCAAAAAAAAGGCATAGTCTCCAATTTTAAAAAGTCATGTTTAAGCAAAGGAGAAGAAAAAAAATAGTGCAATAGCTGCATGAGGAATGTAAGTGACTATCCCCACCCTTACTCCCCCTTGCAACCCAGATGTTTAAGGAAAATAGCTACTGGATATTAATTTATAGAATAGAGGGATTAAATCACGTAGTCATTTGGGCTTTTTTTTTTTTTTTTTTTTTTTCAGTGAAAACTAAAGGCATATAAAAACTAGTGAAAACAGACTTAGTTTAAAGATGTGCATTACTGTGTATTTCAAGAAAGGATTCACAGAATTCAAAGAGCTTAATGCAAAATAGTAACAACCAAAGAGAACAATTTGCAATAAGTGGAACAAATAGAAAATAATGAAAGCAAACTGGATTCAATCTAATCTCCTGAAACTAAACTCTTAGCTGAGTACATGATAATGGAAATAATTAAAATTACTGATTGTATGGAGGACAAGAAAATGAAGAATACTGAGCTGAAGGATAGGAGAAACAGATGTTTTTGCAAATACTGTGTGTGTTGGACTTACCGAGAGTACAAAAATGGCAGCATATTTGAATATACACAAAATATACATCATACACAGTTTTTCTACTTTTATTTTCTCTGTCTTTTTCTGTCCTGTTAGTCATTTTAGCGAGACATTTTTCCTTGGGCCTTCTTTTTGCCTTCTCTGTCACAGTGCATCAATTATACTTCACACTGTACAGTGACACTGGACTGAAACATTGTTTTATGCCCTCTTCTAGAATATATAAACAAAACCCCATAGAACATATTTTATAAAAGTAACTTTAACACATTTAACCACGAGTTCTTACTCATGGTGAATTTTAATGTCCTATGTTAGTCACTGCTTAGGACAGTGATAGATTATAGAATTCCAACATCTTTTCCCTCCACTCTGCACTGAGTCAGTCATTGCATCTTCAAAGTCCATGGTGTGTGTCAGCTCATGCTCAAGAAGCCAGCAGTGACAGAGAATTGAGATGCGCTGCCTTTTTGCACTCTTTATCAGCCTTGCCTTGGAGAAAGAATATTCTTTACTGCAGTCCAGTAGCTACGAAAACACAACTGAGTATTCAGTAGGCATCTAACTAACATTATTTATGAAAAAATAATTCAAAGAATGCCTACAAGAGGACAGTGTTCAGCACGAAGTCTGAGGGTCAGGAAGCTTATGATGTGTAAGTGATTCTTCCATCTACTCTTGTGTTCATACCTTCCTTTTCTGTGCTAGGTTCCTGACGTGTGGGTGAGTATAGAGGGAATTACTCTGAAGATATGTGTTGTGACAGGTCATTATCGCCATCATTATATCACTTGGATAGGAACGCTGCAAACCAACTCTTTTGTCAGCTGAAACGTATTTTACCCCTGCATGCTGACTTAGCGATCCAGCTCTTCATTCTTCTACTGTTGGAAGTACATTCTTACATCTAAATATAATCAAATAAGGCATTGGTAAAAATATTACCTAATCTGTGTCTCTTTACTCTGGGGGAAGCATGGGTGAATTCACTTAACAAAAAGTAGATCATAGCTCCCCAAGAATAACATTCACATGGACATTGTTAGGAGAAATGGCTTCACCATGCCAATGTAAAACATCCATCCTCTGCAACCTCAGAAAGCTGCAGGGATGTTCCATTCTCCTCAGGGAAAGGCATAAATTTGCCTGGGATGTGGCTGTAACTGGTCTCTAATTTGCTAACACTTCTATCCCTCACTTTAATAAATATCAGCAAATGGCCATAAAGATGATTGATGGAATGGGGCATCTGCTGTATGAGGAGAGGTTGAAAGAGCTGGTAACATTCAGACTGAAGAATAGATGGCACAGGGGGTTCTTATGCATGTGTATGGATATTTCCTCCCATCCTCCTGAGCCAGACTCTTCTCAGTGGTGCCTTGTGACAGGATAAGAGACTATGGGCACAACATGTAATTTTTAGTGTGCAGGTGATAAAATGCTGGAACAGCTTGTCCTTGCCCACCTCAACTATTCTGTAATCTGGAGATCAGAGTTTACCGTGCATTTTTGAAAACTTTCAAAAAATTTCCTAGGTGAAAGAATTATTTATTGAGGCTGTAAACTCTGCTGACGCTTGATGATCTTTACCCTGAAATCATAGATCCTCAAATTCATAATGAGAGACAAAGACAGCACATTAATATCCTTTCCTTAGAGAAAATAGCATATATTAAAAAACAGATTATCAAATACTCTTTGGGGGATACCAAGTGAGTTCAGTGGAAACGTACAAAATCTGTCTGAAGATAATTTTTTGCTGATGATACATAAAAAGTTATATTGTCTTTTTAATATTAAAATGGGGAAAACAGAAACAAACAAAAAAAAAAACAACCAAACAACAACGACAAAAAACAAACAAACAAACAAACAAACAAAAAACTAATTTATTCTTCTTTTGCCAGAGAACTCTCATAAGCTCTTTTGTGAGAGACTCTCAGAGATCTGCTGTGATCTGCTCAGAGACATAAGATGGAAAGTTTCTTCTCTATTTCCACAAGGCAAGAATGGATGAGAGTGAGAGAGACACTAAAAGACAAGGTGTCAAAATCCCCCAGAATTTCCTATCACAAGAGCAGGAGATAACTGAACAGTCTGAAACCTGACACCCTAATGTGTCAGATGCTATGGGATGTGTAACAAATTCAGTTTGCAGAAAGATGTGCATCCCATTATTTTAAAACACTGTGACAGTAACTGCAAGGTTAATTAACCCTCAGGTGGCTGGCATTTACATAAGGCATCAAAAGAGAGTAATGTTACTAGGAAAGTGGTTGTACCAGTCTGAAGTATTCAGGTAACAAGTGGTTGGAGCAGCGGTTGTGCTGTCTGGAAGACCATACAAATTCCTAGGCTAGAACAGGCTTCTAAGAGAGCCCTGCTTTGATCTCGGGCAGCACCTAGTTTTTGAGTCAAATTGAGTCAAGACCTGCAACTAAAACAGTTTGTTTTAGTCTTGATTATTTTTATTTTCCCTCAAAATCATCTAATGTCCTCAGAGATGAAAGCTGCTGTATTTGTGTAAGCTGAGCATTGGTGTGAGAATATTCTTCTACACAGCACTGAAATTTGACCTTGTCTGCCTCATTTGCACTGTGCCATCAGTGCCAAGAGAATGAAGAGCTATTTTAACAGGACAGCTGGAGATTTCTTTGATGTAGACAGTGCTATACCTCCCACTTTTCCCACAGTCATTGGGAACATCACAGAGTGGGCCCAAAAGAAAGGCTTTAGGTAGGTGCAGAGTGAACTGTGCTGATATAGCACAGCAGGCCTGGAAGGATCTCTCCCATTAGCATAATTTAAAAGATCCCTGAAACTTCCTCTGTGTTTTAGGGATCATCTTCATTTGAAGCAATGCTCACAGAGAAAGTCAGCACAAAGCCCCATTTTTTTCCTTCATTGACTGAACGCATTATGATGAGATCATTCTTATAAGCTTTCTATGTGGGTGCTGTGCAAGATAATTAATGAACAATACTGATACTACTGTTAGAAAACCTAGAGTACCTCAGATGTTCAAAGATATCATATCCTCATTTTATAACGTTCTTTTTTTTTTTTTTTTTTTTTTTTTTTTTTTTCTTTCTTTCTTATAAGTGTAAAACAGAACAAATCATTCATGATCATGGTTTTACAAAATGTACAGTTGTACCTTAGCCATAGGAAACACTGGAAGCAGCTAGTGGTAAAAATCTCACCCAAGACTTTTTATTGTTGCTAAACTTTGAGACAGGAGCTCCACTCTTCCTCTTTTAACAAATGAGTCTCACAAGACTATTGGGTAAAGCAGTTCAAGCAGCATGACGTAATATGCAGGATGTTTGCAGGCACAGGTTCAATATGACTACATTGTTCCTTATTTATAAACATGTCACTTTTTACTGGCACAGCTTCACACATTTCTGATTATAAGAACTGCTCTTTCCTTGGCAACGCAACACAAATTCATCAGAGCACAAGGAACCAACATCACAAGATTTCAAGTAATTGAATCATCATTGCGTAACTCAAAGCTCTTACTCAGAGATAGGGCAGATTGAAGAGATAAAGCGAGGAGAAACTTCCCTGAAATACAGGAAAATAGGGAAGACACAGATTTAGGAGGAAATGAAAAATGTATGTTTTCTGTGGTGCATCATCTTATTTTGGAAAGAGTCATGGTTGTCTTGTGGGTTTGTCTCTGATCCATTCAAATTATTTTGATGTATACTTGTATGCTTAAAATTATTTCTCCTCCCTTTTATTGTGCTGTCATGTTAATGGATTTCTATGTCACTTTCTATTTTCATTACAATTTCTGTCAGGAACATGAAAAATCCAAATGTCTTAGTAATTTGTAAACTACCACAATATACTCTCTTTGGCCTGACCTTGTCATTATTGTATAACTTAATTGGCCAACTATTCCACTTTTTTTCCTTTTCATAGCCTTATTATAGTGGAAAATGAGAAGATACTTGTCATTGACCAGTCAATCAAAAATACACACCATTTAGAGATGAAAATAACAACCTCTCAATTAATTTCATAGAATTAACACTCATTATGATAAAAGTCTCCTGAGATAAAGATTGAGATGAGGACTAATAAGCAGACATTTAGCCATTCCTCTGACAAAGCTTGTAATAAAATTAGGAAATTGAACAGTTTAATTCAATCACAAAATTGCAGTTCCATAGTTTCCCCCTCAGTCTAGAAGGTATTTAAGAGACCTTCATTTTTCTCTGCACAAAGAGTTAGAGTACATCTCATTTTGCTATTTCTGCTGGCTGAAGTGTAGATCTGGCTGCAATTTTAAAAAATGTCTTTCCCAAGATACTTGATGACATTTTCACATTTTGGACTACCTCTCTGATGGGAAGCATAACCATTTCACTATTATGTTGTTATTTCTCACAATGGTTTTACCTCATACAGTTTCTATCTTCAGATGGAGTCATTTTAAACTTGCTAAGGAAAGGATGGTCTTTTCTTTTTTTAACTGGTGGGTTCACAACATGACATGTTGTGCTGTATTACAAAAGTAACAATAATATAAGAGAAATAAAATAAGTAATAGACATGACAGAAATCCATGCTCTAGAACTGTCCATAAATCAGTGAGATCTGGGGAGGAGTGAGCCCCTGGGAAAGGCTGCTTTATTATTACTGTGGGAAAATCAGACACTAGCCATTTAGTACCTGATTTAAGGTAACACAGGCTTCAAAATGAAAAACTGTTTGAGACAGAAGCTTTTTATTTCTGTGAAAAGAGGCACTGTTATCGCAGCGTCATTAGTTGTCACAGAAAAGTATAGTCAGATATAGCTATGAATATTTGTTGCTCCTGTATCCCAGACAAATATTTAAAATGAAATATTGTGGTTCATCATATAAAGACTATGTATCTATTTAAAAGTAATGATTAAAAACATCACTGTCATTCAGCTAAGTGTTTCACTAGGAAATTTAAGCAAGACAGTTTTCTCTCCTGCCTTGAAAAAAAAAAATCTTCCTAGAGATACTTCCCAAGATATCTCACCAACACTTTGTGTATCTTTCTGTAGTCTTTACAGGCTACCTCTGCAGAAAGCCATGAGCATAAAACAGAAAATGGATGCAGCTTTGAAAAAAAAGTCAGCTGACCATGCCAGTTGCCTGATGGATATGAGATTAGAGGACCAAGGATAGGGAAACAGTGGTCAGGTAGAAATTACCTTTCGTTCCCCCTCTTTTTTATTTCAGGTCAAAGAGCAGAGATTTGAAATGAGAGCATGGCCTTTGGAAAATAATCACCTAAACCTTTCTGTAGTAGACTACAGTCGTTCAAGATTATTAGGTTGCACATTACTCTTTCTCAGTCAAACAAATCAATTTACTGCTTGACAAATAAGCACATAATGCAAAATGCCAACTTACAGATTGGTATCATTAAAGAGAGAGCATGGTTTTATTGGTGAGGGAACATATTTCGCCTACGTTGCAGATCTCATGGTAGAAAGCTTTGTTTATACAGGATATATGACCCATTACATCTTGTACACTATAAAGAAACGAAAGATATGGTAAAATAGGACTGAAATGAAAGTGCAAGCATTTGGATTGTCATACCCATACCACAAACAAAACTGCCTGTTTCTTTACAGGCATGTTAGAATTGGGAATTGATTTGTTATAATAGATGCATAATGGAAAAACTGAAAGATATTTTGTATAGAGAAGGTTTTTAATATCTTATAATGCAAAGCTATCTATGTGTTCTACGTCTAGAAGTTTTAAATAAGTAGCTGATTTTGGTTATGATTCTGAGGACTCATTGATTAAACTTGCTAATGTAGCAAACAGAAATCTAACCATAATTTAATAGGAAGATAAGGAAAATCTGCCTTTAATAAAGAGGTTCTATAGCTGTTTTGAAGATTGTAATCAAAGCCTGGGAAGAGAAGGATTAAGTTAAGCTGTGTCTTGAGTGTTGTCTCTTTTGCTGTATTGGTATAGTATGGTTCTAATAATAAAAAAAAAATGCAGTCTACATTTAAATTATTCATGCTCTTTTTCATTAGGAAACCAAAAAGTCAATTTAAAAACTTGGTAAAATTTTTATGAAAGACAGAGCCTTACAATAACTTTGACTTTGCATTCCAAGGTAGCATACTTTTCCTCACAGTTCCTTTTTCCAATAAAAGCAAATTTAAAATTTACATCTTTCAGGAGTGATGAGGCCCTGTAAACAAATGTAAGTATGCATAGCACTGTTCCAGGTTGGACATCTGTCACTCAAATCACTGTCATGCTGCAAGCTATCCTTATACAATAAGAAGGGAAAATGGAGTTAGTTAGAAGGGTTTAGAGGATGATGTCTGCATGAGTGACAGATGTTTGTGCTCTAGCAACATTATGTTTTATTATAGAACAATTGCTTCTAATAGCTCTTATGTTTATGTTCAATGTATTGCAAGTTCACCTCTATACCAGAAAAAAAAAGAAAGAGAGAAAAGAAAGAAGAGAGAAAAGAAAGAGGAGAGTTATAAATTTGTTCCCTCCTCCTCCAAATACATATATATATATATATATATTTTTTTTTTTTTTCCAGTAGAAAGTAATTTGGGCAGCTGGTGAACTGTGGAGCTCACCAATCTAAGAGTTCTCACACAGACACAAACTGTGTCTTCATGGTTCAAGGAAGAACCGACATTAGGCCCGAAAGGATTATCAATCACTGACTGCACGATATCATCTGTTATAAATTGGGAGCCTGATTAATAACAGTGATTCAAGCATGTTACTTGAAAACTGTGATCTTTATTGACTAACTGGACTGGTGACTTTCTCTTTTCATATTGTTTGCACTCAATTTGTGCTGCTTTCGGTTACCGATACTGTATATTACTATTTCTGTTATGATTGTCTTCCACATTAGATAAAGTCAATAGTAAAGTGTCAGGTGAAGCAAGTAAATTTTTCATCAATTGTATATAAGACAGTGCCCTAATTTTGATTTTATTTTCTCATTCCTCAGTGACTGTATTGCATGCACATCTGTTTTCTTATGTCATTGTTAGAATACCTAGAAAACAAGTTTTAACCCCACTGGTTAAAAAACATCCTTTGAAGTTGTTTACCTGTTTAGAATTATTTATTTTTCCCATAGTACTGACTTGATTTTTTTTTTCTTTTTTTTAAGAAATCAAGAAGAATAGACTCAGAAAGCTTGATTTCCATATTAGCATATGAACATCATTTATTTTTAACCTGGATCGAATTGAACTGAACTTTGTATATTTTTCCAGTCATAAATTCAATCTATGGCTGAAGAAAGGGACTTTGGATTTCTATCCCTCAATTACCCATTACATTTTAGGAGCTCTGTGTAAAAGAATATGTCCAACTTAATCTGAGTTTTTTGGTCTTGTTGATTTCAACTTGATAAATTCTGCTTTAGCTCTTTCATTTTCATCCTGTTTGTCTAGTCCTGAGAGTGTTCCAAATTGCTCTTTTGACTGGCATAGATGAACTAGAGCTTGCGTCCACATGATTCCCAGCAACTGTCTTTCACAAAACTGGCAGAGCTGACCTTTTGCTCCCAAGATAACATGCTCAATCCTGCATACTAACCAAGTTAGTTCTGACAGATTAGAATAGACTGAAGAATAAACCATTTCCTGCAATTTACTTAGTACTGTGATCCTGAAAAATTAAGATAAAATATTAACAGACATGTAAGCCATTTAACCTACAATGGAAGTCACATGCTCTGCAGAATCTTCTGTAAGTATGAAAAGTGCAAGCCCATTTATTAGTTAGTGAACAACAGTAAATATATCCTGCAAGTACTTTATTGAGCTAGTGTGAAGCTGATCTAGACAGTAAACAACCCAATGGAAACAAATAAACAAGCAAATCTATTTTAGCATCACCACTCTTAAATGAATACTTACAAATTTGGGACCCTGAAAATCAGACTTCATGAATGACTATCATTATTGGTCCCTTGAAAATCTTTAAAAATCAGGATGTTGAAACAAGATGTGTGCTCCAAAAGAAATAAAGCAGATAGTGGAGCAGAAGCCAAAAGTCCATGCTCATTGTTTTTGCTGGAAGGTTAATGACAAATGTAAATGATTGGCTTTTAAGAACAGAAAACTGATTTAGTTTTTGTTTGTTTTTAGCATTTTATTTCTCTTTTATGTTCAATTTCTAGGTATTTTCTTACTTATAGGAACCAAAAGTCTCAGACTACATTACAATTACTTACAAATGAGATCTGTCTTTTCCTATTTAAGCAACTTCTGTTTATTGCTTAGTTGGTCTGAGAATGGAGACTGCTGTAAAGCATAGCCCTCAAGTTGAGAGTAAAATGCAGTAACCTCTATTTTGCAAACGTTACCACCTTCTACACAGCCTGTGGGATGAGCTGGGATCTCTGCATGGCATCAGCATCACAAAGCTGATTATCCCACCTGTTTGGCCAGGTACAGAACACACCCTGAGGCCCTGTCCTGGCTTCCTATTTCTGTCTTCCTTCTGTGATTACTCTGCATCCAATGTAGAGATGTTAGTACTGCATTTGAGTGTTTGCTTTACATGCATTCATGTGCAAGAAAAAGGGTGTTGTGCAGGGTACTATGGTGCCAGAGAAGGTAGATCCCAAAAAGTACTGTTGGAAGAACTTTCCAGAGAGAGGAGAAGAGGAAGGACTTGAACTTACTGGGATAAAAACATACACTTGAGTTGGACACAGAAAACTTCACCTGCCTTCTTCTGTAAGCTGAGGAAAGTAAGAGTTATACCAACATAACAGACCAGAAAAATAGTTTTGTTATATTCCTTCCTGCATCTAGAGGTATTGTGTGAATAGGAAAGAGTTAACTCATGGAGCCTTGATAGGACATTTCCCAACAGCTCCAAGGCTGGTGTTACAGTGGATTAACTTTGGTCATATGTTCTTTTCTTTATTGAAATAGAAAACAAATATCTAAATCTGCATGATGTCTCTGTTGCTGTCCTCTTCTAACCTACTCACAACTAACTCATTACACTGAAGTTTTAGAAACATGTTTCTTGATTAAAACGCTTGTCAGTTTTCAGATGATGTCTAATAGCTTAGTGTTAAACCTCTCCTAAAGCCATGGGTAGAAGACAAATGTTGACATTCTGCTAATTAAAGCAGAAAGAATTTCATAAGGCTACTATGAAGTCACATATGGTACAAGATCACATAATAAAATCCTATGATTATTTAAGCAATACTTTTTTAAAGCAATACTTTCAGCTGACCTTTGCCCACTCTGGGATGCAGTTGGGGGCAGGCTCTCCCAGTAACTCAAGCTCCTCTGTGGCACACTGAAATAAAGACAAGAAAGTGAAAAATGCTGAGTGCCTCATTGATCAGTTTTTATCTGCTACTGGGGAGACAGACAGGAGTACCAGAGGAGTCTGGAAACTCCAGTGATTCTTTCAAAAGGTCCAATAGAGAAGTGTGCTCTTTCAGAAATACAGATGCATTCCCATGGGAGACTAAAGAAAAGATGTCTTCCTTGGAAGAATATTTTCTTCAGCAGCAGAAAACCCTTTACACCAGAATAACATCAAAGTGAAATGCAGACCAAGAGATTTAGAGGAAGAACATTCATCAGGCTGAAATTACGAAAGATGTTCTCACGAATCGTACTTTAAAGAAAAGATCAAGTCTACAAGCAGAAATGTTGAGAAACCTCAATATTCCATGGAGCAGGGACCTTTCTAGAAAAATTTAAATAATTGGACATTATTTCCAGAAGTGTGGTATTCTGAGCACAGAGCTAAACTCTTTGGCGTACCCTGTAGCATCAGTGATTTAAGATATGATTCAGTGTCCCATTGAAGTCAGCAGGAGATTTCAGCTGTGTTCAACAGGCTTTGCTTTGCACTCTTGTGAAACAGAAAATTCAGAATGCAATTTGTAGCCTAAGGTATGCTGTCAGGGGAGGAAAAGCACTGCATGCAACAAATCAACCCACAACCAGGCCAGCTGCCACAGAAGAGAGAAAAGATATAGCCAGAGTGACAGCAGGCAAAATATCAGCCATCTATGGACAAACAAGCAGGTGGGCAACATCCACGCAGCATTACAACGGCTGCCTGAGGAGCACCAGCCAACATCACAGAGCTCCAGAAGCAAAGCAGCTGAGGCAGAGACAAATGAACCAACTAATACACTTTAATGCAAGCAGCCATGTACTAGCTAGTGTGGCTGACCAAGGGAGTCAGGGGCTATTCCAGCAAGATAAAGGTTCGAGGGGACTGGGCCCACCCCGCTCCAGGAGTCAGACTTGCATCTGCTGCTCAAGGAGAAACAGGCTCCCTGTCACAGGGTGTGGGGCCTGCTACTGGTGCAGAGTAGCTTGACTTGAGTCAAAGCAGCAGGAACATGGCAGGTTTCTCCAAGTTGTTGGTTCACCCACAGATACACCTCCTGCAGGCAGTCCTGTCCACCCTGTTTTCCAACAACCACCACCAGACAGCACCAGTGCTGGCTTACAAAAGGAATGTAAAACAGGGGGAGCTGCCTGTCACAGTGAAAGACATTCACTGCTGTATAGGCAGTGCAAGTCGTATCATTAAAATGTACTGACAGGGATGTTTGCATCTGTCTAGGGGCCTAGCTCACAGCAATAGGCTTAAATGGGGCTGAAGTGACACCCAAACTGAAGTTTCAGAGCTTTACAGGAACACACATGGCCAACTTTCATTTCCATTGCTATTTGTATCATGTAGGGAGCTATCATTGCCCATATTTCTGGACAGGTTTAATTTATTTAGGATATGCAGTAGGAAATATTCGGCTTGGCAATTCTAATATGCAGTCCCCTACAGTCCATGCAATTCATTTTTTCTAACTGGCTGGTGTTGCCCTCCTGCTGTATTAGCCTGATACTGCCCTCCTGCTGCTCTGTCCACCTGTTTCAAATTTATTTCCAAAATGTTTCTCTACTGTAGGATCTTCTCCCTAAAGGGGAATGAGTTAATAGGTTTACTCTTCTTGATGTGCTCTTAGATCCCTTCTGCACTGAGATTTGACTACCGACTATGCAATTTCTTCATTTTCTATTTCTAAGCTGAAGATAAAAATGCCCTAGTCAAAGAAAGATGTCTTAATGGAAGATACTTTAATTTGAACCCTGAAATAGGCATATATGAATGACTTGCATGCTATTACAATCTGTGTTGTAGCTCTTGTTTCTTTTCAAAATAGTAAGAAATGGAAGAAATACACCAGGTGATTTTTGAAGTAGGATCCCAAAGCTGATTAATGTGCCGAACACATGAGATGAACTCCCCTTTTCAGCTCCTGGAGAAGACCCGTAAATTTAGCAAGAAAATGATAACCTCAGTATAAAATATTTAAACCATCCCAGAGAATATGAGTCAATAATATCCCTGTTACAGAATTCCATTGAATGTTTTAAGCAATTTGTAGACGGGAATTCTATCTATAGTAAACCTTATACAGGAATTTCTATACAATGTTATTGGTTTCATCCCTGTTAAATTGTATTCCAGTCTTCAATATGAGACTATAATAATAACAGTTCCAACTGTGCAGATATCCTTTCGTAGATTACAGAAGTAAATTTGTTACTACTTTCTCTTTCTTCCATTATGTAAATTATTATATAACATTTTGCAAACTCTTATAGATTTGCTGAGGAAAAATTCTCACTGTGTCAAACTGACCATTTTTCCTTGTAACGCAGACCTGCGTACAGATGATGGAGGGAAAGTTTCTTATTTTCAAATGTAATTGAATAAGCTCTTACTGGAAAATTAAGGATTTCTGGAGAGAATTCTGTAGAACAGATGTATGCTTTCCCCAAATGAAAAACATGCATCTGTTTCCTAGAAATCTAAACAACAACAGCAAAGCAGTCGCACAAACAAGTTGTGTTTTTTTTCCCTGCTACAGATGGTTCTTATTTTTATACAAATAGGGGAGAAAAAAGCCACAATGGAAGTTTCTAAATGAGGCAATGAAGTGTATTCTTATCAATGAAATTTAAATGGCCTCCAGGATGAAATTGTTTTATACAAATCCGTTCAATTGTACCTGAAAGCCATGCAAAAGTCTTTCTTATTAAAATGCTGCCTTTCAGCCTCCCTGCTTCCATTTAGTCACAGTCTGATCTCCCTATCAATTCATTTTTTTCCATTTCTGTTACCTGTAGATCATTTTGTCGTGTTCCTATAACGTGGATTTAGAATTTGTAGTCAGGAACTGATATGATCCAGAGCAAACCCTTTTTATTAGATATTCCTGCTCCATGTTCAGAGCTGACAGGAAGGATATGTTTTTTGATGTCATGAGCAGCATTTCCCCCTTCTCCCCAGTAATCATGTTTTGCAGCCACAAAAATAAATTGATAGAAGAGTTGCCCCGAGTATCAAAAAGCCCCATCCAGAATGACAAAATATCTTAATGTAATTAAGTATTAGGATTAATTTCTTAATCCTTATATTTCTCATTTGTCCATTTGAGAAATGGGTCTCTAATTAAATTTTCCTTTGGTCACACTAATGAAAACAATATCATCTAGAAGTCCAGCCTATGTGGATAGCAATGATAAGGCTGGATAATTGCAGGATTAATAACTGGCATTTTATTATGTCTGAAAGCAATGTAACACTATATAGACTTTGAGCAACTTGAAAACATAGCCACGTTGTACAATATTGCTACCCTGACCACTTTTTCCTTTCACTTTTTTTTTTTTTTTTTTTTTTTTTTTTTTTTTTTTTTTTTCCCAAGCATGGGAACAATTGGACTACAGAGGTATGATTGTTCCTGGGTCATATTCTCCTCTAGGGTTTCCAAAAAGCAAGCAATGAAGCTCAGGCAGCTCCAGTAGCTCTGTGACAAAGTAGAACAAGTTTCAATAACTACTGTTATTCCTCTTCATTTACAGTGCAGGCCACAGGGTAACTGTTTAATGTGGTAGCCAGTTCCCTGAACCTCTTGTACATTTGCTGAAACATTAAGCATTTTCCTAATACTTTGAGCTTCTTGAATAAGTGCAGGATTTCAAAGTTAAATAAAATAAAATAAAATAAATCTAGGGGCTAAAACTCTATTGAATAATCTGGCTCTCGAGCGAGAGTCTGCACAGCAGTGTCCTTCCTTTGTGGATGGGACACTTCACCCTCAATTAGGGAAAGTTACCTTTTAATAGAACTGTTCTCCCTTTGTCACTAGATTGTGATGCTGGGCAAGTGGTGGAAACTAGTAGCCAGGCAACCAGCACGCTAAGCAAAGCAACTATGGATCTTAATTAACGTGCAGAACAGGATGTAGGCTTAGACAGTTTATCCATGCCATCTGGATACAGTACAGATGCAAGCGAAACTTGAACCTAATCTAATAGGTATGTAAGTTGTATGAAAGGAGCTGGTAAGAATCCCTGTGTAAAACAATCTTGCAATAAACAGACAGGCTGGCAAAAGAGGTTGCAGAAGTTGCTCAGGCTGACTTGGAAGCCCCTTCCACTGCCATGGGACATGCGGGCAACTTGGCACTGACTGCAAAAACATCTTGCCTCTGTCTGCAGCCATGCTCCCTGCCCCACCTCCTCCTGTGTGCAACTCCCACAAAAGATTTGTGTTCACACATTCTGCTGGAGAAAACATTACTTTATCCCCTTCTTCCTTGTGAAATGAGCACTCTTTTCCCTCCTGCAAGGGCTTTCTGTAGCTATTTCACATATACTACTCAACCTAAAGAACTTTATCATAATAGATGCTCAGATACAATGGCCCAAATGTGGTTATCCTGTCTATCCTATCCAGTACATTTTGACAGATATCATGATTTGGTTTAATCACCTTGATAAAAATCATTTTCACCAAATAAGTATTATTTTAGTAGCACAGATCTGTTTGCATCAATGTAGCAAATTTATTAAGCCATAGAAAGAATCGTTATATTTTTACAGAATGTACTTTCTTTTATAAGTGTGCTTAAAATAATTGTTTCACTTTCTTGGGTCTCAATCTTAGTTTACATCATCCTGAATTTCCTTCCCCTCATCCTTCTGCATAGCCATTCCCACACTAGGTGGCTTTCTGTCCTTTTCTCACAGATCTTTTATGTTGACTGGAGACAAATTAACACCACTGCTTTTCATATAACCTTCAAGATGCATTTCTTCTTGTTTCTTAAAAAGAATATTTTTGGTGCATGTATTTCCAATATGAACATATACCTGCTCTGGCCAGATCTTGAAATTATTCCTCCTATTCTATATCTTGACTACAAAGACTTAAATCTCTTTAGGACATAATTTATGACATTTTTGATTGACTTCTGAATATGTAAAAAAAAAATAAAGAAAATTGACCTACAAAAAAGTTTCTAAGCCACTCTATATTATACCATTTTAAATATGGAGAAGCACAACCATTTCTTCCATGTGCATTAGCCCTGTACAATTACTGTAGATTAACTTGGGCTCAGACAGCCTTTGTAGGTGGATGCTTGTTAAATCCTGAACAGTTAGCTTTTAGCATTCAGAAACCCAAAATGACTACTAGGATTATGCCTCTTTATTGTGGCTTTTTGAATTTGTTTAGTAAAACTCTTAAATAGCAATGAATAAATAGCAATGAATAAAGCAATGAAAGACATGCCATGAGGAATGGTTTGAGGCAATACTTTTTTTTTTTTTTTTTTCCTCCCCTTTTTACAGAATTTGTATTTTCATGAAATCAGATCAAAACCCTGTTTCAGTTTTAAATAGTTTCCTCTTTCAAAACAGAAAATCATGAATGGCAGCTTTTCTGGTTATGGCAGTTCTAAGGCATAACTGCTCTTCTGAATGAAAATGCAGAGATGTTGGAAGACTGCTGAAGTGACATCCAGTAATTTAAGAGTGAAGCATTTTAATTGTATAGTACGTGACACATCAGCACGTGTGAGGGGACTGTGTACATGTACTTGTGTCTATGCACACCCATGTATAGAACTGATAGATGGAGAGAAGAGTCCTTTCTATTCCCAGATAACAAAAACAAAATACTTTAGTGATAGATATTACTTGGAACACATTCCTTATCCAGAGGCCTCCTACAAAATAGATAGCAGTATTTCTTTGCTAGTGCTTGTATATCCCTATCAATCAGACCAGCTGAGATTGCTCATGATCATGCCATGGAAAAAACAGCAAAGGACTCTTCTTCTGGAGCACGGAAATGGTTACATTGTGAGAACACTGAACGTTTGACTAACTTCTATTGATAATCTCTGTCTTGACATCTTTCACTGCTGTTCCACCCCCCACCCATCTGCAGTGAAATAAGATTATAGAAAAGAACCAGGAAAGACACGTGAGCATCAAGGCCTGAAACTGTTGCCTAGTTATGGAAGATTTTGCCATGCTTTTTAATCTATGAACCCTTAAGCAACCATTTTATTTTTCCCCTTTAAATGTTCAGAAATCAGTCAAGCTTCACAGCAGCAAAGTTGTGTGCTGGCAGAAAACACACATCTAAAATTCTTTTGTTGTCCAAACATATACATACATACACACACTGCCGTACATTGCATTTTTGTGGGTAGGAGATTTTTTTTTTTTTTTTTTAAAGCTGAAGTTCACAAACACCATAGGATGTGCAAGGATTAGAAATAATACTGCAGCACTTCAGCTTCTGTGCAGAGGGACAAAAGCATCTTTTCTCTGCTCCTGTAAAAGTGACATGATAGCTTGCTTATGTTTCCTACCTTAGCGGTCCAGCTGTGAGATCTGGAAAGCAACCATTGAATCTCTTGCCTCTTTTTCTTTAGGAGTGTCACAATGTGCAGCTTTCTTTGTGTTGCCCATATGCCAGCAGTCTTTTTAAAAGCTAATCTTGCTCTGCTGCTGATCATCTTTGCAACAGACAGTAAGTTGATTTCAGGAGAACTGATTTCCACTGCTTTCAGTGACAGCAGAAACAGGTTTTCTCCCCTCTACCCCTCCTCCCCTCTAAAAAGTACTTGGCATTAGCAACAGACAAGTTTTTAAACTCCTAACAACAATTCTTGGAACTAATATAAGTGCCGATCAAATTTTCCCAATTAAAATCTGACAGTGTGAAACAGTATAACATTTAGCTGCAAAGTGATTTGGTGAGAAGTATAGAAAATGAAGAAATATTAAATATGGTGAATGCAATTTCTCCAGCATGTCTACCAGAATTTTGTCACTTGCTTTAGCTGGCATAGGATTTTTTCTTTGCTGTGTTCAGTACCACACACAATAATCAGTGGCCCAAATTCTCATTTGCTTTCCATAACCATTACACTGAGTTGGATCTGTGCATATATCCTTGACAAGACTTGAAATTCAGACCAGTTTCATTTGTTGCCAATAGTTTCTTGAGTTATTTTAGGGACAATAATTCATATTCCAGTGACCTACGTAATCCTGATCCATCCCACTGCACAAAAGTCTCTCTCCAAAATAACCAGACAAACTGAATATCCTCATTCTTCCTGTTCAGCATCACTGCAAA
This sequence comes from Nettapus auritus, assembly GCA_011076525.1. Taxonomy (NCBI): domain Eukaryota; kingdom Metazoa; phylum Chordata; class Aves; order Anseriformes; family Anatidae; genus Nettapus; species Nettapus auritus. Next base: position 19,146,011 of record CM021772.1, on the reverse strand, counting down.
AAATAAATAAATAAATAAATAAATCCTTTTCTCTGGATAAGGCATTCTTAAATGTTCCTGTCCCTCTTAGCCATTGTGTACAGAAGAAGAAAAGTATTTCTGCAGTTGTTCTTTTGTGCCAAAAGAGAAAAGGAGCAGGATTTCAGCATATATTAATACCTCCACAAGGAAAATGTATTACATACTTAGCCTCACCATTTTAGCATCAGTCTAAAGGAGGAGCACTTTATGAGCAGTAGTTAGTGGAGCTACTTAGGTGAACAAAGTAAAAGAGACAGACTGCTACACTTGAGCCAGATGAATCTATTCATATCCAGATGCCTCCATAACAATGACTGCAAGTAAAAATTCAGTCTAGGCAAGAACTAGGTGCTCTTCTAAAAGGCCTTTTGCTGCAATAATGTGTAAGTAGAGATAAGCATTACAGATGAAAGAAATAAACACTGATGGAAAGAAAAAAGCTCAGTCATGAATATCCCAGGGAAGTATGAATTTCCAGGGCTGTGGAGGGAGAGAGAGTGGACGCTGTGACCACCCTGTGTGACACAGGCATCTGTCAGATGGGTCAGGGCAGACAGCTCTGGTGGTTCACTGGCTTCCTGCCCTGTCACAGGGGAGCAGTGGGAAGCAGAAACCCCATGTCAGAAGCACAAGTATCCTTCTCCCCATGTAACTAGATCAGAAACCAGTTCAGAAACCAAAGCTCTTCACACTCTACCCCTTCTTTGAGGTGCACAAGGCTACAGCCCAGCTCAAAGAAGTTAATATGTTACAGAAGCGAGTTTTGAAGTGTGGAGGGCCTAGAGAGAATTAATAATAAAGTACGCCTCAGAGGGAAAACTTTGAGTTTCTCCTGAGTTACAAGCTGCTATTTGAAGTCAGCAGGCACAGTTCCTTATTGGCAGTGAGCAGAAAGCCCTGCGCGCCTGGGCATTATCAGTTCTTTATACAGGAACACAATATCTGCTTGATAATGCATACACTGTTTTTTCATTAGTTGTCAGCGCACCTCCCAAAACAAGTTGTCCCTCTGTGGTTTTATAATCATGGGAATATTCTCAGCAGCCCTATCAGCCTGGTTGCATTCTGGCTCCAGACGTCTCTGGAAAATAGCCTATTGAATCACATCGGAAACCAGGGCAGAGTTGACATCCTGTGGACTCCAAACAATTAAAAGGCTCTCCTTGGAAAGCACAGCCTGTACTCTGTTATTTTTGCAGTGCCACACTGCCCTGCAGCTGGCGTAATCAGCTCCATCTCAGTGACTCCACCACCACCAAAACAGGTAAGGAAATAGCAATCTCTCTATTGTTCCAGAAGTTTATGCAAGAACTATTATTACTTTCTTCTTAGTTTATTTTAGCCACTACACTTAAGAGACAGCACTGACCTGGTCGCTGAAATGCCTCCTTATTTCCCTATTTACCTCCTGTTAACTAGAACACCAAATCACCGCTGTGTTTGCCTGACAACACAAGGTGAAAAAATATCCATGTGGAATGATTTCTTAATGCTGTGACGTGTCCCCTAGACATTAAAAAGGAAAGGAAAAAAAAAGGCAAGCAGCAAAACAAGAACCCCAACAAAATCACCCTTTTCCTATTATCATATGAAGAAAAACATTTCCAACTCTGAAGCAGTGCCAAATGTTTCAGCACATTTTAGAGACTTCAAGACACTGACAGACTGCAACTCCCACTGTTTACCAGAGGGATTTAAGAGGTTCTCTCTCTTAAAATAGTCGTATTTTTGTCTTCCTGAGGGTCAAAACTTGCCACTTTCACACTGCTTTCAGTAGACATTTTAACCATGCCACACTTGGCCATGTCGTGGGATTCTGAAGAGATTCTCGAGATTCTTCTGTCTGAGGCTGAACAGGAAGAATTGGTAGCACTCATGCAAACATTCCCACCAGATGCACAAAAATACAGGGGGAAAACACTTCACGTGGGGTTTTCTACTGCATAAAAAACCCTTCAGCGTATTTTAATGGCAATGTATCAAGCTGGATTACACGAGCCATATTTACCTTATGTGATGTGACATTATGACACATGATAGACTACCTAAAAATATTTATGCCTCAAGAGCTTATAACCCAAATGGCATTTTAAGGCATATTAGTCAGCCAACCCTCCCACCCCCCCCCCCTCACTCTGCTATTATCTGTAGCAAAGGGGGACATGTTGCGGTGAATCAGAGCTTAGCGATTCTTTCAATGTGCATAGGAAACACCGATTAATTGGAACAGTGACAAAAAAAAAAAAAAAAAAAAAAAAAAAAGAGTCTCTTTACCTGGTAAACAGAATTCAGCACTGAGATTTTACTTAATGAATAGTATACAGCTAAGTACTTCAATCTGTGGAGGTGAGAGGTGTAGAAAACTGATTAGGTAGCTCATATGCTATTGCTTTTTCACATGCTGGAGGTTTGATATTTTTAACAGTCTCCTCACACAGTAGTTGCCACAACTGCCAAATTTTCTGTCATGTGGTAATGTAAAGAGAGAGACTTCCCCAAATTAAGAGACAAGCAAGAGAGGAACAGACATCCTCGCTCCATCTGGTTTCTCAATAAATATTCCATTTCCTGACACCGGACACCTGCTACCTCCAAGTCCCTCACCAGTTCTCCCTGTCCTGCTTTAGCAAGCTCCTCACTCAGCCCCTCTCCCTGCATTACAATATCCTGACGGGTCTGGCACATCTGGCAGTAAATCAGCAGAGGCCCTGACTGCTGCATTAAGCATGATCTAGGCCTTAGCACACAGTGCACTCTGGGGCATAGTTCCACTACAAAGCACACTGGATTTAAGTTGTTTATCTATCTAAGCCTTAATTTATGATCTCTACAAAGTCCTCTAAAATGAAAGAACCTTTCATTTGTACAATCTTTGTTTAAGAAATAGAGAAAAATTGTTGAGGGCACAAAACACTTCTGGCACCCACCATTCCCATTGAAAACCAATGGGATTTGGATATTAAGTCTGGTTTATGCCTTGGAAAATCTCCTCCATAATCTCATCAAAACTAAAAAACTACAGAACAACCTCTGAATTCAAATATTATCACTAATGAAATAGTCTTTTATAGGATACGTGGTTACAGAGGGCTAGATTTGATGGCAGGAGCAGCCTGCAATCCCTGGCAGATACTGACTGGCCTATATGACCTTGTAATGATGTATAAAACTTAAGAAATCTCAGTATAGGCTTGAAAAAAAAGAAAGTGTGTGTGTGTTTGGGGGTGGGGATGGGGGCGAGGCGGGGGGGAGGGAGGATGGGAGAGATCTATGAGAGGAAGAAACACTACCTCAGAGTATACTGGCCAAATTCCAAATTTAGAGAGAAAAAATCTACCAGTAACATTTACTCCGTGCTTTAAGGAAAGCAAGGACACTTTGTTTTGTCCCAGGTGGTGACACAGGGACATCTTCGAGTCAGAGACAGGCCATTGCCTGAGGGCAGAAACACAACCAAGAGGCCCCTCAGCAAATTCTCCCTAATCTTTAAGGGTTAAGGGGATACTAAAACATAAGCCTTATTTATCATAAAGGCCAAAGGCAGATGAGGAGAGTGACACCAGTCATATGAGTGTTTATGGAGAAGGGGACTGGTCAATTACAAAATAAAGCCAGTGTAGTTTTCATGGAATTTCAATCAAATTAAAGAAAAAATATTTTGTTTTCACCCATTGGTGGAATCCAATTAAAAAAAGACCATCTCATCCTTATTTTTCTGAACTTACATTAACATTAGTCACATAGTTCTCATGTAAAACTAATAATAATCCAGCCATCTGGGCTTCTGTCAAACTCATGTTAATTCAAGCTACACCAAAATACATATATATATTGCCTGCCTAAGGTAGCATTTGTAAAAGTGTTATAGTCTGCAAAACTGTCTTGCACTGTCAGCAAACAGCAAACTTTAGAGCATCTTTAATGTTACACTACAGTGCTGTTGTAGTTGACAATTAAAATACTTAATGCTCAAGCTGGCCTTTAAGTGTTACACTGCTCAAAATAATGGATTGCCTTTGTATGATGACCCCATAGCTACATCTTAGTACTCACTGGACAAAAAGAGAATTTTAATAGTGCAGGGCTGCGGCACTTGCAATCGTGTTTTTCTGCAGCAGTAATGAAGAAAGACGTGACTTACAACAAGGCTCACTGAGGTCCAGAGTACATCAGTGATCTGTGTGGATCACTTCTGAGTAATTGTGGCTCCCACAGTATCATATGCAGCACCATGGTCTTCCAAACTGAGATAGCGTGAGGGATTCAGTCTTTTAGTATTTTTATATTGCTCCCATAGGCCCACAGTGTTTTCAAGCCCTCTAGCTATTAATATTTCTTGGCTATTTGAGAAAGAAGTCCTCCCCCGTGCCTACCTTTGTGTAGATTTATGGGGCATAAGGAATTGTAGGGCTGACCTGTTTGGCCGACTGTTCAAGGGCAAGGGGGAATTCATGTTTCCACCCCCTGCTTACCTGTTTTGTGCTACACATTCAGCAGCACAAACAAATTCAGTATACTCAGCTTGCCAAGAAAGATTAGTACGTTAGAGTTGAAATCAGGGCAGATTGTATTTCAAGCCATTTTCCCCTTCCCCCCCATTATCCCTCCTCCTCCATTTTTTTTTTTTTTTTCTTTTTTAATTATTCAGGTTAGAAACAAAATGCAGTGGTTATATTATGCTAATACCAAACTCATTAATGTTAGGAAGAACAAATATGGAAGGGTAGCCTGCCAAAAGCTAAGCCTTTGCTTTCACATTCATCCAGTAAAGTTCATTGAAATGGGAATTCATCCCTTTACTCTGGATTAGAATTAAACTCTCTTGGCTTATTTAAAGAGCTATATAAGGGATACTGGCTCAGAAGATGGCCCTAGAAAAGTGCTATTCAGTATTACAGCCTCCTAATACAATTTTAGTTCTGTGACCTTATGCAGAAAATGCTTCATTCAAGCTCATCGAAGACCTAATCAGGTGCTTTGTCATGTGTATCAATAGCTGGTAAGGTGTGCTCCAAGTGCCAAAGTGTCTAGCATTACAGACCTTAAACTTGTTAAGAGATATGTTATTACCCTTAAATACAAGCACACTAGAAATATAAAAGCATAGATTTGCTCCTCATTTCCAATTCCTTTTCCATGATGAGTCTCATGGATGAGTCTGAGTCTCTCGCTTGCATCCAGAGTTTTGTCAGAAAATAAGATTCTTTCCATTCTGAATCAGAGCAAAGGAGCCTTTCCTTTACAAAATGCAATAACCTTCTAAAGGTACTTTTTCATACAAATTTATCATTCTAGACTTTAGGACTATTTTTTTGTAGACTAAAACAAGTAGGCAGTGGCTCTCAATTCCAGCGTTTAATTACAGGGATAAACACTTCCATAAATTATTAATTCTTCTCTGGGAACAATTTTTGACCCTGTGGACAAAAGTACTAGCATTCCAGTTATTTCATTATATCAGTCCGTATTATCGCCATACTATTTTCCTTCCAAAATGTTTATATAAAATTTATAATGTGATGAAAAGATCTTCCTCCTAATTTTTGTATGCAAATGTAAAATCTTGTCCATTTCCTCACAGTATTTGTTCTGTTTAATTGCATTTTAAATGAACATAAACTAACTACCCCAAAGATATTAGCATGCTTCTGCCAGGGCTCTGCAGATCCTCCTGGCACGTGTTGAGAAGCTGCCGCATCTCAGAAATAACCTGATCTTCACAGATAGTCCATGATGGGGGTGGAGGAAAAGCAGTACTAGAAAATGGTTTGGGGATGCTCCCTCCCTCCCCTTTTCTGATCTGAGTCCAGTGTTAGAAATTTGAAAACCCAGCATCAGCTTAGAGAGAAAGAGGCTTTTTCTACAATCACGGGTTCCCTCCTTCAGCCAAAACAACTTCAAAATATACTGAAGACAGTGTTAGACAGGGCTGGTTGGCTAAAGTGGCTTAGGCTCCAATAGACGGTAATAAAGAGAGCACTGGCAGCCATTCAGCTGAAATAAATCTCAGAAAGAGATAGAATAGAAAAAGAATACAAGTCCGAATTGATTTTCAGAGGTGTTGTGTCTGCAGCAGTGCTACAAGCACTCATCTCACTGAAACCACCTGTATTTACTCCCCCAGCATTTGGCCAGGCTGTCCTCAGGTGAACATCAAGCATCAGTCATTCCTGATGTCTGCTTGTCACAAGGGCTGCATATCCCACAGTCTCTCCCCTTTAATGATTATAAAATTGTTTACATTTGCCATTTGCAAGAGCTTTACTTTTGTGACAGTTTCAGAAAAATAACTCAATAATGTTTCCTTTTGAGATCTTTAAAGTATCTTGAATAAATTCCTAGTTTATAAACAAATGTATTGGGATTATAGGCCTTAAAGGAAGAGGATGGTTAGAAATCAATTTCCCATGAGCAGATAGATCTTTTGAGGCTGAAGGTGAATTTCTGGGCTATCCAAACCCTCCTGAATCTGTCAAAAATCAGACCAAGTTCTCTGAACATTTTCAGAAGACTAAACACCTGGAGGGCTCTAATAATTGATGGTAAGAAGAAAGCTGGGTACTTTTGAAGTTAGTTTTCTATGTGAAACATATCCAGTGTTATTTAAATAAAAGATAAATCTCCTTTAGTGAAAGAGAAGGATAAGAAAAGTATTGAGGAGAATTAGAAAAGTATCAAGGAGATTTTCCAGTGGCTTCTTATCCTGAAAGGGACACTTCTAGTTCTACTCAAGAAATTAATTTGATCTATAGAGCCTTTAAAACTAATTTTAATTCTTCAGAACTTGCAATATATTCAGTTATTTAAAATATTAATAAGTGTTCGCTTTTAACCACATTTGAGATGGTTATCAGCTCCTCTTCTTCAAACTTCCTGGCTTTCTTTTAAAGGAATGTAAAAAGTTTTCAGGCTGAATGTACAGTGAAGTTGGAGGTAGAGGAATAAAAAAGGTATTCTATAATGCACATTTTATAGGATATATATTCTGTGTTGGTCTCAAGAAAAGACATATCACAATCTTATACCCTTCCAGAATAAACTTTCTCTAAGGTTTGATTCAGTCATATTCAGTTAAAATGCCCCAAAATGCCAAGTATTATCATTTATACTTAAACAAAACAAAAAAGTACACAACACTGAGTAAAAACAAACCACCCCAAATCCCCAAATCACTTTATAATGAGACTCCACTATGTAAAAGCAATGACAGTATTTATCCACTGTATTATCTTGCAATAATTGTAGCTTGAGTCAAGATAATCAAAGACAAATAAAAATTTGAATTTCTGCTCCATGGAAAACTTCTGATTTTTCTCCGCAAATTGGGATGAAGAATTGTTTTCTTTCTTATACCATATTTCCATTTAGAATGGAAAGCAAAAATTCAGGGTTTTAATTTTTTTTTTTCTCTTAAAAACCAAATGTGACATTCCTGCATTGAAATGGTATGATTCAATGAAGCTAAGTGGAATGGGGTAATTTCAGTGTAAATCTGTGCTACACTCAAGTGCTATGAGACATCAGCAAACTAATGCATTATGACTTCCATTTTTCTTTCTCAGGATGATGCACCGAATTCCAATATAGAAAAATTGAAACAAATTGTTGCACCTTAACAAGGCACTATGGTGGTTCAAGCCAACAGATATGCCAAGTTGACCAAAACAACCAAGTGCTTTATTCTGATTTTTGATAAATCAGAATTATTAGTCTGAAATTGCTAGAATCTTGATTTACCATTAGAGAGCTTCATAAATTGTTCCAATTAAAAATCCCTGACTACTTCTTTGCATCCACCGCACTTGAGTCCTAATCCTCCTTTCTGCTTTTAATTGTATTTGGCATGGCATACTAGTAAAAAGCAGTTAATAATTCTGCCTTCATTTCTGTATAACACGGAAAAGTGTTAAAGCAGTACCTGCTCTAGTTTTACCTTTAGATACTAGCAATATTCTAGATTTTTCTTTCTCTCGGGATCATTCATTTCTTCATAAAATTAATGACATTTTTGCACCTCTTTTCTAGAGAAGAGTTTTCAGCCTGCTCATTGTAGAAACACTCTCCCAGCTCTTAAATCCATGCACTAACCCCAGGGTTAGCCTGGTGACATATAGGCTGCTTAGAATTTACTCGCCTTGATAACATTAATTTTCAGTAGGGACTGGAGCTGGGCATCAGCATCACAGGAGGTTTAGGCAATAACATGAAAAATCAAGGCAGATATATTTCAATAACCCAATCCTTCGCATAGCCCTTTTTTTTTTTTTTTTTTTTAATGTTACTCCAGACCTCAATGTCACATCCTCAGCAGAGCTCAGTTAACATGCAAAGTGAAGTATCAGATTGTTCACATTAAATGGACACATTTTCATCAGCCTGTTTTCATAATGAAGTGTCCTCTCCTCTGCACGGAGGGTACTTTAAAACACCAAAAGGACACAAAAACAACAAAAGGAGGTGGTAAAGTCAGAAGCTGAATGCATGTTATCTGCCTTTTTGTTGTAAAAACATCCTCTGAACATGAGCTCCCCAAAACACAGACTCATGTTTTAAATGTCAGGCTATGTGTTCCTGAAATGTCTGATACTGTTTCCAGAGCTGATCGCAGAGTTTCTGCTTGCTCAGGAGAGAAGCAAACACAAGGCAGACAGGGAAAATATTTGCTGAATGAAGGACAGAAGTGCTAAGAAAGAAATTGCATTTTCTAGCTCAAGACAAGCTTTGTAAATGTAAGAGAAAATATAATAAATTAGCTCTATTGTTCTCAGTTCTGCTCTTTGCTGTCATGACTGGGTCCCTTTTCTCTTTCATGCTTCTACTTTCTATATTCAGGGACATGCTATTTTGCTTGCTTCCAGACTGATGTTTCTTGGCTCCAGAGCTGCCAAGTCACCGTGTATTAGCCAATATTTCTCTCTTCAGTTTTCTCTAGACCTCTCCCTTCCCCACACAATTTTTTTCCTTCTCACTGAAAGTTATAAAACCTGAATGTCTAAAGGCAAAAAAGTTTGAAGAAGAAATGAAGAGAAACCACAGAAGATAAATCTGATGAGATGGGGCTGACTTTGTGAGAATTACAAACCTATAGACTTTACCCATACAATCAGTAAAAATGAAATAATGTTTGTAAGCATCTTTAAAGTCTTCTGAAGATAAACTTCTTCACTAATGGCTAAATTTGTATAACTGCTAAGCGATTTTTCTCTATAAAGCACAACCACCTACATCTGAACTATTTACCTAGACTCAATTGCTGCCAAAGGACTGAAATTAGCAGTCCAGTAACCACCTTAAGTTTATGTCCTCACATGCTAGCAAGACAAGATCAATTTTATCTTCGAAGTGCTTATTTATTCTAGTTTTAAGGGGAGCCTTGTTAGCTAACAGATATCAACATTCTGGAATTGAAAAAATTAGGCTTGAAAATTAGATGATCTCTTCTGGAGAGAACTGCCCAGGCTACAGCTGTAACAAAAAGCTCCTAATTCTGCAAGGTGTTTTGAAAACAAGGGAGGGAAGGACAGACAGGACCCTCCAGAGAGTACTCAATAAAATATATGCAATGCAATAAACCCAGGAGAGAGAGTTCCTGCGGGAGTCAAAAGGTAAAGCTGTTGGGATGGTAGATTCATATTGACTTCTGCTTAATATTTTATTAAGTATATGGTTTTGGCCATCTGTTTTTAAAATAGGATTTGGCTTCCTCTGTCCCCAGGCCAGCACATGCGAGGGAATAACATGCTGTAAGCAGGCTGGAGGTGAGGATTAATGGCCATACGCTGATGTGGAAATGAAGAAATCAGAAATGATTTCTCTCTTCTTATGTGTTTATTTCACTAGATGTATGAAGTGAGCTGACAGAAATATTTGCCCCACAGATAATTCGGAAAAATCTAGCAATGCATACAATCTCCAAGACAGAAGATGCAACAGGGGCTTTCCTGGGCCTTCAAACACAAGGCACAAACTTTTGTTATAAGATGGTACTTCACAATTCCAAAAGGAACCAAACTATCCTACAGGATAACTCACCTTAAACAACTGTAAAGAGCAATAATTTCCTCCTAGCTGCATGTAACATTGTGTTTACTAATATCAAGTCATGATGGTTTGTCTTATCAAAAGATATTTAGTTCTCAGGTTATTTTTTATTATAACTATGATTGGAATACATTAAAAAATCTCACTGATTTCATTTTTTCCTCTTATTATTCTATAAACTATAAGGCAAACTATGGTCAATCTCCCTGGAAGTGTGTGGACTGTAAGTAGTGCAATAACTTTGGGATTTGATTGTCCAGTAGATTCACTCATATCCTCACTTCGTTATGCAAAGGTGTTTTGTTTTGTTCTTTGATGTTTTTGTTTTTAATTCCTTTTTCTTGTCATAAACCCCACAGCTGCACTGAGCAGCATAGAAAACCTGTGCAATCAACATTGGCAGCTTGTTAAGGTTAAACAAAATAATTCAGAAACAATTAGACAATATTAAAGAAGGGTAGAGGGATGAGAAAATGTGGATCAGCTGTGATTGACACACATCCTTTAAGGATCATTCTACAAGACTGTCTTGCAGTACTGTCAATGAAACATTAAAGTAGATCCTGTTTTTACAGTTCATCTCACTGAAGTGCAAGCCAGGCCAGTGTATATGGAGGCAGCAGTGCATGTAGGTACAGTTGCTATGAATCCAAGTATAAGCAGTAGATTTTTGTTATAATCATTCTTACTGAAAATTATAAACCACTCTGTATTGCATTACTTACTATGTTTTTCAGTTCAAGCATACTGAGCTTATGTGTTCTCCATAATGTTATGACAGTTAGCAGTACATCACATATAACATTGATTGCTATAAATGTTCAATGTGAATTTTGTCATACCTAATAGCAAATCAAAAGGAAAGCATGTAGCAAGGGGAATCAGGGAAAGAAACTTATATGCTTCTGTGAAGATTGAGGACAACATCTTCCTTCCTACTTATTCAGACTATTTCTTGTTTTCTGTGTGAAAGAACAGGAGTTTCCACAACTTCAAAAATGCAATTCTTACCCTTGAGTTTAGTCAAACCCAGAGTGAATAATTTGAGAAAACGTCATTCTCTTCAGCCAGGAACCTCATCCCTGAGGACATCAGGGAACTTTCATTGCCTCCAGAAGGTTATTTCTTTGTAATTGCTGTGATTTGCAAGACTGTACTGGTGCTTGGGGTGGGACACACAATTACCATTCTCATTGACTTATCTGTGCTTGTCCTGCTGACAACCAGTTGAGGTTGTTGGTTGCTGTACCATCATGCCCTGTTTGATAGTGGTAGACTGGTCTGTGCCAATCTAAAGATCTTTAATATTTGAACTTTCTGCCATTTTCAGAAAAAAAGCCATTTCTAACATTAATTTTCATATTCAGTGAAATATTCACTTCTGTTGAAAGAGTCTGATAAATACTGGTAGGTAATTAAATAATTTTTGGAAGAGATAATTCAATAGAAATGCTTATCCTAGAGACATACAGATGAATCAACTAAACTAACCATTAATGAATAAAAACATTAACTACATTTGTTACATAATTAAAAGTCAAATAATCATTTTCTTCATAAAGCATGCAGGCATTTGGCAGAGGTCTACAAGTAGCCTTGTGTCTAAACTACTAACTTCTAAATAGAATTAGCTCAAAGAAGTCTGAACATTCTTAATAAACAACACTTCACATTTACAGAAGTTTCAGAGGTGAGCAAATAGTTCATAATGATTTATTTACCTGACCAATTTAGTTTACTTTTTTCTCCCCCTCTCACATTCTGAGACCAAGTGAGTTTCCCTTGATTTATTCAAGTTGTTTTTCCTATTTCTATGGTCCAAGAGTAAAATATTTACTCAAAAATGTGACAATATAAATTGAATCTCAGCAGTACTGGTTAGCTGTGGTTGCTCAGCTTGTCAGGGGGAGTCTGCTCAGTTCAGCGAGGAAAGGAGCAAATCTGTACTCTCCCTAAAAACACTCTCCCCTTTGATTTATAAACTTCCTTTCCATGAACATTTAGCCTTAAAACTGGCTTTCCAATAGGATAACACAAAGAAAGGTGTTAACCCAAAGAGACATCATGCACAATTGACACAGATACCCAAAGATTTCTCTTTTGGAGTGTTCTCATGTTTAGAAAGACAGTTCTTCTATTGACCAGATACACTGTGAAAGTAGAAGAATAAACTGTAAAAAACCATAGGAGGTAGAAGCTTTCATCAAAAGAATATAAAATGGCAGGAGAGAGACTCTTGCTGAGCTATTGGACTGCATAATTGTCCAGGGATTTTTCTACTGAAGCTTGCAGAAGTTTTTCCACTGGAACAGTTTTTTCAAACAGAAAATGATGATTTAATAAGATTGAAACTTCTCACAGCTGTACATTGATTCCTTCTAAATTTTTGATGGATCATTATCAAAACAACTCATTGAAGAAGTATTTCAACTTGTTTTAATGTAACAGGAAACAAAAAGTGAAGCTTTGTTTTTGTTTTTAAAAAAACATTTGCAGTGAACCCAAACAAACATTTTAGGGAAATCTTACCTAGTTATCAACATCTGTAGACAGGGCATTCCACTATGCCATGAGGCTTCCTTGTGCTCTGTCACCTGTTAGAGGCCAACAGTTTCCTCAACAGTTGCCACCCCATCACCTGTGCTTGTGAAGGAGGATAAGAAACACTCGGATGCTTGGAGTAGGCTACAGCAAGTATTTCATCCTGTCCAAGCTATCAATGCGTACTTGCACTTGGCTACCCTGTTCCCTAATATTCCTCTGAGTATAAGAAAGATTTAAAATTATGAGGCTTGATAAAGACACAAGTAACTCATTTCCTTCTAATTTCTAAATCATCCCTCCACAAATGCTAAAGTATCCTATTCCCACAGTCTCTTAAGATAAAAAAAAAAAAAAAAAAAAAAAAAAAAGTATTACTGACTTTTCTGTAATCTCTAGATTCCTCCTTCCTCTTTTCTCTCTCAGGTTTTCTGGCTTTCAGACTTGGCAACTAGCTTACCAAAACAAACACTACATGAATAGTCTGATTAAATGTTGGGTGATAATCCTAGTAGTATTTTATTTCTATTTTCAAACAGTAGAACAGAATAAGCACCATTAAAAGTTTGACCTTTGAAAGCCACAATACTCAACTTATCTTAAGAGTACACTTCCTCCATATCAAGGCTTGTTTGTCAATGTAAGATGCTGCCTGATCTGAGTGATGAAATGGGGTGTACCAAGCATTTTAAGAACATTTCAATTAAAAAAAAAAAAAATCTTAAAAAAAATCTAATCTTAACTCACATTTTGAAGTAGTTTATTCAAATATTCCAAGGAACTTGAATTCAACTCTTCAAAATAATTTATATAACTGAAAGTTTAAAATCAGCTGGTAGATGCCAAATACTCTATTAAAACACTCAGTAAGAGAAACAAGCTCTATACTGCTGACTACCACCACGGAGCAAATTAGTTGTGCTTTAGATTAAAATTAAAAAAAAAAAAAAAAAAAAAAAAAAAAAAAGTAAAAAATGAGCAGTTTACAGTAAGGATTAGGGTGCATTAAGAACTACAGCTTAAATCAACACAAGGTTTGTGTTCATTTTTCTTTGGCATTGCTATCTCTGCTTTCTTCCAAAATTGAAAGCTGAAATATTGAAATACTGTGGAACTGGCTGTGTGCTGTGTACTTCCACAATCTGCTCAGAAAACTTATACAAACATCCTTGATCCAGATGGGATCCACCCAAGAGTGCTGAAGGAGCTGGTAGAACTGCTCACCCAGCCACTTTCCATCATTTACCAACACTCTTGGCTAACCAAGGAGGTCCCAGTTGATGGGAAGTTGGCAAATACAACCCCATATCTACAATATGGGCAGGAAGGAGGACCTAAGGAATTATAGGCCCGTGAGTCTGACCTCAGTGCTAGGGAAGGCCATAGAGCAGATCATCATGGCAGAGTGCTATCACACAACACACACAGGACAATCTGGTGATCAGACACAGACAGCATGGCTTTATGAAAGGCTGATCCTGCCTGATTAACTTGATCTCCTTCTATGACAAGATGACCCATTTAGTGGACAAGGGAATGGCTCTGATTGTTTACTTGGACTTCAGCAAGGAATTCCAGTGTTCCCCATAGCCTGAGAAAAATAGCTTCTCCTGGCTTAGATGGATGTATTGTTCACTGGGTAAAAAACTGGCTGGGTCCAAAGGGTCACAGTGAATGGATATAAATCGAGTTGGCAACCAGTCACAAGTCGTGTTCCTCAGGGCTGAGTACCGGGGCCAGTTTTTTTAATATCTGTCAATTATTTTGGTGAGGGGATTGAATGTATACTCAGTAAGACACCAAGTTGCAGATGACACCAAGGTGAATGAGAATGTTGATCTGCATGAGGGAAGGAAGGCCCTTCAGAATAATCTGGATGGGCTGGATCAATAGGCCTTGTCCAGTCACATGACATCCAACAAGTCTAAGTACTGGCTGTTGCATTTGGGCCATAACAACCACACACAGTGGTATAGGCTCAGGGATGAGTGTCTGAAAAGCTGCCTGGCAAAAAAGAACTTGAATATGCTGAGCATGAGCCAACAGTGCCCAGGTGGCCAAGAAAGCCATGGCATCCTAGCTAGTATTGGCAATAGTGTGGCCACCAGGATCAGGCAAGTGATCTTTCCTCCGTACTCAGCACTCGTGAGACTGCACCACTAGGACAGCATTCAGTTTTGGGCCCCTCACTAGAAGATGGATATTGAGTTACTAGCACATGTCCTAGCAGCAAAGCTGATGAACAGACTAAAAAACAAGACACATGAGGAATGGCTGAGGGAACTAGGGCTGTTTAGTCTGGAGAAGAGGCTGAGGGGAGATCTCATTACTCTATACAACTACCTGAAAGGTTGCAGTAAGGTCAGACGAGAAGAGACTGTCACATGCAAGTGATAAGACACAAGGCAAGGATCTCAAGTTCCACCAGGGGAGGTTTAGATTGGACATCAGGAATAATTTCTTAATGGAAAAGGTGGTTAGGTACCAGAACAGACTGCCCAGGGAGGTGGTAGAGTCCCCATCCCTGGAGGTATTTAGGAGACGTTGGATGTGGTGCTTGGGAATGTTGGTTAGTAGTAGACTTGCAATGTTAGGTGGATGGTTAGACTTGATCTTGGAAGTCTTTTCCAACCTGGATGATTCTATGAACGCTTTATAAAATGTAATTCTTTTAAACTTACTCCATACATTTCTGAAGTTTTTGATATGGCCTATGTGGTCTATAACTAATTTACACATTATATTTTTACCCTCAGTTTACCCGAGTAGTGGTAAGGAAAGTAACACGTTGTATCACTGCAGAGATCTTGTCAATTAAAAGCAGAGAACACTTCAGTGTCTGTATACACAATTGTGCTGTTGAACTGAAAGTCCACAGAAGCTGTTAGGAATATGCCATGCTGCCTGTACATACGATTACTCTGTAAAATACTTCAATATTGCAATAATATCTGCCAGCTGCAACTCACTGTGCTTCACATCAAATCAAATTGCATAAATGTGTGGAACTGGGACCAGTGTCAGCTACTATGTGGCAGTTTTTCCTAAGGGGACACGTTGACAGACAATCAAAACTTTTCTTTAATATTTCTTATTGTGTTTCTGCTAGTAAGACTACTTGTCATGTAGCAATCATTTTCTGCTTGTGACAGAGAAATAAAAACAGAAAACAAAATCTTGGATACCCATCTCAAATGCTTAGATTCAGCAAATTTTTTTCATGTTTGGGTGTAGCTTTGAACAGAAGAATGCGATGGTGCGGTTGTGAGCTCAGGTCAGCCATTCTAGAGAATGTCAGATGCCCTTAACCAAAAATTCAAGATTCCCTTGCAAAAACCTGGCTCTTCTCATATACACATTAACTCTCCCAACAATTCACACTGACTACAGTGGAAGAATATCACAGATGGAAATGTTCAGCCTGGATGGGCTAAGCATGGAAAGTCTGGATTTCATTTGAACTACCATTGCAGGGCAGTGAAATGTGATAATACTTGTCATACCACATTGGTCAAAGTCTCAGCTTCTCTGTTATAACAGCAAAAGAAAATGTGAAATAGCAAATAAAACTCCCAAGCTCAAAGGTATTCTTCCTAAATGGCAAGTGTTTGTATCATGCTGCAGTTCAGAGGACTTAGCATTATAGTGTCAGTATTACAAACTGCCTGCTTTTGTCCTGAGCATTGGCTAAGGTAAGTTTTATATCATTACAATGATTAATTCTGACTTGTGTAGAGAATCAGTGTAAGTCCGGAATTTTTTTAGTTTGAGAACCTCAGATCTATTCTTTGCTCTGACAAAAATAACATTCTCCCTGCAGATTCTGCTACCTGATTTGCTTGTTTTTAACAGAACTTCTAATAATTTAATCCAAAGTATATCCAAATAAAAAAAAAAAAAAAGAAATTATTGTCCACCATGGCCTGCATTTTGCACTGCATAATTAATCCACTTATAGTTCAGACAATACAAGTGCCTATTCTTGCTGACACTTGGCCATTCTTTTGTTCCCTGTGCCTCTAAACTATTTTTCCTACACATCTTACACATCTCTTTATACAGCCCTAACTTTCTCTGTCTAGTCTTAAGTAGAATTTCCTTTCAATTTTCTAAATCTATTCACTTTTTGCTCCTCTCAGCCAGTATTTTCCACCCAAAACATTTATGTCTTAGTGCATGTTCCTTTCCTTGAACCATAAGCTTTACTAACTGTAGCACCTTGCTTTGCTTGGGAATTAACAAGGAGATAGGAAAAGCAGGCCAGACCCTTTGAAAACACCATGCAAAAGACTAAGAGAAAGAAAAAAGAAGTGTAGGTAGGAGCAACAAATGGAGATCACTGCCTGGTTTAGAAATGTAGGTGGGCAGATAATGCTTGCTGTAAGAAGCTGGAAATAATGAGACTGATGGACGGGAGGATTAGGCCAGATAAGCATAAAGGAGGGAAGAAGCCTCAGATAATGTGGAGGGCATTGCACAGAAATGGACAGAAGAGAGAACACATCAAAGGATTCAAGCAAGCAGTGAGATATTTTAGGATTAAGCTTTGCTGATCCAAACCTCTAAACTATTGGAAGTTCAGCCATCACTAATCTTGCCCCCCTTCATTTATGAGAAAACATAACCAAATATAATCGGTTACAGGATTCTGGGATATGGTTGTATTGAATTATATCTCCTGTAACAAGAAGCAATGCAGTGGCATGGCTTGCATTTCAGCTGCAGTAGCAGTCAGCTTTTTCCTTTGGATATCACATCTTATTATAATTTACTATCTGGAAGACTTCTAATTAAAACTATGTGCTACACTTTCCTTGTGCACATAACGGGTTCCATGATATCTATAAACTTTGTCAATTGTAAGCTCATCTCTCTCCCCAGTAACCTGTAGCTCAACTGCATTTAATAAGAGTAATTTGGAGAATGGTATTTGGTTACACACTATTGCTGTAAATTGCTGCTTTGCTCTAATGGCCTGAAAAGTAAAGCTAAACCAGTTAATCTGAAATAAGCTAAAACTGAAAGCTATGTTTTAGGACCAGGCTATTATATTCTTTTAATTATTACAACATAATTACACGGTAAATTATTAGCCTTTTCTAACAGCAACAGCATGTTTTAGGACAGATATTGATCTCTTCAGAGGTGCAGAGTGGATGTAAACATATCACACCTGGGAAACTTTAATTCAGAGAAATACACAGTGGGAATAGTGCTGGCATACTTGTCTCCATGTCCCCCCCCTGCTCACAGGTACGTCATGTGCAGAACTGCTACTGGAACATAGACCAAAGGTGTATCTGAATAACTGCCTCTTGTTGGTTGTCAGCTACTCTCCTTGGTGCCCAAATCTCACCCATTCCTGAGCAGCTGCTTTGCACAAGTGTTGAGTATAGCGTCTCCCACCCCAGTTCAAAACAGTGGGACCAGAAACAGATCTTCATAGTTTTTACTAAGAAGGAGTGAAATCTCTCTCTCTCTTTTTTTTTTTTTTTTTTTTTTTCTTTTTTTTTATTTTCTTCTTCTATGTCAAATAACAGCCTGGATAGCTGAACTGAGAGCTGGTTCAGCCTGCTGACCATTTCTACTTCTGGCTCTGTGGCTTTGCCTCCTGTCCCCATTTACAGGAAGAGAAAGCTGCCAGGCAGGGCAACACAGGACATACTGCAGGAATGAAGGTTAGACAACATGATTCAATGCATTTTGATTCATTGCTGTGGCTAACTCCATCTCTCATCTTCAGTCAGCTTTCTGAGATATCTCAATAAAGACAGGCCACAGTACAGAGATTTTTACCACACTCTCTTTCTCAGTCTTTCTCATCAATAGGTACATGAGATGATAGCCCTACAAATATCACAACTAAACCTTCCTCTTATGGCATGAGGGTCAATTCTTCAGATAACACAATCAAACTCCACTGACTTCAGTTGAAAGACACCCATATATCAGTGGGGAATTTCTTTCCTTGCCTTTTTTCCTTTTCCAGTCCAAAAAGCTCAAAACGCACAAACAGTACAATTCTTCAAGAGTACCCTATTCACAAGTATATTTACTGGAAACATTACTTTTTCAAGAGATTTTAAGTATTAGCATTGCTGCCAACATTACTATACATACCTTTACTGAACTTTCACTCAGAAACACAAGATGCTTTAGAAGAAAATGTTATGTTTCCCTTACTCTTTTCTTTATTTCACCACAGCAACTACACTGCACCCTCTTCCTCCTTTTCTTCCCCCAATACCAATGGCACATTAACATGAGTTTAATAATTCAATAATGGGAAAAAACATCATGGGATTTTCTGTCCTCTCAAGACATATTGCAGGTTTTACATGTATTTCTACTAAACTGTTGGTTCTACAGATATCAACTAAATCCTTCTGCATTATAAGAAAGTTCTCTACCTTGACACAGAAATAATCACTTTATATACTGTTTATAATTTTTATTGTTGATTCTTTTGATGTTTATGCAATACATGCAAACATGAGGGATGAAAAAGTGTGTAAGTTCTATGAAATAAATTAAAAAAACGTTGGGAAAAATTAAAAAAAAATCACTTTGTCAGATTATTTAAATAATGATTTCCATATTCAAAATGTCAATGTTATTGCTTAAAAAAAGATATAAATTAAAATTTCAAAGGTAAACCTCAAAGGTAAACCACAAAATTATATGGTGTCCAACGAGATATTTTTTTTTGGGGGGGGGGACACGATAGATATTTCTCTGTTACTCATGCCCTACAATCCTTGAAAGAAAAAAGCCACTAAAACATTTCTCCCTTTCAAGTCCCCATCCCTCCATCTTCAGGACGATCTGATATGTCCGTATTTACTCAGCATTATTTTTAAAACACCTCTAAGAGTCACTGCTAATGCTGACATGAGGAATGCACTAACCTGTGATCGTATTTGTATGACAGTTGAATTTGCATGAGTGATGAGCAAAGACAATTAAGAAATGTAATTACTAGCACCAAGAAAATAGTCATAACATGATTAAATAAAACTAAAAAACAGGTTGGTTTACAGCCATTTTCAAGAAAAAGTATTAAAAAGTTGTGTAAATCAGGGTGAGATGTGCTCAGCAGTAATATCTCCATAACAGTAATAACTCCAAACAAAACTGTTCCTGTTTGTGATTCCTCATCTCATTCCATCTTCTTTCTGACTGGGAGGAAAATACTGCAACATGGCACCAACCAGTCAGGATGGCATTTTAAAAGACAAACAGAAATCACCATTTTACGCCTACACACACATACAGCAGTACCATAAATAACTGTATTTGATCCACATTTCATGTCTGCCTAAATCTAGAAACTGTAATCCACATTCTATGACTAAAATTCAACTACTATTCTGGTATTACAATCCACTGCAAACACATATTCTGTCTTGAACAGTGTGAATCCAGACAAAAATTGTGAAATATGGTACCGTTTTGGGGAATATCCCCCACAGACAGTTTTCTATGTTGTGCAGGTAAACGTTTATGTGGAGTATTACTGCTGATGGACATTGACTCTCATCAGCCATGACAGAATCTGGAAAGCTGTTATCCTCCTTGCCTTACTGAAAAGATAATATACATTGATCTGTTTCAGAGACCTATGCTGTTGCACTTTGCTGTCCAATCTTAAAAAAAAAAAAAAAAAAAAAAAAAAGATCCTGCACAACAGCAAATTACCTTTACCAAGAGAATTTCACCTCAGAAATGTCTTCTAAGTGTGATGACAGCAGTTTTTTTAAATTATTATTATTATTTTATTTTATTTTATTTTATTTATTTTTTTAAAGAGCACAGCATCTCACAGCCATGATGGTAAGGGTGAAATGTGAGGTTAGACTACATTCCTGTGTTTTTTTTTTTGTTTTTTTTTTTTTTAATTTATTTATTAAAGCAAATCTGCACAAAGTTCCCCAAACAAAGGCATCACCCAAGAAAGGAAGGTTGAACAACAGGTTAAAAACAGACTTCCACAGGCATCCAGAGGAAAAGTTTTACCCTCTTCTTTGCCTTTTATAATGCCACTCGTACAGCAATGGTTGTATCTTCTATTCACCGGCATTTTTAAATTATAACAAGAGAAATCCAGCTTACAATTTTGGTGAACCAACTGATGACAGTTAGGTCCTTCTTTTACCCTTTTTCCTCCCACATATTAATCTTACATTGGATTGCAGCTTTGGACCTGCATTCATATGGGAACAGCAATATTATTTTAAAGTTATTGATTCAAAGGATGGCAAGGGAGAAATTCTGGGTTGTTACACTGAAAGCACCTGAAATGAGAAACCTGTCATAAGGAAAAGGATTATCTTGTGTTTAAGAGGGACTGGAGCCTGAGAGAGTCATGCACCAGATGCACAAAAACTATAGCCAGAGACATATATATAGCCATATAGACATATAGCCTACAGCTGTGTCACATTAAAAGAAGTCTTTGCAGCATGAGGATCTGTCTTAATTCTGGAAGTTCCAGAGAAATGGAAATACAGAGAGCCAGGTGTACAATCAAGAGTCTTTAAAGCAGATGTTGACTAATTCCTGCTATTTAAGTTGTCTTGTATGTCACAATATGTACACCATCTTGTACTTCTTGGAGTGTGGCACTGAAAGCATGATGTTCTTGATGTTACATAGGAGGTCTTAAAAAAATCACTTGGATAATACACAGTCAAAACAGTCAGCTTGGTTAAGGAGCCCTTAGCAAGCAACTTCTGTATGCAATGCACTCCTTCAGAGGACAAAAGGTGGGGGTTCCTTTCTGTTTTTGGAGCAGACATCTGTGATTGCCAGAACATCTGTCTGCCACCAACACCTTCTTCTGAGCAATCTTGTTTTTAGGCTTAGCAGTTATATTGCATTTTACATCCTCTTGAGGATAGTGTTAGTTCTTATATTGTATTAGATGCTATCCATATATGTGGAGAACAGAAAAACAATGCAAGTCAGCCCACCATGAAAACATGTACCAGAAATGCTGTCCTGCATTCAATTCCCTAAGCTCTTGAAGAGGATGGCAAAACAAACAAACAAGCAACAACTCGTTACAGGGCAGGACTCAGCTCTGTGCCCTGAAACACACACATCTATGTTTACTACTTTGGAATAAAAGTTGTTGTAAAATAGAAAAGCTATCAGTGTCAGAAGACCATGTTATTTGAAATATTCACTGCACAAATAGAACACAAATCTTGTTGCAAATAATAATCAGTGGCTCTGTGACAAGGCTTGTCATTTTGTATCAAATTATATAAGTTTTCAGTTGGTATCAGTAAATGTAATTTGTTATGAAATTGCATTATCTTACCATGGTAAGATAATTGAATTATCTTACCATGCTTAAATTAAAACTATGTAGAGCAAGTGTTATATTTGTCAGTTTATGACAGGCTATGCATCATAAAGACATTTTACTGTAATTGTGTTGAACATGATATTTTAAAGTTTCTTGAAAGCCCACAACATAAGGCAAAACAAAGAAAATAATAAAGAACAACCTTCGCTCCCACAACTCTCTGTCTCCAGGATAATTGATATTATATAGAAGTTAAAAAAGCTTGAAAGGCCTTGAACTACCTGAAAAGAGAAAACATGAAGGTACAGATCGGTTTTTAAATGCATGGGCAGCTGGTAATGAGCTGCTCAAGTGCCAATATAGCATGACCTCAATGTACGAGGCCCAACAGAATTGCTCTGCTGCCTGAGAGGAATACACCAAGTTTTATATTGCCTCTTACATTATCAACATTGTCCCATGATGGAGAAACACTAACTGCCCACTATACTAAAGATCTATTATTTCTTAGCTTCTGTAGAAATTTCATCAGAGCAACATGTCTGATTTCAGAAGTGATGAACTGACGTATGTCACACAGTGAAAATTCCCCTCTAGATTCTTCTCATTAACACCATCTTAAAATCTCGTATTGAAATTTCCTTCATTCCTGAATAGCAACTTTCATACACTCCAGAGCAAATTAGTGGCAGAGTAAATGGCACAAGCACGTCCTTTGGTGCAGTTATGTAACAAACATTTCACAATTCATAATTTTAAAAAGAATCTTCCAAAAATTGCCTAGAGGAATTCAGTGTCCAGAATGCAACATTTAAATACTGAATTTAGGAAAAAACCTAGAAATTTAAGAACACATACATTAATGGATATCTTTGGTTTATTTTGATGTTTATGGTGTTTAGTAGTTCACTGTGTGAAACTGAAAAGCCAGATTCAAGCCAGATAAAAAACTATCCTCTTTACAAACCACTGTCCTTATATTACAATGAAAACTGAGAAGTGTCCATGCTATTCCTACCTGTCCTTATGGTTCTTGCTGGGTAAACCAGGAGGTTACAGATGTCCATTTATGTCAGAGCAGAAGAAAATCACACAACTTTGGGTGAAGTAGTAATCAGTATACTCTCGTAGTAGTTTAGGATTTCAAAAAAGAAAAATTTTGAAGAGACTGTCCTAGTACCTAAAATAACACAATTTAAGGGGATCTAGGTTTCTGAAAAGGGATGTTTTATAGTTTCCATAATAAGTCTTAAGTAAAATATTGCAAAGATAAGGTATTTTTATATATAATACTTGAAAATGAAAGAGGTTACCAAGAACATATGTTTAAGAACAACTTTACTGTAAATTCAGCTTGTCTTAATAGATATAGATTATTTCAGGCCACCATAATAGCAAGAGCAACATTCTGATTCTTTCAGATAACTTATCAGGGAAAAGTTACCTTTCCGTCAGAGTCATCATAGTACGCTACTAGATATACTAAATGTATGTTCGCAGGAAGGATTCTTGAGTAAGCATTTACTATTAATGTTGCTGATAAAACATGGCTAAATTATTTTATAGCTGAAGAAACACCTGGGGGCATAGGGAAAACTGTCTTTTAAGTCTCCTGTGCCATGTTAATTTGGCTTATTTAAGCCAGGTGAAATGCTGAGTGGCAATAGAAATAATTTTGATGAAGTGCTCAAAATCTATGTCCCCTCTTTCACTGGGGAGAACAGAATTTCCCACAGAAAATCAACTATTGAGGGTATGAGTAGGAGCAGTATCATGCCTGGAATATTTTGTAAATAAACACATCGCTCAGCTCGGTAAGTATTAACTGCCTCTTTCTACACCTCCCATCTGCATTATCTTGTTCTCATCTGCAAAGAACACTAGATGCATGTATCTTATTTGCTTTTTTACAAGATTTTGTTCACATGTTTAAACAGTTAATATTCTTTCTTATGTTTCTTTCTTCCCAAAAGGAAGTTCAGCACTGAGAGAGTTTCCTTGATGGTAATCCACAGTTCATTCCTCATGCTTACATATATCATACACATACAAGACCACTTTTTCACTTCTTCTGGGCAAATTAACTCAACCTGAATATACGAAATTTTCATTGAATACCTCCACCTCAAGAAGTAATAGGAGCCAAATTATTATTCTGGATATAAAGTTAAGAATTGATCTTATTCAATTCAATTTTTTTTTTTTTTCCTATTCAGCATAAGTAAAAGCATCAGGATCAGGCCTTGCATATTGAAGAAAAGCTTTACAATTTAAATCTACTTTTTGAAATGAATACATTTTTCACACTGAAAAAATGGACTAAGAGAAAGTGTAAATGGGCATTGATATTGTGATTGCTTTTACTCTAGCTAAAATAAGCATGAATTCTAATCTTCAGCTAACAGAGTGCACGTAAAGAAGCAGCATGATTTAACAGCTCATCCAAAGCAAATTGGACAAGGCAGTGTCTACAATAACCCACAGATATTTTGGGGAATCCCAACAGAACAGCAAGGAAGACAAAGGTTGCACCATGGGAGTGGCTTCTGACAGGATTCAGTTTAATCTAATAGTTCAATCTAGTTCAATCTAATGCCCTCAGATGTGTCCAGAGAAATAACTCATTGTCACTATGTAAGCTTGGTACCTGTACTTCCTTTTGGCTGGTTGCTTCCAGCAGCACAGGGATCTGATAACCAATATGCGGTGTTTAAAACCCTGTAAGCTCCCTTCAGGGACATATGCTTAATATTGACAAGACTAAAAAAACAACAAACAAACAAACAACAACAACAAGAAATCCCACCAAATTTTGCATTTTGGGATCCTGTCCTTAAATGCTATTATATCTGGTAAGTGTCCTTTTTTGGCAACAAGAACACTGACACTTGGAAAGATCTTTTAGAAATTATATAAACTGATTTAATTAGTTTCTAGAAAGAGAGCAGCCAACACTATTAACATCAATCTAAATATGTACCTTGTAAAACCTAAATACCTGTATGACTTCAATTTTAGCACATAAAAACTGAAAATATTTCAGAAGTTATTGTACATAAATGAAAACTGTAATTCTCTAGTATATGGTGATGGACAATTCAGAAATTCTTTAGAGAGCTTCACCTAAGTCCATTCAATTATAGAAAGCTTTTTCCAAAGAGAAAGAAATTCTGCAATGGTAAAGCACTAATAAAAGCTATCAAGCTTCCCAGTCAATGACACAGATTTGATCACACCCATGGGATTGTGGAATCCCCTCTTGCAGACTGCTGAGGGGAGCGAGCACTTCATTGCCTTCCTGCCACAAGAAGGAAACGTGAAGTTGCCATCCAAAGCTGGAGGAGCTGCTGAGGTGGTCGGAGAGCTCCATATCAAAATGGTGGCAGGGAAGGACACTCAGGCAGGCTGAATGTGACTGGAAGAGAAACCAGCAGGGAGACAAGCCATTGAGTGAATAAACCAGAGAGCACAGAGACTGAGCTCAACTTCAGAGGCCTGGCAGTTGGTTTGTTTCTGTGGCATTCAAGGAACTGACTGTAAATATTCTTCCACCTAGAGCTGGGTTGCGCTAGTACACATGGCTGCCTAAACACACCAATCCCCTCTTAATGCATATAAGCCTACAAGGCTACAAACACTGACTAATTGTTTGGGCTAAAGGGGTAAAGATACAAAAGAGCTATTGTTTTTTACACTGTTAGAAAATATTGATTACACAGACACAGATGGCAACCACTAGTCATCCTGGTATTCTCAAGTCTCTACATCGAACCTATCTCATATACATTCATTATTTTACAAGTTCAAATTAAGACCATTTTCCCTATTGACAAACATGGGTTAAAAACATAATAAACAGAGTGGATTTGTGTTGGTATTATTAATGAATTGGCAACAACTGTCTCTGTGCTGTTCATCTCTCAACAGCTGTTTATATTTTATTTTAAATCTGTAAAAACATTGCTTTGTAATCCCTTGATCTGTACAATAATTTCCTTTTGTTCCAAGCTGTTAAATGTGTCTTTGAACTACTCAGGAAAAAGATTAAAAAAAAGGAGGCTACTCATCTGTTCCTTCAAGACAAGACCTCTTTAATCATAAAAAAATGAACATCATAAAAAATGAACACGGAAATCAAAGAAAAAAACAAAGGTGGCTGAACCATGTACTGCAATAGGATAACAAGTCAGGACAGTTGTGGAAAACTATCAGTCATTGTTGCTTCAAATTGCTCTTGATTTGAAGAAAGGAACAGACCAAGTCAGCTGCACCTAATCTTTCTTCAGAGTTATCTGGTGCATTTACTCACTGCTCTCTGGCACACTAAGAATTCTGCTCACCACTTGTCACAGCCAGGAACAAGACTGTTAAGCTCACCCCTTGTTGATAAGTAGGCGTTGTAACTTATGGATATCCTGTTGTGTTGGCCTCCTGGAGTCTTGAATTTTCGTATTGTTCAAGCCACAGTGATTTCAGGGCAGTGCTCTTTATGAAATACAATGTCTACTTGAAAATTTGTCAATATGGGTTCTAAAAATAGCTGAGGTATGAGCAAGTACAAATAACATTCTATTTGCTTCTCTGTAACAACTGTGTAACCAGGAAAAAAATCTTTAAAAACTGGAATGAGAAGGCAGTGCCCTCAGCTTGTGATTTATTCTTATCACTGAGGAGATTAGAGCAAATGTCCACTTTAGAAGCAATGTGCATAGGCAAATGATGTATTCATTACACTACTGGAAGAGCAAAAAACTATGACCAATGAAAAAAGTATTGTCAGGAAAAAGAAAAACAAAGGACCTCTTGGTCAGAGAGTTCAAAACAGAATAGCTCAAATGAAGCAAAATAAATTACCAAAATTTACACCAGCATTATTCTGTTTTCTAAAGTTACAAAATATCATAAACTTATGTTATGTGGAGAACATGTGGCATTAGGGGAGCTGCTTAAAGGTGACTATTAAAACACCTACTTAGACTGTACTATATTAATGCACATATTTAATTTTAACATAACTTTGGGGATTTAATGGCCAATTCTTTGTCCAAACAGGAGAGTAATATTGCATAAGCCCCACATAGCTTTGAACCCAGAAGATCTATGAATACCAAATTATACAAAAAAATCCACCAACCAGAGGGTATAGATGGATACCCTCCATACTACCCTGCTCTGTGAAGTGTATGACATTCAAGAGAAGTCAGGACAGATAGAGACAGATAGAATAAACTGAAAGGGACAAAAGAAAGCCAAATAGCATTGTTGAGGGAAAGAGAGAAAGAAATATGAGAGGCTCTGATCTAAACAAAAACAGAAAAAGACTTTGAAAGAATTTCAGAGAAGTATGTTTAATTGCCTACAGCCCCAGGAGAGGTAATTTATGTGCCAACAAGTTATGGAGGTTTTATGTGCCTATTAGTCTGCTATTCAATTAAAAAGTGTGTACTTACCATGGCAACCTCCATGTCTCATGATACACACGCCAATTCTAAGATATCTCTATAGAGCACCTTCTTAAAGAAACATACCACAACACCAGCCACAGTCTCTAGATTTCCAGTAACTAAAAGGCAGTAAAAGGAACAGCCCATGTAAGAATTATGAATGATAGGCTTGGGAGTGGGGCAGGTAATCTTATTGTACTGCTAGCAGCTCTATATGGGAACCCAGCAGTGTAATTCACACACACAGTGCAGACAATATTGCTGCACCTTAGGACATCTCACTCTACCTGAGGATGGCGTTGCCAGCATCCCCTCCATGTTCCCCTTCCTGCTGACTGAGATAATACTCCTACTCTTTGAGAGGATACTGCTTTTCCTCAGGGATCCATTTTATTTTTAACGTTACACCAGACCTAGCTCACTAACTCCCAAGGTGCTGCTTCCATGGAAGCACCGTAAGCCTTCCAGCATGCTCTCCCTTTACTTAAAGCCTGCCAGGGTGGTTCAGCCCTTGCTGCCCGGAAATTCCCTTTTTCAGCAGACTGTGCCAGGCTGCCAGCTCTAGGAGGCATTGTCCTTCATCATCCTTATTTGAGTTTCCCATAACAACAGCTATTGATAAAGCTGATTTTCCACTCACTGGTACACTCCTCTCCAGATAAGAAATATCAGTTACCAACCAAATCCAAAATTCTAGATCGGCTGCATATAATTAAT
This sequence comes from Nettapus auritus, assembly GCA_011076525.1. Lineage (NCBI taxonomy): Eukaryota > Metazoa > Chordata > Aves > Anseriformes > Anatidae > Nettapus > Nettapus auritus. The sequence continues at coordinate 19,117,934 of CM021772.1, read as the reverse complement.
GGATCAAAGCACTTGTCACACACAGCCTCTGAAGAAAGAACCTCCTTCAGCAAATATATATCACCCCACCCCTGACTTCTAAGCATTAAGCAGAAGTCGGACATGATCATTATGAAGAAAAGAAGACATTGAAATGATAACCTACATTTCTAATAGCTTTCTTGTCATTACTTGCTCCTCGTTATCATCTTCCTCCTCTTTAATAACCACTAAAAATGTTTCAGATTACTCTTCCTGTGGACGTGAAACAAGGTATGCCACTTGCCTGCAGCCCTTTTAGCATTAAAGAATGCAGAATATGAAAAAAGTGAAAATATCACCTTGCAGAAAGTTTTGGATTTGCTGGGGATTAAGCATTAAGCACATTTTAAAAATCCTTGGCTTTTTTCCCTTGCTTTCCCTGATGACAGGGAACCTATTCATATTAGTTACTAACTGTCTTTAAGCAGTCAATGTTTATACTAAGGTGTTGGAGTTTCCATAACGCTTTCTACTTATAAGCACTTCAGAGGCACATCCTATGTAGAAACGAGCATTGTCACCAGATCAAATCTTTTACAGTAATAAATAATGTCACAGAAGCCTTTTCTCCAAGAGATTTGCAGCACACCCAGTCTCACTCCTAATGGTGGGAAAATACAACTGAGGGTTAAGGAAGCACAAGCTGGCACTGACCTATAAGGAGCAGCTACTTCAAACACAACACCCGATGAATAGCTGCATTTGATACTTTCACCTTACACCAACAGAGCAAGATGAAATGGCAGCAAGCTACAATCTCAAATGTAACTCCTTCATCTAGACTTTGTCTTTCTAACGCTATGAGATGGTGTAAAGCTTTACTCACATTTACGAAGCAGGGAAGTATCAGGCTTTAATTCCTTGCAACAGCAACAAAAAGCACACCCAAGTTACAAGGCTTATTCAAAGCCTGGGAGTGGGAAAACAGTCCCACTTAAATCTTCTTTGTTCTGAAAGCCTCCCCAGATTTGTATGAACATAAGGCTGCATTGTTTCTCTGGTAGGTAATGAGCCTTACTGGCCTCCTGACAGTGTATCACCAGCATATTAACATTAGCTGAGAGAAATCTTGCACTCAAACTGGGGTGAATATAAGCTCACCTGATACTAAGAAGTTCCTCCATCCCCGTCCCCATCCCCCATGCAGTTTTTCCCCACATCAGACTAGTTTGCACAAATATGGAATGGAAATGTGAAGTGTGGGTTGAATTCACGGTAAATGCTGTTGATAGCTTCCTTCTTACAAGATCTACCTCTCCGCAGCACTGGTACTGATGCTGTAAGGGCATCTTTGGAGGAAAAACATTTTCCTGGGAGATGAGAAATACATGATTCAGTAAATAATGCAAACAGTGCATTTGGAAGTGTAATCTATTTCAAGCTTAGGAAAGTTTTGACGATATTTGGTATGAATGTGCTGTACTGAAGGTATATTGCAACTCTTCCCACTCAAGGGAGGAACAGATCTTAGCTGCTTTTTCACATGATGGATGTGAGTGATTTTCATGGGCAAGCTACATTGTCCTTTTTGTATTACATCTCTACGATCCTGGGAGGGGAAAGTAGCTAAAAGCATCAATTTTGATACAAATCCTTTATAGTCTTTAAATTGGGCACTGCCACTTTAATAAGCCACACCTGGTTAAGAATCCTGTTCTGCAGAATTCCTCCCACAGTAATGAGCCCTGAACATCAGGCTGAGACTGTGATCAAGACAATACAATTAATCACCAGACCGTGCACAATTTCAGTAACATGAAAATTGCACGCAGTTAGATTTTCTAAGTAAAACTAATATTTCATGCAATGGAAAGGGTGAAGTTTCAGTGCATAACAGAAAAGAATTTCAGAGGTTTTAAAAAAACTGGCAGTCAGCAGGGCCACGTGAAGGTGAATGCATAAATCAAATAACTATGCCATCTGTTATACAAAACTTAACGGGAATTAAGTGGCCCATATTTTCTAAAAATATCTTTCTTCACAGTGTGCAGAAGCACTGAATATCTAAGGAGGAATACTGAAATTGGACTTTAATTAGGAAACTTTGAGTTTTGAATACAACATGAGCTTAGTCAAACCATCAGCGAGATAAGCTTATTAGGAGAGAAATAGGAAAGAATACTAGTGCAGTAAAAAAATAGATCTTTTTGGTGGGAGCAAGAAGGGGGATTAAAAACATATATTGGCAATATTTTCAGTGTTTTTTCAGATGCAGCATGAGGTCTCACAGACACAAACAATGACAGGCAGGCCACGGCCAGCTTCTGGGAGACTTTCTATTCTGATGTGACCTGAAATGCGGTGGTCACCTAAATGACTTGAAAATTCACAAGCAAAAGAGGTTTCCTGCGTATTTGAAAGTACATTTCAATGCAGCAGTTGTTTCTATGCAAATGCAGCATTCACTATAAAACCCATTCAAAGCACAGATACACAATGCAATTGTCACCTCTTTCCAGGCTCACCTCCAACGCCAGCTGGTGGGAAGGAATAACTGCTGGAGAATGCTGGTGGCTCCATTCTTCCCTTTGCCCTTTAAAAGAAAAGCATGGCAATTTGTTTTATGCACTACTGGGTTATAAAATCTTCAGGGATCTTTTCTTTCTGCCCCCAAGAATTTGCACATCTCTAATCAATGCATCTGAAAGTCCCATCTGAACACAAACAATAAAGGTAGAAAAAACTGAAAACTTTATATAGGAAGGGAATAACAAAGGCAGACTTCCTTAGAGAGGAGATATATATACAGGTCTGAGAATTGATGTAAAATCCTAAAATGAATAGGTAAAATGAGATGGCACAACTAAATGTTTTAGGAAAATTGTTTTTAGACTAAATAATGGAGAAGAAAGGAGAGAGAGAGGAAAAGAAGGAGGCATGCAGGAAATGGCAGAGCGACACTCAGAAAGGCAATCAGCAAAACATATTTTTAAAAAGAGGCAAAAAGGCTGATTTTGAGGGAATAAAAATTTGAGGTTTGTTTGAAAATAAAAATAAAATAAATCTTTCCTATTTAACCTATAGAATGTCTCATTGGCCTTTTTCAGTCTTTCCTTTCTTCTGCTACCCTTCCTCAACCTTTATCTTCTGTACCAATTTTCTAAACTCAAATTCGAGTAGTTGGGATTTTAGATGGAGCAGCAGATTTTTGCTAATTGCCATTGCTGAGGAATAGTTTCAAGATATCAGCAATAACCTCACAGTGTGACAGTGGCAGGGAGTGACCACCAGTGATGGAAGGGAAGAAAAAACTCTTCAGACATTAGAAAATGGTGTTGAAAAGTGCTAAAAATCATGTTGCTATGGAAAACAAAAGATAAGTGAAGTGGTTTTGGATGCAGTTCAATGGTGTAAAGAGTAATCAAAAGATATTTTGAATATGCACACTTCTAGAAATGACTAAAAATACTTTTTTTTTGGTGTGTGTGTGTGTTTCTGAAAATGGGAAATAGCAGGAGTAGAGATGTACTGTAATTGAAATGACTCACATTACATAAAGCATCTGTGGGCAGGGAGAAAAGGATTGTATTGTTCTTTATTGTGCATGGAGAAAACCAGTATTCTCAGTAAAATCTGATAAAATGCATAGAATTATATATTTAAAAAGTAATATAGGAAAACTAACATACATAGAACAGTAATCACAAGAATAAGCATTTTAGTTTTTTGGTTCTTTTTTTGGAGGAAGAACTTGGCTTTTTTGAAACAACTATTTGTGGTTTAATGCCTTGCTCCGTGAGTACTAACACACATTTAAATGCTCAAAAAATGTTCATAATTAATTGGTTATGATTAAAGCTAGTTTGGGTCATGTATTTCCCTGGTTATCAATGGCTGGAAGATCAATAGAGGTAATGCAGTTCATTAACTGAAATCTACAGCTAGCCCTTGGGACCATCTACATGGGGGCTGTGTGCCGGTGTTCAGAGACATGCCTGCCAGCCCTGAAGAAACAAGCTCAGGTTCAGGAGCTGCCTAGCAGAGAAATACACCCCCAGTGTATCCCCATGACCCACAAGCAGGAAGCTGCTTGTCTCACCCTAAATACTTCCAGTTGTTACAGCTGACTGAAAAGGGGCCTGCTCAGGCCAGGGAGGCACCTCACCACGAGCTGTTTCACCAGGAACTGCATTGCTGAGGCCCTTCGAGACCCGTTGCGGTACGCTGGGCTGGCAGATTGCCCAGGTGGGTGCATGGCAGCGGGGCTGATGCATGGCGGCCGCTGTGCCACCAGGACATCAGCACTCCTTGCACATACGAACTGGGTCCCTCAGTCATCCTCAGTGCAGACATAATGTCTGGCTTCTTAGAAGGGGATGTTGCCAAGGGCTACACTCAGGGCGTAAAACCAAGCAGGCTTTCAAGAGCACAATGTATTGGTGGGCATACAGCAATGCTCCCAGCGCTAAGGCACGTGCACACACATACACACATGCACACACTGTTTATTTAAAGGTTTTATTGTTAGCATTATAATTAGGCCACCAAATATACTGTGTATATATATCAAATTAAGCTTCAGTAACCAGGGATTTTCTAGCTATATATACTATGGTTGAATTCCTGTAATTCTCATATTAAAATCTTTTGCCATAACAATCTGTATTTGAATAAATAGCCTGTTATATTGCTCATGCTCACTGAGTGTTATTACTAGCTCTTTCCAAGAGAGAGCAGTAGCGAATTGTACTATCTTTAACCTGGATAGTCTTACTCAAACACATTGAATTTACATTTTCGACTCTATGACCTTTCAACCTATTGACCATGAAAAATGCTCCAACATAACATGACACATATAAATGTTTAAAGTCCAAAGGGTAATTATCTATATTCATAGTTAAAACTGTGCCTTGATTTCACAATAGAAACCATATGTTCACTCAAAACACTTTCAATAGGCTAAATAACACCCAGATTAACCCTGAGTTAGTTTACTAGTTAAAATAATAGCAGCATCTTCTTCTAATTCAGTAGTTCATTTATCATTTTTGATCAAGGCACTGAATGTGAACTTTTAATATTTGAAAGCTTAACTTGAAAAATAAACTGCATGCAAGAATGGTAAAAATTCTCCCAATTCTTAGATTTTGTCTTTAACCTCATGAAATGTGTCTGATTAACAGCTCAAAATATGTTATTTAGCTCAATGTAGAATTTTGTGTTGTCTTGCATTTAATAGATGAATTCTCTCTCCAGAAGAAAAGGGAAATGACTTGATCACCTTTTTATTTTATTTTATTTTATTTTATTTTATTTTATTTTATTTTATT
>CM021772.1:19096497-19112630 GCA_011076525.1 Nettapus auritus | reverse complement strand
TTTTATTTTATTTTATTTTATTTTATTTTATTTTATTTTATTTTATTTTATTTCCACTGAGCAGTGCTCAACAGGGTACAATTTAAAGTAAATGTTGACCATTTTCTTTTATGAAAAATGCCTTTGGCCCCAAACACTTCCAGTAAGTATGAAAAGTATAGAGCACAAGCACTGCAACACTCATGTAAAGTCTCTGTAGAAGCAGTAAGATAAGTATAGAAGTGAAAGGTATACTAAATGGGAAGTAATTTAGGTTTTAGAATACACATTTAGATACACATTTCCTTACCTTATTTCTTGTAAGATAGAAAAAGATTATTTTGAACCTTTGGAATCACTGCTGCAGAAAATTACAAACAGAAGACAAAATTGTATTTTACAGGAATAACGACAAGTCAAAGGAAAGAGACATACTTAAAAAAAACCCTAGCAAACAGGCAAATGACTTTTCAGTGAATGTCAACTCTGTGCACATTAAACTAGTTAAAAGCTTCTTCTCTCCCTGCTTGTCATGTCATTTTTCCCTGTCAAGTAGCAGAGAACACCTCCAGCTAGTACATGATATACAGGATGCTTCATCAAAAAAAGGTATTCTCTGTCTTTGAATTTGAATTGACATTTTCCCTATGTGTGTTGTAAAAGCCCTGTAGAAATGGCAATGGACTACAGTGCAAAAGGAGATGGGAATTTTGCAGAAGGCTCACTGGAATGGTAGTCTCATTTCCAAAAGGCATTACATGGAAATGACTGCCTTAAAAATACACAGGTACAACTATAAAAAAAATGGGAAAAAAAAAAAAAAAAAAAAAAAGTCTTTGTCTGGCCTTCTCTGAGCTTCAGCTTTATACAGTAAAATTGTTCTCTTGTGCATAGAAGGTGTTTTGTTCCATCTCTCCAGTCTTGGAATAGAAAAATGATTCTCCTGAAGGGAGGAGCTGAGGCCACCTGTTTGGTTTACTAGAATAAGAATGTTGTCCCTTATATACTTGGAATCTTCCCTTGAACTCCTGGCATTCTAAAAGTTTGTAATTTTACATCCATCACTGCATGACATGCACAAAACAAGTCAGCAGAACTATTCACCCTTAGAAAAGCTGGCACTCAACGAATTTATTCACTCTGCAAGAGTCTTCATATAGTTCTCTTGTACACCTTTGCCATCATTTATGCATCATTTACCATAAAGATAGGAGCTGCTAATAAATCCATTATACTGGATGCTGTAAGTAAATCAGAAAGGTCTTTCATATTTAATATCTCAATGATTCTGTAGCCGTCATTTCATCATATTGTAGATTATTTCTGGAGAAGATTGACTTGATTCCTAGTGTTATCTATCAGCAATTCTTCTCCACATCACAATATAAACCAACATGCTGAGCATTCGTGTTTCTGTGAGAGCTCTTTTGCAAGATTAGTCCAAGTCAATACGGTATGACTTTCCCAGCTATGTCTAATTATAATTTGGATTGAATGAACTTGGCTTGAAGAGGATGAAGAATTTGTCAGAATTGCTTGCTGTGTTTGCAGACCCTGCAATCCATAAAATTCAAGCCAAAAGGGAGTTTCCCTCTGATTCATCTGCAGTGAAATTAGAACAGGGATTCCTGGCTGGAGGACCATGATTAGTGGCAGGGCCAGGGCTGGGGAAGGGCAATAGTAGGTGTTTCCATAATATATACTAACATGTACATGGATTCACATGTCACACTGCTATAGTACTGTTATGGCCTCGGGGAGGAGGATGAGCTGGGAGCTGGAACTGTGCCCCCTTCGGTGCCTGGGGTACCTTTTCTTGGGGTTGGGAGCTGCAGCTGTTTCAGTTCAACATTGCTCCTGTGACAGGGGCTGCTGATCAGCAGAAGGGAATTTTGTGTGTTTTTCTTTGTGTTTTAGACTGAGACAAAAGATGGCTAACAAAGCCAAGTGAAGAGTTCATTAAGTTTCCCTCTCAGTAAGTGAACCAGTAAAGAAGAAGTGATACATTGTTAATGTTAATCAAGCTAAATCACACTCTACAGATTAGCAGATTTCTGACTGTTAATGCCTAAAGTGATAAGAGAGAGACTGTTAGAAAACAAGACAAACAGAAGTTCCTGTTGTTAAAATGCTGGAAACAAATTTATTTACAGACATAAAAAGAGAATAGAAAGAAGCTTTCCTCATCATCATTGTGCAAATGATGGAATAGTGGTTTCTTATTGAACTTTATCAAGGATTCTCCTGAAAGATTCAGTTTCCAAGAATTGGTTATTTTCCTTTGTGAATTTGTTGTTTTTCTCTTTTTTATCTCCCAACAATGGGATTCTCCCAATCCTCTATGTTATCCCAAATTTAACACATTGAGATACCTAGCAGTTCTAATTTACATCAAGCACTTTGGCAAGTTTTATTCCCTACAGTCATTCTCTTAACTGTTGCTGCTTGAACAAGAGATTTATTTATTCTTTTTCTATTCTTTTAGTAGTCTGGACCCTCAGAAAGATGAATATATGCCTAAACTGAGTCATGACTTCCAGGACAGGGACTTCAGTGATTGGTCTAAGGAGAAAGTATTTGCTGGGATTCCTGTGATTTTCTTGCAGACAGACTTCCTCCCTTCTTCCAGTGGCTCTTCAGCAAATGTTTGTCAATTGTACAAAACATGTTTGTAGTATCTTTTAATACCAGAGGACAATAACACTAAGGAGGGCTGACTCAGCTGTGTTCAAATCTGTGAAATGTACTCTTATCTGCTTTTTGTGAGAGTCAATTCTTGCAAAGTCCTCTTCGATAATTGTTTGCATTTATCTTTACTGTCTTTCATTCTTTTTCATTTTTATTATTGTTAAGGGCATATTTTAAAATAATGGTTCATCTTTGTAATTCTGAATTGTTATTAATGTAATCTTATTTTTCTATTGAAAGGACCTTTTTTTCTCATTAGTAATTTTAGGAACACTTCAAATCTTTTGTGTTTTCAAAGCCTCTAAACATTGTTTTAAATTCTTTTCTTTTACAGCTTTTATCCTACAGTGATGGAAGGTATTCTGTTGGCTACAAAGTACTTTTATTTGATTATCTTCACTTCTTCCAGTTTCAGTAGAATTTCATATTTATTTTACCAGAATGTGGGGTCTTTTCCTGTGAAGCAAATTGTCTGATTCTTTGTTTAAGAAGAAGAGAAGAATTAGAATGCATTAGAAAAGAAGATTGTAATACCCTTTCCCAGTCATCTACCCTGCATTTTGTTAATTCTAGACCCTCTGAAGTAAATGATAACACTGATCCTGATTTTGAAATAGCTAAGACCTTAGTTTAGATGTTGTAATATGTTTGCTCATTTGTCTTGTACTCTGCAATGCATCCATCTTTTTCCATACTAAATTCAAACAGCTTATGGTCTTTGGCTACAGGGTATTCCTCTATTTTCATATCCTCAGGCAGCTCCATCCTATCAGTTAGCAGTAGATCTAGGGCAGTTTTGCCTTTTTTTCAAATGATGAGATTCTCTGACACAGCATGCTTGGATGTATCTGTTTCCCAACAGATTTATGCGCAGCTAAAATCCCCCATGAAGAAAGTATTTGGTAGCCAAGAATTTTCTGTACCCTGCTGTCCTTATGTTTGAGCAGTTGGTAGCTGATATCCACTATTTTTCAGTTTTGCTTTCTAATTCCTTGTATCACTGTTACTAATTACTTTGAGCAACCTTGCAGGAAAAGATGCATATAAACAGCACCACCTCACCGGCTCTACCATCTTCATGGAACATACCATCACATTTCTAATGAATGTGGGGGATTTGTTTTGAAGATTTGAGTTGTACTACATTGCTGTGATTTATCATGCTGCCTTTGACATTATTACATATTGTTGGCAATTTGGGGAATGAACTTGTGCACATAAATGATCAAAATAACTGACTAAAATGAATAGGTAGAATAAATTTCCTGAGAAGCACTTCTACAGGTGTAGTAAAGATGAGACATTGGCCCAGATTCGGTTGGCTTCAATTCCACATAAGTTCCTTACTCTAATGTTGTCCAAGTAGCTAGCAGAAAATGCAGGTACAGGAATCTAGGTTAGATAAATATGGGCTGTTGTGCATGGCCATGTGGCAGATCACAGCTCTCTTGTGCACAGGCAGAACAGCTGAGGTCTATATTTTCTTTGATTCATCCCACTGTGGTCCTTGGAAATGGCATCAATAGAGGTGAATACAAGAAAATAAGGCATTTACTTGCACAACACAAGTAGAAAGCTAATTTCAGTGCTGCACCCATGGTCTGTGCACTTCACTATGATGCTGGCTGTAGCCTGGGTGTGGGTCACAGACCTGCTGCTTGTGGTATTTGGGCTGTTCGTGGGTCCTCTTTGCCAAGTTTTTTTCACTGCTTACGCATGGTTGAAGGATTTACAAGGTGCCTTGGGAACAGGTGTGACTAAGAGTTCTGGGTTTGTCATCCTTTTTTGAGTCTCACTTTATCCTTTCCCAAACAGTGAACTGGACAATGTGGTAGAATGCTCTCTCTGTGTATTTGAAGACATGAGACCAGGAGGAGTGGCTGACCCACCAAAGGGCTGTGCAGCCATCCAGAGGGACCTTGGCAGGCTAGAGAGGTGGGCTGACTAGATTCTCATGAAATTCAACAAGAAGTGCAACATTTTCCACCTGCGCTTTACTGTGCAGGTGAGGGAGCCATGGAATAAGTTGTCCAGAGAGTATCTCTCATTGGAGATGTTCAAAAGCCACCTGCACATGGTCCTGAGCACCCTGCACTGGTTGTCCCTGCTTGAGCAAGGGAATTGGATTGGATGACCTCCAGAGGTCCTTTCCAACCTCAACAACTCCATGATTCTGTGAACAATAGGGAGAAGACTTCGAGCTCCCCAGAGGAGTACCTTCCCTGCCTCTAGATGGTAGGAGGAACAACTGCAGAGGAAATTGCAGTGAATCCTGCTCATCTCAAGAACAGTGCTTTTTTAATGTGGAGGAGTCCTTGGAGAATTTAGCTGCCAAGCTCTAGGAATTTTTCACAGAGTATATGTAAACTGAGATATTTTTTTCTTTTCACTTAGGGCACGTCTGAAAAGATGGATGCAGGCAAATCTTCTAGCAGAATTTTTTACCTCAAACATGCTGTATGGCTATATAGTGCTGGACTAAATCTGGCATGTTTCCAGCTAGCTTACAACGAGCTAAGTAAGCTTGTGTCTCTCTGCACGTTTTCATGTAGGCATACTCCTAGTTTCCTCAAATAAATTTGATTTTAGAAAGTAAATACCGTACCCCTCACATTATATTTTGTATTTTTTCTTTTTGTTGCAATTCTTTATTTTGTCTCCAAACTGTCACACAAATGAAGTTCTCTGTTTACACGTATTCACAGTATGAAAAAATATAATAGCTTAAAAAAATTAGATTTAATGAAAAACAGCTGACAAATTAAGACATACTTTTCTATCTCAGCTTTCCTGTATAATAACATTTGATTGTTTCTGGAAGATTGCGGATTGCAGTTTTTTCTTTTTTTTTTTTTTTTCCTTTTTCTTAAGCATTTGTCTTGCAGAATATTTTTTAGTCAAAAAAAAAATTGCTTCCCTAAGTCTTAGAGTTCTTCTGTAATTTCAATTTAAAGTATGCACTCTTGCTGCAATATCTGTTTTAGGGGAAAAATAGTAACCTAGATTGACTGTGTCTGCAGCATATTAGATTTTATGTATTACAATTAAATTCCTTTCTGAGCCATCTGGTTTACGGATTGTAATAGATTTTAAAATTTCAGCTTGTACTCCCAATTTACCTAGATTAGGACCACCTTTTATAGTTTTACTCTTCAAACATTCACTATATTTTAAGTTTCTGGTAAAAGTAATGGTTATTGGTATATGAGGTGGTTAATAAATCCGAAACCATAGTTTCAAATATTATCACACGGAAGACATTTTCCAGTCAAAACACTATAGAAGTGGCCTTTCAAATCTTGCTAATTTTCCTCCAGTTAGAGGATAACTCAACTTTACTTGCACTATTTCCTTGCTTTTAACTACTCTTAATATGGGTAACACTATAAATTCTGTTGCTCTGCAATCATGTTATTTTTTTCAGTCATACTTGTGCAAACTTGATTTTGAGTTTTCAGGGACCTGGATTCCAGCAAAAAAGACTGGCTTTAGATTACCCTGAAAGAAAGGGTACTGTTACCAAATGAGCATGTAAATCCAAAACAGCAATGCAAAAACTTCAGGTAAATGTCTAATCAACATTTGAATTCCCTTGTACTCTGCATTTGCCTTCTAAGCTCTCTTGATGCCTGCAGGTCTGCCTGTGCTGAGGCACAGATCTACCCTGTCTATGCAGCAAGGCACCAAACTCTGACAGTCATTCTTGAAACAAGGCAGTTTAATCCAGAGGCATGCTTTCATGCAATGTTCTAAGTGGGCTCATAGTAAATTTTAGGTATTAAATGTGGTGGTAGGAATGCAGGCCTTGGGGGCTGTAATTTTAGATGAACTTAAATCCTGTTTAGTTCCTGGGTCAATTGCTTGATCCTGCCACAACTTCTGAGAAATCTGAGAAAGAACTACTGATAGCCTTGGACTGGGAACTGTGTAAATAGTTATTCCATTCCTTATAAGAAGGTCTTGCAAATTATGGTTTCTCTGAATCCTGTATAACAAGTTGTATTTTAAGAAAGCAGCCTAAGCAAAAGGTTTTGGAAATGTGTTCCTTAGCTCTCCAGGCAACTGTTAAGCTTTTCATGTTACTGGGCACATTTTTATCAGTGTTCTTTTGTTCAAGTGTAGAAATACATGATTAGAGCATGGTCATGAATATTTCAAAATTGTCACGGGGAGAGAGACTAGCAGTGCAGAACAGCCCCGTTGGATAGTAGAAATACCTACAAGTGGTATTATTCTTGTAGTGGGAGTTAGCATAGAACTTTTGGAAATTGTGCTGTGTGTTGGTAATTGTCAGTTTTGTAATGACAGTAAGTATGGCTTTGAATGTTAAACTTTACTCATGCAGGTATCACAAGTGTTAACCTTTCCCAAATAATTTGTAATTGCATTAACCAGGGACACTACTTACTGTTAAGAAAACCTGTATCCTTAGTGTTGAAGTTTGCTATGTTCCCTACTCACAGCAGCTGTTTCAGTATTCCCCTCATAGCCCTTCCCATAAAGAGGTGATTTTGCACTCTCTTATGTTCTAACTCATGGATTTTGGCAGAAGAGAATGTTCTAATTAAGAATTTTTATATCATCTGTAACTTTTGGTTCCAAATCATCTTTGAATTCAAATAAATCTCTCCTTTGCCAGTCAATTGTACTTGTAACCATGGACACATTTTCTTTCACACTGCATTTTTAATCTGTTATCTATTTACTATTCACTGATCAGCCCCAAGTTTTAGCTAGAAGAGGGAAGTCATGATATTTGATAAAAAGGCCTTTAAAAATTTTATTTCTGAATGAGAACTTAAATGGGAATTAGATTTTCAAGCCAGATATACTATACATTTCATAATAATATACTGTTTTCTTTTTTTTTTTTTTTTTTTTTTATATTAGTAATATATAAATATTATCCTTATGAACCTTAATTTGTTTAGTTCCAGTCTGTTTTTAAATTTGAATCACATTTAACATGCACAGTTATCACCTGTTGCAACAAGAAGAGCAGTATGGCAAACTGCCTTGGAATAAATTGAATACTACAAATGAAATAAATAAATAAATAAAATCCTTGTACTTTCACTGGATAATATGATCTGTAAGGCTTGATGTAAGTCTTCATGAAAAGAAAATTCTCACAAAAAATCCAGTTCAATTTAGAGGGAGAAATTCTCAAAGGTCATGTTGAGATTTGTGAGAAGGATTAGCCCAAGCAAAATTTTGTTTGGTTGCAACCAGAATGCTAAGGAGTGGAGGGAACTCTATGGGCAGGAGGAAGGTTTGGAGAGGGAAAAGAACTACTGAAGGGCTCGTCTGGTCTTTGTACAAGGAGAAAATTTGAAGAAAAAAAAAAAAAGAAGCCAGTTTATGAATTAATTCTGCAAGATATGACTGAGAGGCCCATATAAACATATGTGGAAAGAAAATGAGTAGGAAATGATACTATTCAATATTTCTAGTAAAATAAGAACTAAAGCATTCAAATAAACTGTTTTTAAACAAACAAACAAACAAAAAGACACCAACAAAAAGAACATCTTTTCACATAGCTTGCCATTGTGGACGTCACTAACACAGGCTGCTGTAAATAGCAAAATTCATTCAGGAAGGGATATGAATTATTTTGAAGAAAATCCCTACTGGTTGTTGTTAAATATGTTGGATGAGACACTCAGAAGAGTACGAACTGTTAAATCACAACCTAGAGCATTGTACTGTGATATGAGGTGGGTACGTTTACCTTGGTCTTAGATGCTTGTCTTAAGAATCTGCATCTGACCTCTAGTCGCTGAGAAAAAGATGCTGGCTGATTTGCTCTGTTCCTCTGATGTTACAATCACTGTAGCAACTGGTACTTCTCTTATTATCCTTGGATTATAGGGATAGATACATTTCTATATATTATATATACCTACATATACATATAGGTACATACATATACCTACATGTGTACATATATGTACAAACAAATATGTACATGAGGATACCTACATAAACAAAAGTTGGTATTTTGGGGAAATATTAGCAAGAGTTAACCAATTATTCACTGGCATTAAACTCTTTTTCTGTGTGCATGTATGTACAAATTAGCTTGATTTCTTCCAGTATATTTTTTAATCAGATTTAATTAGCTTGGACGGACTCCTGCTACCATTTTTCACAGACTATTCTGTCAGAAAGTGGGCATGCTGGATTCTGTTCTGCTGTGAGTTAGAACCTCTTAAATATTATAGATTTATCCTAAATCATTCCACCTCTTTTTAAAAGCTCTGTTCTAAGATGGAAAGTGACTTAATATATTATTGTTGGATCCATTCCATGAATATCCATGACTTTCTTGGCCTCAGTATCATGAATATTTTATTGCATACTAGAACACTGTCTACATATTACAGAACCCATTTTTGTGACTGAATTTGGCAAGTGATTGTGCTTTTGCTGTTTCATTACAGTTATTTTTACTGGTGTTACAATAATGCTCAGAGTCCCCATGTGGATTAAAGCTCTGTAGTGTAGGTGCTTTAGCAGAACTAGAAGACTTTTCCTCTCTGAAAACATTGGTAGTCTGAACAGGTAATACAGACAAAAGTGAAAAAGGAAAATGCAGAGCAATGAAGTGACTTACTTCCCATTAGAGAGCATGTTAATGACAGAAGTGAGGACTATAACCTTCATTTTCAAACTCCAGGTGCTCTCGTGTTCACCCATTTGATTCAAGATAACTGAAGAACACACAGTTCATCTTGGAAAACTGAGTGTACTAACTGTATTCATACTTTTACTTTTATTTTTGTATCAGGTAAATTGGGATTTGTTGCTTCCCCTTTAGAGCACACAAGTTGTACTTAAAAACACTCATGCTCATGCATAAGAAAACTTATTTCAACATTACAGTTGTTATTCTTTTTTTTTTTTTTTTTTTTTTTAGAGAATTAGCATCAACAGGCTTGCAATATGTTTCTTACTGTAGCCAAAATATGTTGTGTTTTTTTATGTTTTATGACTACAGGTGATGGCAAATCTGTTCTGGTTGATAAGCATTGCTAAGATTCTTTTTACACTGGATCCAGGACTTTAAATATATAGTGTGTATATATTTAAAATACTGTTCTTAGCTTACCAATTGCTATGTCATTATACATGCAAAATATTAAAAATCTTCTGCTGATCATAATATAAAACAGTGACAAAGGGTACAAGGTGTCGGTGCCTAGAATAATTTGTTCACAGTAAATGTATCCAAAAGCAATGTTAAAAAATATCCCTAGAGACCAAGTTAGTTTTTGAATCCCCATGTGAACCCTGGCGTTGCAAACAAGGTACTATGAAAATTTCTACAGATGGCTGCTTAATGTGTAAATTAATCTGACTCAGTAAGGATCATGCTAGTCAGTGGCAGTTATAATTATAGATCAGCATAAGAGCTTGCTCTACAAATTTGTACAACCACAAAACTACCATACAGACACACGTTTATTTAAATACTTTAATTATTTACTGTCAGGATTTGTGACACATGTATGCTTCAGCTTGCAAACATTAACTAGGAATGATACATTACGGTGTAGCTAACATAAAAGTAAACAAGGTAGTTTTAAAAAAAATCAACACAACCAAACAACAACAACAACAACAAACCAACTGCAGGAATAAAGGGTACCAGAGCACTTTAAACAATGTAATCAGACATAACACATCTCATTGCATGTTGCTGTCTTCAGGAAGGGAAGAGAAAACTCAAGTGCAATGTTTTAGAGGGAAATTGATAATACAGGTATCCTCAGTTTGGATGTATATTTACCATGTGAATAAAAAGGTATACAGAAAAAAAAAAAAAAAAAAGACCACAAACAAACTTCAAGGCAACCAATGAAAGTTTATTTAAAGCAAATGTGTTCACAGTTTATGAGATTTGTGTGAATTTTCATTTTTATTTTTTTTTATATATATATTTTTTTCCCTGAAGAGTTAAAGGAAGCAACAACCTTGAAAAGCTCATCTGTTCTGGTTACTCATGTTGGAAAACAATCCCCTGCTCTTTCTATATCAACTTGCAGCACAGAACTCACCATGACAAATGGACAGCAATTGAAAAATACATTCTTCTTTTTTATGTATATATTTTTATTGTGTAGAAAAACCACCCTACTTTAATCTTGTCTATAGTCAATTAAATGGAATTCAAATTAAAATGAGCTTATTTGAAAGTGCCCTTTCATTTAAGAAAAAGAAATAGAAAAAGAAAGAGAAAGAGAAAAAGAAAAAGAAAAGGAAAAAGAAAAAGAAAAAGAAAAAAAAAAGAAAAAGAAAAAGAAAAAGAAAAGAAAAAAAATAAGAAGAGAAAGGAAAACAAGAAGAGCAAGAGGAAGAAAAAACAGTATATACTTTGTGTACCAGCATTTCCACTAGTTTAGTTAGTGAGGGGTGCTGATTAAAGTGTGCACTTGTGCCATTTGAGAAGCACTTAAACTGTACACCTAGTTTATAATATATATAATGCAAAAAACTGAGCCTCAGCTCTATTGCGTTCTTGTGAAGTGTTAGACAAATGGTAAGAAATAAAAGTAATAAAAAAAAAATGTTTCAGTGATACAGTTAAACTTTAAGTACAAGCATTTGTACTTTTTCTGAAGGGTTCATGCTGTGGCTTTTCTAAGCTCCCCACAACCACGGAATTCTTAAATAGTTTTACTTGGAAAGGTCAATAGCTGGTTATCCTGTAAACTTTTCTGTAAGCTAGATAATAACAAAGTATTAGGTTTTGTTCATCTTTAGTTGTCAGACACTCACTAGGAGGTATCCAGTGTGTTCATTTTTCCTCAGATTGTAAATGAGAGGGATAAAATTGGATCAGAGACAAGAAGTTGACTGTTTTGTTTTGTTTTGCTTTGTTTCAGGTACTGAAATAAAACCTTAAAAAAAAGGAAGAGACATTTAATTAAGTCATAACCCTCTACTGCAGCAGTATAAAGTGCATCAAGAAGCAAGTGTATCCAGCACACAGGCAGCAAAGGAAAGAAAAGCTGTTTGTTCAGTCATACAATAAGGTATCTTGGTAACATGAGGTTTCCATGAGGTTATTGCTATTATACAACAAGTATAGAAAAACTATGTAAGCTGAAGGGGTCCTGTATCCAACCATGTTGTTGTGAAGAAACACTGTTCTAGAATTACATGACAGAAATCAAATTTATTTGAATTATAAGCACTACCACTAAGTAAGCAAGTAAATAAGCAAATCAATAAATAATTAAATAAAATAATTTTAAAACTCTTTAATTTTGGCCACTGTGTTTTGCACATCTGGTTCCTAGAATGCTTGGCATCCTCTCTAAGGTTTCTAAAGGAAATAGTGTTGGTGAGTTGGCCAAAAGGTCCAGCGCTGGTATATATGTGTTTTAGTACAAGATGGAGAGTCATCCTCTAGCAAGGCTGAAGCAATTGAAATTGGCTGGAGAAAATGGTAAAAGCAGTAGTTGCTTCTTTAATTGTGGTGTATATTGATCAATGACTCATCAAAATAACTCTAACAGTCTCAGGTATACTGGAAGATTAGACAGCTGCAACAGGAAATTCAATACATATTATATACTCTGTCATGTAGACAGAAGTCTGTGATTGCTCTCTTTGGCTGAGGACATAATATTTTTTTATATCCTCTCTATATCAGAAATATATATATATATTTACACCAGTCTCTAGATTAAGCTTTACGACTTAAGAAATCAAAGTTAATGTGAACCACAGCAAATGCTTGATGAGACTACAAGATGGGCTTTGAACTGGCTGTGAGAAATTTAAACCAACATCACCTGAAGGAGACTACTAGAAAGAGGGCTTCTTCTCCAAATTATACTCCAGAACCTGAGTTGGGAGGCAGGCCAAGTTAAGAGCAGTTACTGTACATGGGAATGGCTCACACTGTGTCACACTCTCCTAGTTTTGGAGCTACTTTACCATTTTTCTCTGTGTTAGCTAGTGTGATGGTTTTACTCGGGTGGGCAGCCGAGTTCCACCACAACCGCTCTCTCACTCCCCCTCCTCAAAGAGGAGTGAGGAGAAAATACGATGAAAGGGGCTCAAGGGTTGAGATAAGGACTAGGAGATCGCGCAATAATTATCGTGACGGGCAAAACAGACTCAGCATAGAGAGAAAGTAAGATTTATTGCTTATACTAACAAGCTAGAGAAGTGAGAAACAAAGAAAAGAAACGAAAAGCACCTTCCCCCCCCATCCACCCTCTTCCACCTCCTCCCCCCGAGCGGCGCAGGGGAACGGGGGAAGGGGGGTTATGGTCAGTCTACAGCACTTCTTCTCTGCCGCTCCTTCTTGGTCACTCTCGTCCCCTGTGCTGTGGGGTCCCACCCACGGGATGCAGTCCTTGCCAAACTGATCCAGCGTGGGCTGTCCACAGGCAGCAGCTCTTCAAGAACTGCTCCATATATGGGTCCGTACCACGGGGTCCATCCCTTGGGAGCAAACTGCTCCAACCTGGGTCCCCCACGGGCAGCAGCTCCTGCCGGGTCACCTGCTCCTGCGTGGTCTCCTCTCCACGGGCTGCAGGTCCGGCCCGGAATCTGCTCCGGCAGGGGTCTTCCACAGGCCGCAGTCTCCTTCGGGGCACAGGCTCCACCGTGGTCTCCTCCACGGGCTGCAGCATGGAACCCTGCTCCACCGTGGTACTCCATGGGCTGCAGGGGGACATCCTGCTTCACCATGGTCCTCACCACAGGCCGCAGGGGACTTCTGCTCCGGCGCCTGGAGCACCTCTCCCCCTCCTTCTTCCCTGACCTTGGCGCCTGCAAGGCTGTTTCTCACTCCTCTCACCCTCCCAGCTGCTGAGTGGCGCAGCGGTTTTTTCCCTGTCTTAAATATGCTCTCACAGAGGCGCAAAACAACATCGCTTATTGGCTCAGCTCTGGTCAGCAGTGGGGCCCTTACCAAACATGGGGCAGCTTCTAGATCCTTCTCACAGAAGCCACCCCTATGGCCCCCCCCCTGCTACCAAAACCTTGCCATGTAAACCCACTACAGCTAGGAAACATCCTCCCCAGCTTGGTCCATCTTTACTAGATGATAATTACTGTAACACATTTAAAACAGGTCAGCAGGTATATAATTATCCGTGGAGATATCCATCCTTAAAATAGACAGGGCACTATATGTAAAGGTGGGTGCTATTTGCTTTTGTATATTTTAAACCGTACAAAGAATTTGTAGGGGCTATGAATAGGTGCATTTTATTTGATCTTTATCTAAGATCAAACAAAAAGCGTGTATTTTTGGGCAATCTTCTCATTTTAATAACCTACTGCAGCTAACAAAACAGCAACTTTGTTTTAGAATTAGTGTATTTTCTGAGTTTGATGATTTTGTATAAGAAAACTACAACTTACAAGCTATTCATTGACTGACTTTATTTTTACACCTCGATTGTACTTCACTATAGGCAGTAAGGCACTGGAACAGGTTGCCAAGATAAGTTGTGGATGCCCCATCCCTGAAAGTGTTCAAGGCCAGGCTGGATGGGGACTTAGCCAACCTGATCTAGTGGGTGGCATCCCGGTCGATGGCAGTGGAGTTAGATGATCTTTAAGGTCCATCCCAACCTGAACCATTCTGTTATTCTATGATTCTATGATTCTATGATCTGGTCCAGGATTTAGATCTCTCTCTTGGCTACTGAAGAAAGAATATATGTTTACAATTAAACAAAACACAAAAATCAGAAACAAACAATAATAATAATGAAAACAACAACAACAACAACAACAAAAACAGTTATGAGGAAAGGGAAATCATAATAAAGTAACCACAATATATTTTTCTCTTCTCTTAGGTATTTTATGCTTCCTTCTGAGGATTCCTCCCTGGTTTTCTGCTGCAAGGTAGTGTCTAGTATACCATGTATAGTTAATTAGGTGAGCTAAACAGTATGCAGAGATTAGCATAAAGTACAGTTAACCATGTCTACCATATGTTCAATTGTACTTGATTGTGAATATGGAGGAATAATTACATAGTGCTGGCATATACCACTTTTTCTATAATTTACATAGTAGTACTGCAATAAAATGATGTTAATAACCTGAGACAAACCCTCAACAGTAATGAAAGTCACAAGTCAAGATTGAAGTTTTAATCCTAGTTGTGATGCGGATCAAGCAATTATTATGGAAGTGACAAAATCTATTTTACATACCAGGTTCAATTCTTACCTGACAGTTTTCTGGTCTTTATGAGATGTTTCATTCTGCTATAGGAAAAAGGAGGATTTTTTCTCCTTGTGAATTTACCCTGGATTGCATCACTCTGTGGAATGCCTTTTTTGGAGCTACGAACTTTTCTAAAATGACAGTAAGGGACATTTCTATTGTCAGTGTATGGTGTATGGTCTGACTACCACAGTTTGAATCCCCACTGATTCAATCTCAGATGTCACAGCTTTGTTAATTAGGCTGCAAATAATATCCTCTCAGGTTGTTTTTCTGGCTGTGGTTGGAGTGGAGACAAGAATTGCTGTAATATAGCTAGGCAGGTAGGAGCAGAAGGGAAAACAATGAGTTATCCCTGCATTGTCTTAAGTGATAATTACAGGGAACCATTTTTGTCCAATGAAGTTTTACACATTGGTTACACAGCAAATTATTTCTGGGGGGATAGGGGGAGGGGAGGACACTACTCCTACCTTTACTGTCCCAACCTAGAAAATCTGTAGAAAAAGTAAAAAAAGGTCAAGACTGTAAAAATTACTGCAAATGTTGTTGCCACAGTAGATGAAGTTGAATGCTTTGAAATCTTCAGGGTGAAAGTTAGAATAACTTTCTGATGCACCAGACATCCTCTTGAATGTATTTCCCTCCAGCTAAATTGTTCTCTTGCATTTCAGCTAATTTCAGTTATTTATTAATATGTCTCTCCTTTAAAACCTGGGAAAAATTTGACTATGCTTATATGCATATAAAGGAAATTTTTAACACTGTAACAATGAAAGGCCAAATCTTCCTGGACAAAACAGAAATAGCCATGTGAAATTCAAGTAGCTGAGACTCATTTTTAACCTTTAGTTCACCCGTCTTCAAAAATGATTCTGTATTTATGGAGAATCAAATTAATATGGTACTAACTCATCCCTTCAGAGCCAGCGCTGTATTTCTTTATAACTAGTAAAAGGTCCTAGGAGCTCTCTAAGTCCATAACTTCCTGCAGCTTCTGGGGCCATGGTGCTATTGCTTATGGAATCATGTTAGTGTTATGTTCTTCATCCGCAAGCAGCACAAAGCTAGAATAGTTCTTGTTAACAGTTGCCCTAAAACCTGAGGGTTGGTAGATTTTTTTTTCCATTTTGTGTACTCTTCTGGATGGATCACACCTATCTGTTGCATGTTTAGTTGCATTTTTACATGTATAAAAAAAAAAAAAATAAGGAAAGGAAAGGAAAGGAAAGGAAAGGAAAGGAAAGGAAAGGAAA
>CM021772.1:19060659-19096487 GCA_011076525.1 Nettapus auritus | reverse complement strand
AAGGAAAGGAAAGGAAAGGAAAGGAAAGGAAAGGAAAGGAAAGGAAAAGGAGATCCATGATATATTTTTTTTGCCCTTTTATTGAGGCAATAAATATATATAAATAGAAAACAAACAAACAAAAACCAAAATCAGTTATGCAAGGGTTTCTGATTTACTTCTTTGTTGTACTTGGTTTGTTTTCAGCATCTCTTAATTTTCAAAACTTGGCAAACCATTCTGTACAAGTAGAAATCTAAAATCTTACTTCTAAAGACACCAGAGAAAATGGACGTTACTTGATTACATTTTTCCTTGGCAATTTTGATAAAAATGTTCTGAGGAATTACTATTCCCATACTTTTCAAAATAATTGCAGTGTGACTCAGCATAATTTCAGATCATTCTCTCTCCCTCTCCTCCACCGCCTTATGGCAAAACAGAATTTAGGTCTCATTCTCATAGAAAAGTGTAAGAACATGACGTAGGAGGAAAATCCTTCCATGGAACAGCCAGCATCAAAATCCTGACTGTCTCTCTTCCAGCACCACACTGAGAGATAAGCACTGTGCCAGATACGAGGCAGGTTCAAAGCAGAGAAAATTTGAAGGAAGACTGGAGGATCACATTGCTATGTCCTAATCTGTTTCTTGCACTGACCAAGTGCAAAGTAGAAAGTAGGACTTTGAACAAAACACACTGATTTAATATAATTCACTGCTGATACACTTCTGTTCAATTAGAAAACCCACACTGCTATGGGCAGAGATACAGACCACTAAACAGGACAACAGTATAGTTATTAGGTAGGCAACTATTTATTTTTTATTAATATCTATTAGAGTAGAATTGACCTTTGCTTTATTAGTAAGTCAATGTTCAACTGTTTTCACAGAGGCAATTATGTGCAATACTGAGCATATATAAGTACTAAAAATATTTTCAGAACTGACTGCATGTGCTCTGCTATGACTGCAAAATTGTAATTTACTGTATACCAAAAAAAACCACCTTGGCCAAATTTTGCCTCACATACTCAGCTGCTCAAGTTCATGTACTGCATTTATACATTCTACATTTTACTGTAAGTATTTGGCAACAAATCTCA
The DNA here is from genome assembly GCA_011076525.1 of Nettapus auritus. NCBI lineage: Eukaryota > Metazoa > Chordata > Aves > Anseriformes > Anatidae > Nettapus > Nettapus auritus. Next base: position 19,095,400 of record CM021772.1, on the reverse strand, counting down.
TATACAATAAACAAAAAAGGAACTTATGCTGTTTCCTTATTCCTGCTGCTATATCTCTGCTATTCTCTAGCCTGTTCATAGCTCCTTCCTTCAACTACTCATATTTTTAAAGACTTGAAAGACTTTTTAAAGTTTTCAGTACCGCTGAGTAGCTGTTTCTAAAATTTCATTTTTTCCAAGGTCTCTTTTGACTTAGGTTAACAAAATTTTTTTCTTGATGGTCCCATCCTCTTTCAGAATGCAATGTATGGCAAAACAAAATATCAAACATTATTTTCTCATTACAAACATATTTAATATTTTTATAACTTTTTCCTTTGATTATTTGGCACTGCCCATTTTCCTCATTAAAACTGAATTTTATTCCAGCCCACTTTATTTATTTATTTTTTCCTCTAACCTGATGCAACACATTTTCCGTCTTTGACAGAAATCTGGGATTTTTCAGAGGGATGTGTACCATATAAAAGAGTTTTCCAGTAGAAGTAGGAATTAAATTCTTTAAATACTTTGTAAGTTCTTCCCAGACTGTGAATTGCCAAAAATAGTTAAGAACTGTAATAATGCCTTCTCTTATTTATTACCTTGTCACATGTCACTGACAACTGAATAAGTGATATTCTCACTGGAGCTCAAACCCACGTAACATGAAACAAAACCTGAATTCTACAGAAGATACAAGGAATATTTGGAACTATAGTTTGATTAAACAACATCATTCAAGATACCTGTTTGTCTCTTCTACTTCTTTAGATTGGGCCTTTTCTTCATATCCCTTTGTTCTCTCCCATTTAAATTGCCTCCTTTTCTTCCTAGTCTTCCACCAAGCCTTGATTTTCTGTTTTCACTTCTGCCATGTTTCCCCTTTTCACCCTTATTTTCTCTTTACCTTATATCTCGACATTTTCTACTCTTTTTAAGTTTCCTTTCATTATCCCAGATCAATTAACCCTCTGAATGCCAGCCCTTCAGCTTAAGAAATTAAAAAAATAAAATAATTTTTTTTTTTTTTCCTTCTTTTAATCATCTTCTCCCCCTATGAGACAGAAGAGCAAAGACTGAAATGAAGAAAAGGAAAAGCAGAAAGAAGGAAACATTTACTGTTTTTAGTAGCTAGAGGAAAATTTTTTTCCCTGCAGGAAAAATATCACCAGACTGATATAGTGAAATTAGTCAGTGGAATCTTTCACCTTTCACAAACTAAACATGCACCACTTCCTTTCCCACATTAATGAAATATATGAGTAGTGTAATGGATTCAAGTTATTGACATGACTCTGACTAGTTTTCTTTTCTGTAAAACTAATTCCAGAACTTTCAGCAGTTTGGCAGATGACTCAAGGAAAACTGAATGTGAAACCAGTAAGAAACAGCAAGAGGAAATCTACATTAAGCCCCAAAACATGACTCAGGTTTTCAATGACAAGAGTTTGGCTGTATCTTCTTTTTTTCTTCGCTATGAAAGGATAAAAATGGTAATATGGTACACTACTTGCCTGTTTCCTGGACCCAGTTTATGACAGCACCAATACACATCAAATTATTTCTCCTTTGACATTAAAACAAAATATATATATATGTTTTATAAAATAATGTTTTTATACTTGTACTGAACTTAAACTAATTCCACACAACTTAAGCCCAAGTGCTACTAGAACTCAAAGAGTTACACTTTGCAGATACATTTATTATTATTATTATTTGTTAATATTACAGAATCACAGAATCACAGAATTTCTAGGTTGGAAGAGACCTCAAGATCATCGAGTCCAACCTCTGACCTAACACTAACAGTCCCCACTAAACCATATCCCTAAGCTCTACATCTAAACGTCTTTTAAAGACCTCCAGGGATGGTGACTCCACCACTTCCCTGGGCAGCCCGTTCCAATGTCTAACAACCCTTTCGGTAAAGAAGTTCTTCCTAAGATCCAACCTAAAATTCCCCTGGCGCAACTTAAGCCCATTCCCCCTCGTCCTGTCACCAGGCACGTGGGAGAACAGACCAACCCCCACCTCGCTACAGCCTCCTTTGAGGTACCTGTAGAGAGCGATAAGGTCACCCCTGAGCCTCCTTTTCTCCAGGCTGAACAATCCCAGCTCCCTCAGCCGCTCCTCGTAGGGCTTGTTCTCCAGGCCCCTCACCAGCTTCGTCGCTCTTCTCTGAACTCGCTCAAGCACCTCGATGTCCTTCTTGTAGCGAGGGGCCCAAAACTGAACACAGTATTCGAGGTGCGGCCTCACCAGAACCGAGTACAGGGGGACGATCACCTCCCTAGCCCTGCTGGTCACACTGCTTCTTATACAGGCCAGGATGCTGTTGGCCTTCATGGCCACCTGAGCACACTGCTGGCTCATACTCAGCCGACTATCAAACCATCACTCCCAGGTCCTTCTCTGACAGGCAGCTCTCCAACCACTCATCTCCCAGCCTGTAGCTCTGCTTGGGGTTATTGCGCCCCAGGTGCAGGACCCGGCACTTGGCCTTGTTGAACTTCATACCGTTGACCTCAGTCCATCGGTGCAGCCTATCCAGATCCTCCTGCAGAGTCTTCCTACCCTCGAGCAGATCGACACACGCACCTAACTTGGTGTCATCTGCAAACTTACTGAGAGTGCACCCAATGCCCTCATCCAGATCATTCATGAAGATATTAAAGAGGACCGGCCCCAGCACCGAGCCCTGGGGAACGCCACTAGCAACCGGCCTCCAACTGGATTTGACTCCATTTACCACAATTTACCATTATTTAATAATTGTGATTGACTTTGATGTTTTCAGAGTTGCTTGGGGAATTTGGATGATTGATTCACATTCATTTTCATGGGAACTGGGCAACCATTTAATTTCTTTAGATATAACTGAATGTTTTAGCCTTTCTGTTCACCAAGAAAAATAAAAGAATGTTTTAAAAAGGTTCAGTGTGTACACTTAGCTATAATCCCTAAGTATGGGCTTCTAAAACAATTTCAAGATGGGCTCTTGGCATCTAGGTTTCTATTGTTATAATTTTGCATAGCCCTCCTAGATACAAGAAGCTCAGTTACATATATATTTATTTATTATATTTTCTAGAGGAATTGATGTGCACTCACTAAGTCTACCTGTCTGAGTAGTTATTTATTTCAAAAACAAATACACAAACTTACACAAGCATGGTTCTCATTAAAAAAAAAATAAATAAATAAAAATAAAAGAAAAGAAAAGAAAAGAAAAAAGAAAAAGGAAGGGAAAGAGTTATTCAATAAGCACTAGTTCAAATGATGTCTTGCATCTCCCAAACTGTTTTGCAATGTCCTCGCTATTCAGAGCATCTTCCTATCTTCCTTCAAAACTTAACTGACTTCTGTAAATTCCCTCATTACTAGTTAGACTAGAGGCAATTTAAATTTTGCCCTATTTCAGGCTAGTATTGATTTAGCCAGAACACCAAACAGAACACCTTTCGCTGCAGAGGAATAATGTAGGTCTTGCTTGTTATGCTATCACTGTTACATTTTTCTTTCAGGTCTTTTCAAAGTTCTTTTATCACTTTCTTAAATATTATTGGAATTTGCTGGCAAGTTCTGTAATCATTGGGAGATCTGAAGGAGATCAGGCAGAAGCATAAGACAAGTGCACAAGTCTCATTTTCCAGGATCAGAACAAAAAATCTCACTGTTTTCAGCATTACTGCAGTGTTTCCTAGGTCTTTGCAACTCCAAAAGAATCATCTAATATTATTTAAAAATACTTGCATAAAAAAATCTGGTGATGCTCCAACATTTATAAATGTTTTGCCATAGTGTTTTTCAGTGAAAAGTTAATTTCTACTTCAAGTAATTTAAGTATACATTTGACAATAACAAAGGGGAAAATAAAAAACCTTTTTTGGTAACCTAATTTCAAAGTATTTTCAAGAAATGACCATCAGCCAGAGTTTTAAGTCTATATGAAGATGCTCAAAAGATGCACATTTTGCTACCATGACCATTAACAACAATACTGATTAGAAGTTTCTTTCCTTTTACTTTAGAGTAAGCTGTGATGATCCACAGTCATTTCCAGACTAAAAATTCCCAAAAGGTCTCAGAAGAGACAGGAAGAACACAAGTTTAAATCATCTGCCTATACTGAGCACAATCTTCCTGACTTTAATAAAACATATCAGTCATGCCTGCCACAAGTAGAGATAGACCAAAAGGAAATAAAGCTAAAAATACCAAGGGGAAAAAAAAAAAAAAAAAAAGTGTTAAGTCTTTTAAAATATTCTGTCCCATTTCCTAGGATTTTCCTTTCTTTGAAGTCTTGCCTAAGAGCCAAAGCAAATATTGGTTTACAGTACACAATAAATTAGGAGAAACTATAAGTATAGTCATACACCAAACATGACAGAATTTACTATTAGGGCACTGTCTGCTTTGGCACGCAGTAGGTTGCCCACATTTCAATACAGAGCAGTTACAGTTTCTCAGCTGGGAGCACAACAGAACACATAATGCTACATTCCTCAGAAGTCCATTTCCTAGGTTTAAGCACTGTGGAGATCATCAATTTTGTATTAAGAAGATACAATAAGATATAAATGGTCGGGACTGTCCAAAACCCCCTTTCTATCAGTAATGTTAACAATCTGACTGCCAGAAATGTCAAATAAAGTAGCAATGACAGCAACAGTCATTTGGTTTTGGAGTTTCTACTCTCTCGGTACATTAGCTCTTTCTGAAATGCCACAGAACATGCTCAGAACTGGTGAAATTTCACAACAAAAATAAAAACACTTATGCAAAAATCAACACACACAGAAAAAGATAGAGAACATGAAAGTTGGAAGTTAACTAAAGTTAACAGATGTATATTATGATTCAGCAACTTCAAATACTCCTGTTTTTGGTTTGTGAGATGTAGAAGCAAAAGCCTATAAATTTTATATGGCTGTACATAAGGTGGACCAATTTTCTTCAGAGGATTAAACAAAAATCTTAATGGGTGGTCAAGATACATAGACCCGTCCTTCACTCCAATATATGGTCAAGAATCCTAAACAGGAAAACATAGAAGAAAATAAACAACTGGTGAATGTGAGCAGCAGCAGCTGGTATCAGGCTATTACAAACCCTTTAATAAATCCAAGATGTAAATAGCTCAGAGGAGTAAACCTCTAAAATAAGAGTGCTGGGTATATGGTTAATATTTGAAATGCTAAAGTGGTGTGCAGCAATTTAAGGCACAGTGTGCAATGTGGGCAAGTCAGGGTATGAGAAGAGCAGCAGCAATTTGAGAAGTAAAAGAGATACCCTAATACTGCTAGCCTTCCTGGCATGACTGAGGGTTGCAAGGGAAACTAAGACTGCTAGGATTAAAGCAGATAGATTATTATTATTATTATTATTATTAATAATAATAAAAAAATAAATAAAGTGTTTTTTTTTGTTTTTTTTTTTTGTTGTTTTTTTGTTGTTTTTTTTTTTTTTTGAGGCGGAGGCAGGGGGGTAATATTCCTTTTTCCCTACTAACAGTCAGGGAGATTTACTAAGGTCATGTGTCTTGACAGTCATGACGCAAGGTTTTGATTTATTTATTTTTTATTTTTTCCTTTTCATTTTACTGACATGAAATAATACCTTTTTTTAAAAAAATAATAAGAAAAACAGAAAAATCTGTGCATTCAAGGACTGTGAGAGGTCAGTAGTTTTGCTGATGTAGACATTGACTACAGGGCAACATCACAGTTTTCTGTCCACCATAAATGACTGATAATTTAAGCTCCATCATCTGAAGATGACAGACCCAGAGCAGAAAGACCTCCGATCCTATTAACTATTGGTTTGAACTGTCAGATGAGGGGTTGGGAATGGTATATGGGCATAATTGCCTAGGGATCGCTTTGTTGCCTCTTTGGAGGCACCCAGCTCAAGCTGTGGCTCTAAATTTAACTCTGTAGATATATATTTTTTAATTTATTTTTGTCTTGTTAACATTGTGGAAACCTAAAGTCAAATCCTGTTATGGTGATGGGCTTGCATAATTTCTGTAATACCTTCTAGTGATGCTTAGGATAGTAGAAATGGAAATGCATCAGATATTTTTGTGCGGAGAGTAAGTACACCATTCACCCAATCAACTTTAATAATTTCCTCTTACTTTAATCAACTCAATCTGTCAATCCCATTGTAGTTCAGAAATTATGTTTACTGGGACAAGAGAGGTTACTAAGATTAACATGATTAACATTGCACAATAATTAATACTATTTTTAAAGGAAGAAGAAACTTTAAATGTTTTAAAAGAGTGATAATGAGTAAGTACTTTTGAACAAAATGTGATAAGTAAAAAGGAAGAAAAATGAAATGATTTGAAAAATGAAATGATCTCAAGATGTTCATATTTGCACTTTGGTGCTGGCCAGAAATATGAAATGAAGTGTGAAGGTAAAAAAACAAATCAATGAGGTACAAAGCTATTTTGAATTTGGGACTGGGTGGGTGGGAGGTTTACCTAAGCTTTAGGTAACAATTTAGATTCCGCTCTTATTTTAGTGAAAGCTGTTCACCCATTTGATATTGGAAAGTGGTATTTTCAGGATGAGTAGGACATACCTGCAAAGAACATTTCTGACCATTTTGCAATACTAAGAAACATTTTATGAGTGATTAGGGTTCAGTTAGTGACTATTCAACCCAGGCTTTTTGGTTAAGCAGAGCAGACTGACTATCTGAACTTCTAAGAAATACAGATGGACAAGGTCAGCACATCTCTGTTTTTCATCCAGTCAGTCAGGTAGAAAATTAGCCATCTGATCTCCATCTGTCTTTTCTCACCCCCTTCTTTCTTCTAATTAGGCTTGTGAAAAAGCTTTCAGCTTTCTTTTACTGTTCTTTCACTTTCAGCCTTTCCCTGTAGGCTGGTATAGTTCTATCATCGCATCCCACTGAGTTCTTTGTTTCTGTGCTTTTTGCACTACTGTCTACTGACTTTCAATTGGAGTCATTAAGAAGTCGTTGGCCAGTTTTTAGAGATATGACCACCAATGTAAAGGTCAGGTCACCCATCTCTAAGATAAACTGCTGAATTACACTTTATTGAGTATAACCCTGCACAAACCTTCCTTGGAATTCTTCAGTAGAAAACATTCTTACACTGAAACAGTGTTCATGCAAGTGTGAAGTTAGATGAACTAAATGTATCAGATGTTATCAGCCATAGATGAAAGAAAGCTTTTTTTTTGTTTTTGTTTTTGTTTTTGTTTTTGTTTTGTTTTGTTTTGTTTGTTTGTTTTTTGTTTTGTTCTGGCCCTACACTTGGCCCAGAAAATATGTGGGACCAGACTCATGTGGGATTGAGAAACTGAAGCACAATTCCAGAGTTAAGTAGAAAAAGAAGTTGAGTCATTATATCCCAAAGGCTTTTTTTTTTTTTTTTTTTTTTTCTGAGTAGCTGCCATTTTGTTGTATGTGGTATTTTTTTCTCTCTGCTCTCTTCCTCTCTTTCTCCTTCTGCCTTTACTGATTTCATGGTAACACAGAACTGAAAAATAAATAAATAAATAAATAAACAAACAAAAAAAATAATAAAGAAACCGTGTTTAGTCTGGAAACCTTTATCCTAAGAATGTTAATACCTCCACCCACAGATTTTTAATCATATGTCACATATTAAAAATTTTCTATAGTAAGTACAAACTCCGCTGCAAAGAACTAGGTACAAACACCACTGCAAAGAACTAGATACTTTCAAGCTAATGTACAGGTAGTATTTTACTTCAGGTTGTGGTGTCATGGAATCATTTACTAATAAATTTACAGTAGCTATTATTGTTTTTAGGCCTCCGAACTTAGGTATCCTCACCTGTTGTTTTTAGGAACTTTATTTGGGCCATTTTTTTTTTCTTCTTCAAAGGACTGTGTTATTCTTTCTTTTCATAACCAAATAAGTAAAAAGAATATACATGAAGGATAACCATGAAAAGCCATGCCACCATACCTAAGGTCTTGTCCAGAAAAGAACAGAGCAGAGTTTAAGTATTAAAAGTATATAATAAAATTGCCTCGATGGAATGATTGACTTCACAATTTATCATACAGATTTCGCCAATACACAAGCTATAACTTTTCTGGTAGATAACAATATAGAGTATTTTAGTGACAAAAATTTCAATTGGTCTGTACCTGTTCTAAAGAACAGAAATGAACACCATATTTAATGAGTGCAATAGAAATCTGTAAAACATAATGATAATGATTTGAATATGGCTTCTCACTAGGAAGAAACTTGCTACTTCAATTTGAATTGAAATATTTTTTTAAAGTTCTTGGCCCCTTATATCAGGGTAGTAATTATTCTGCTTTTATGAAGTTTAAAGAAGACATTAAAAAACACACCCAAGTATCCCTACAAATATGTTTTCACATACCCTCTATGTATCAAAAATGTAAATCTGTACAGTGCAATATCCCCAATGAAAGTCTGTTTTTTTCCAGACTTTCCACAGGTGCAAAGAAGCCATTTTAGCCCTGCAGGACTTTAGGATAAAAAAAGATGTTAGACTATCTTATAGTATAATCTGTACAGGCCTTGAAGATGTATGCAATTTATGAAGAAATTTCAAATTTGTAGAAAAAAGGAAAAACACATTTATTGAATCGCTTTAAAAAGTAACTTCATATTAAGAGGTTGCAATCTTGCATTGAGTTTCAGGGGAACAGTATTAACACACAGGAGGCAGAATGGGTTATGATCAATCAAAAATCACTTTTGACATTTTATAACATGCCCTATAATTTCTTATATGATTATTGTCAACATTGTGCATAGTAGCTGTCATTGCCTTGTACACTCATCTACACACAACTCCATATGCGCTGTGCTCATATGCTCACAGAAAGATATGTCTCAATCTCAGGATGAAAGCTGGCAGTATTTCTTAATTAGGTGCGATCAATGCAGTTTTGATTGATGAGAAACATCCATGTTTCTATGTTTCTCTTTTGTGGAACTTCAGAAATAAAAGCCAAACTCTTCTTCCTCAAGATTTAAAGTATAGTAGCATTTCAACACAGTATGGATTTTGTTTGTGTTTATTTCTAGCCAAGAATGTTGCCTTATCACAAAAAATGGTAACTTCTTCCTCTCCTTTTCCTGACTTAAGAATAATTTTGGAGATACATGAGTTGAGAATATTTTTAAGGGCATAATTTAAAGACAGTAACATTAAAGCCACCAGCATATTGTACAGGATTTTTTTCCCTCTGGATGTAAAAACAAGATATTTCTTTTCTTGTGGACTATTAATGAAACTCTGGGATTTGGTAATTGATTAGATCTGCCTCATGGAATCTTACTGCTTAAAAATTTCAGGTCGCATGAAAGACAACATGGGAAAAGCACAGATAATGTAATATAATTTTACAAACACATTCATCACAAAGCATATGCCTTGATCTACTACATGTTCTTCAGGCAGAATGTTCAGCTTCCCTCCCTCATTCTGTTGAAACATAGTCATGTCAGATATCATCATTTCTGTAGCAATGCAAAAGAACACTTGAAAAATTATAGGATTAGGAAAAAATTACTCAGGCTTGTAAGTAATAATTTCTAATGGTTTTGTCCAGTCTGCATTTTTCAGAGATCAAACTGCTTGCTGTCCCCAGACATTTGTAAGCAAATTTACTTAGGGAAAAAGTGAAACATCATAATTATTTGAAAGTTTTATTTCTGTTTTAAGTTTAAGGAATAGTTCAGTTAAGTTGACTTTTTTTATAATGTAAATATATTGAGTAAAGACAGAAAGGGTAAATTAAAAGTGTTGAATGTGAACAGAAATTATCAAATTATTTCAAGTATTTTGGCTGAGGTAATTTTAGTTGCTTTTTTTGAAATTTTTTATTTATGAAAATTTTAGGCCAGCCTTTTATTCTAACTAAACATAGGAAAAGCCCAGACCTCCAAGTTCTTTATGGAACAGGAAAATACCTTCCTATCCAAACATAGTTTTTAATGAACAAGCCAAGAAACAAAAACAAAATAGTATTTTGAATGATAAAATTATTATTTTCACATGAAATTATGAAATTGGGGGGGGGGGGGAATTATTAACTGGCTTAGCAGTTAATAATATCAGACTCTGTAGCAATGTCACAGTACAACAGACTAACCCTTGAATTTAATCAGAAAAAAGGCAGCACAAAACTTGAAAATCAGCCATGGGCCACCTGCTTTAATTCTGAATTGGCATGGTGTTGTCTGGATCAGGAGACAGAACTGAGTAGAACTCTTGGATTTACATTTAGTCAGAGTAGGTAAGGCAAGTATGTGCCAAGATACATACTTTATTCCATCTCTATTCAGAAAAGTATCACCCATATAAAAACAATGTATTTGTCCAATTTATATGAATTTAAAATGTATTCTAAAGTTATTGAAATGCCCATTACTGTCTGTATTTGTCTGAATTGTGCATTAATACAAAAAATGTGAAATTGACTATTTTTTTTTCCTACACAGGCATAACATAATTTTTCATTTGTGTTTTGATAGTGAAATGCTCTTCTTTGCATACATCATTTTTGGAGGACATGAGCAATCTTTGATTACAATGCATATGAAGAATCACTTTTAAAATGTTCCCCTTTAACAGTCTGTTATAAATGTATTTATAAGGAACTATCAGCTGTTATCAGAAGCCTCTGGACCCCTGCAAAATGCTCTAATACATGACAGTCAACATTTAACGTGCTATAGTCTCATGTTTCCATGCAGTAGCTCCAAGGAAATCAATTTTTCAGTGCAAGGGTGTTTCAATTTGGCGCAGTTCTGTAACACTCGTAAATGTTATCCAGAAAGGCTTCAAAAATAATACAATTTAATAATCACAGATGTTCCCACTCTATCTTCATAGCAGTCTTATAATATCATGACAATGAGATTTATCAGATTTCATGGTACCTACGATATGCACAGAGCTATTTTTGGCAAGGTTTTAATATGACTGAAAGGGAATAAACTCAATTGGAAAGTTTTAGAAGAATTTGCAAAAGAGTTTTGTGATATTTTGAAAAGAAATGCTAAGCTCTTCACATAGCTGAGATGGGATCAAATTACAACTATGTGATAAATGTTGTATTTGCTTTCCAGGATATTGAAATTTAAAAATGTTCTCCTGAATCTGGCTGAGGAATGAAATGATTGAGTACGAAGGATCCAGGGATGTTTCAAATGATACAGACTGTAATTGCTCTACAAAGAGTTTTGCAGTTAACATGCTATGCTCTTTTCTCCCTCACATCTCATCATATTAGACATAAGTAGCTACACCTTAAACTTCAGGCTTCTGAGTTGCCAATTTGCCACGAAATGCCTCTAAAATCAGTGAGTAGATGGAGAAGTTACGGATTGCTGATACAACATTCTTGGGATCTGAATGGATCTTTGGAGGCATCCATATCTCCTTGCCAACTGCGAGGAAGGTATTGACATTGCAGACAGGTTCAGTTCAGAGGCTAGACACAGCTGTGATGGGTCTGTGCCCTACACTTTTATAGAGAGCTTTCCTCGCTCTTTATTCTGCTAAAGCACTGCTGTGGGCAGGAGATGGGTTGAGAATCTGTCCCCAAAAGTCTTAGCAATCAATCAATAAGATGAAGCTTTGTGTTAAAGTATGAATCAAAAGCTGTACAAGAAAGTATATATGTCATGTTTTAAGCTGTGTTTTGTGAGATAGTGAAGTCAATGATGGTCACAGATTCTGGGACATCATGATTCTCCCTTAAGTGCCTGGAGGCAGAAAGCGCCTTGAATCTGAGAACAGAGAAGTAATGACTGACAGTAAAAAAATAATCCAAGAACAGAGGCATTTACCATAAGACACTCTAGTTCTTCGTCTACAGGTCTGTACTTAGCTACATATTGAATAAGCAAGGTCAGTCTACATTGTCTGTATCCTCCACTTGTTCTTGTTACAGAAATAGATCCCTCTAACCTTCATTCCCCTTAAATAAATGCCTTCTACTTTTTTTTTTTTTTTTTTTTTTTTTTTTTTTTTTTTTTTTCTATTTTGTAAGGTTTAAAGAACCACAGTTCTGTGCTTGTATAAACTGAACTTAGAAAAATGGAACTTGGATGATAGAAGTAAAAAAGCATACATAATATAACATTAATTGCTATTAAAACAATGCAGCTGTAAGCCTTTATACTGAATTCCATGGAAACTGTTTTAGAGAATGTAGCATGGTGCATTGAATTGGCTGTAAACATGAAATTACTAAGAGAATCAAATAATGTGAGGTAATTTGCACACAATTTTGGGTTACCTAGTTGTGTATTTTATTTGTTTGTTTGTTGGTTGGTTGGGGGAGGGGAGGGGCATGTCAGCATTTTTAAGATATTGTTAACTGTATTAATTGTTATTCAAAAAAAATCACAGGTTAGCATTTTTCATCAGCCTACTATATATCTTGCCTTTGACAAGGAATGGAACATTTACCATAAGGTGTATTTGCCATTTACTTATAGCTCAATTACCAATAGAGAATTATATTTTTGAGTACCATGAAAAAACAAACAAACAAACAAAAACATATTGTACAACATACAGTGTAGTATTCAATGACTTTTGTCGCTTGTGGATTACATAAAAAACATTGATGTACAAAAAGTTATTTGAAGTGTGTATAAGAGTTTGACTTTTTTTCTTGGTCTAAATGGCAGTGCACAGAGAGCCATAAGCTCCTGTGTGCAGATGCACAGCTCCAGCAAAACTTTAGCTACAAAAGTGTGTGAGACATACTTATAGTCCATACTGCAGCTATCACACCACAGGTTTCCTTCAGAAGAAAAGGTAGACATACAAATCAGTAAGCAGTCGTGGTGTTCTCCAGCAAGTCTACTTGTCTGTACTGCTGGGATACTGGGATTTTGGATTTTCTATAAAGTAACTGACTTGCAGTATATAGTCACAGCCAAACAAGTCAGGACTCCCAAAATTAAGCATTGGGCATTTTTTCCCCAAAAGGTAATTTTCAAAGCAGTAATTTTTACAGTATTTAAACTTATTTTCTATATTTCTCATTTGCACCTTTGTCTTCCCCTCAAGTACTGTTCCTTCATGAAGTTAAAATGTGGAATTTAGTACCTTTCCATCAAATACACTGATTGCTTTGCCTGACTAAACTGACCCAAAGGCCTTTCTCCGGAGAACATTTGCAAAGGCTTATTGTTGGCAAATATGTGTATTGTTTGTACTGGTTCTACCTGTGGAATTTACTAAACCTTCCACTTGAACACAGGTTCTTGTAAATAACAATTTCACCTTTGAAATTATACCACCTGTCCAAAGCATAAGTAAAGATGCAATCCTTTGCGTACTTTTACTTCTTTGAAGCTGCAATTTTGATTATCTTCTAATAGCAGTTCAGGTATACTGTGTACTCCTGTGTATAACTTAATTTATCTTAAACATCTGTAGCAGAATTCTGAATACAAGTAGCTTCACTTCAGCATTTATATGGGAACGGAACCTTCATGGCTGTTAATGTCTGAGAAATAATTGCTCCACTGCTGAGTATAAAGCTTGGCTACTTTCTGGTATTCTTTATAAGGTCTTGGATTAGGGGGACTGCAGTTTGAAAAGACTGTCCTAACAGTTACCAGTGTGCAGAGGACTCTACCACACATACAACTGGTATGGACTTCCCATTTTTTCAAGTGGTCCTGCAAGCTCATGAAGTCACAGGTACAGGAAGGTAAGTAGATTGCACACTTGTGAGAAGAGGTCTTCTCCAACAGACAGGAACTATTACACACAAGGTAAGAGCTATTTTTAAGGCACAGCAAGACTTCAGTAGCACATGAATGACTCCATGTTCTTGCACTGCCCTTATGCGCTGGGTAAAAAGTGTCTTTGTCATGTATAAAAGGCTGATTTGATGTCATATTTAGTTAATAGAGCAGAACACTTTTAAAAATGAGGAAAGTAAACTATTGTCTCTCTGTAGCAACTGGAGACCAGAAGAGATGACATTTTGTCAGCTATTAAAGGAAATTCTCCCTCAGTGCACCTGGTAGAGGATTCTCCTGTCTAAAAACTGCTAATGTCACCATCACTGAGACACTTAAACTGCCTCTGATAGTAAAGTTGGATTCAAAGAAAACAAAAATGGAAAAACCTTGCTCAGAAGTCCAAAGGCAAGTGGTTAGAAGATAGCAAAATGCACAGCTCAGAATCTTGTATTTTATTTGCACTGAAGGAGCACTCAGCAGACAGGAGTGTGGTCTTTACAAATGGATCATTAAATGCCTAGTCCTTGAGGAGGAGAGCAGGGAAAATTATTGCTGTTGCAGTCTGTGCCATACTTCACTTGGGCCTTCCACAGAAATGGTATTTGATATTCTAAATAAAGAAAAAAAAAAAAAAAAAGTGTCTAAAGTGAAAAGGTCACATTAACTTCTAAGACAAATTATTCAAGTTCAGTGATGATCATTAAGGTTTCTCTTTGTTATTTGTCATTTCAATTATCTGCAACACCTTTCCATCACCTCAATGTGTACAGAATTGTGAACTACACAATACATGCCATTCATCTCACTTACTAATACTGTGAAATAAAGCAAATTTTATAAGCTGCACAACAGTTTACAAAAATGAAATGAAAACAAGAAAATGAAAAGCGACAATATTCTAGCTACCAATGTTGCAATTTTACCAGGGAAAAGAGGCAGATGTTCCTTGTTCTCAAGATAGATTGTATAGGACTAATGACAAGTCAATATCTTTTTAATTATATATAAAAAATCAATAAACAAACAAACAAACAAAACTAAACAAAACAAAAAACACCAAAACACCCCCACCTCATCTCCCCCTCATCTCCCCTCCTCCCCTCCCCCCCCCCCCCGTAATGCTGGAACATCACTAAAGTTTTGACAGAGCTAGATGTCTCACTACCATACAATACTTTCTTAGAATAATGTGTTATTGTTGTTGCCCACTCTACATGACTAACTTTACTATTTCTATCTGTTGTTTCTATCATGATGCAGTTCTGGACATCTGTCAGTTATCAACATTATAACTGCTCAGTCTTCCCATACTGCTTACGCCAGCATGCATGTTACACCACCAGTGGTATGCTTTCCTTTTAGCTCTTTCAGTGATATTCTTTTCCTCTGTCTGTGCTAATTCCTTCACTATTACCTTTATCTGCAATGATGATTTTGCAGGGCTGGTGTATTTTAGGAGAGAAACATTCAAAACTCTAAGATTTATCCATGTTCAACCATGTTTAGCATCCAAATAAACAGTTCCAAATGGCTCTTCTGCAAAGAGATTTCATCTATTCTGTTTGGCTTTGAAACAGACAGTAGTTTAGCACTACCAATGATACTGATAAGTTGACAAAAGAAAGTTTGCTTGATCAATATATTGTTTTATTTATGGAGTGAACTGTTCGTTCACATGAACACTTTCTTTATGTAAAGTCAATGACTAAGACTTGTGAATGAACACAGAAAAATGATCAATCTACAGTGGATAGCTTCACCTTTTTGGAGAGGATCCAGAGTGATAAGTTTAATTCTTCAGAGTATTATATTAAAAACTAGTGGACCACTTTTATTCACAGATGCTACCATAGTCTCACTATCTGTACAAGAGCAGCAATTTACATTTTGCTTATCTCTACTTTAAATACAACATATTGCATGGAGCCCATTATATCTAGTCATTTCCACTTTTTTCCAGTTTTCTCTGCTTCTCATTCTACACCAGACATCCACTTGAACAATATAAGCCATCTGTAGTTTATAAAACACCTTTAAGCTATTGTTTTAAATTTTTATACCTTTTAATGTTTTCCTATTTATTTCCTGCTGATATCAACACATATGCTGCCAAAAGCAATCTTTAGTGGATACTAACGTATTCATATTGAGCATTTGATCCAGAAATTTTGCAGATAATAAGTAGAGAGAACATCTGTGAGAAGAAGATAATTTTTAATATTTATAGATAGCTCATTTCCATATTGTAATCCTTAAGATGGGATCAGGTTTGTAAGGCTCTGCACAATGGAAGTTTTTCTATTTTCCCATCATGTTTAGGTAATGAAGGGAGCAGCGGTTTTGAAGATGGAACAATAACATATTAATTAATGTTGGAGAAAAGACCCCCACAATTAGTTGAATGAAATCCAGATATAGAGAATATCCTTACAAAAATAATAAACTTAGCCATTTTATTCTTATGGTGCTCTTTCAAAAAAGGACAATGTATTCTGGAAGCATACAAGTACTTAAGAACTAAAGTATGAAGCTAGAATAATTAACTTTTTTTTTGAATTTCCAAATAGACACACCTTGTATTATGCAAACTCTAAAGAGCAGCTCTATGCTCAAAGCAATAACTGAACATTATTAATGATTTACAAATGCTGTTTTCTTATTGGCGATTAAGTCAGTTGGTAAAGCTTTTCCTCCTACAATTGTTTGAAATCCCTTACTATTATTTCACTTGGTATAAAAAGCTCATCTTCTTCATGTGAGGACTTTTGGTTTTGTTTTTTTTTGGTTTCTCCTAAAGCTGTAAATGTGAAACCAAATATTCAGAAATCTGGCTCATGAAGATGCTGAAGATGTGAAAAGGCAGCACTAGATTGCTGGTCATTAATTTATTGTCAAATTAAGTTTGCATGAGTTTCTAAACACTCTTAAGCTATATATCATAAATGCCTCATCTGCCTATTTTTTATTCCCATTTTCGGCAGCCAAGAGCATGCCTAATGTTAACGTCTTCCTTGTCACTTATAGTCACCAATGACAATTGTTCTACCTTTGATACTTAAATTTACATAAGTTTCACTAATAAGAGTAACACTTTGTCTTAGAATTTGTCTTCCAGTAATTTTAAAGAATGAAGCATGCATCCAAAAACTGTCTGTAGGATAACAATCCTGTCTTATGACAGCCCTCAAACTCTTACCTCACTCTAGGTTCCTATAAACATATTTAATATAATCTTTCTGAAAAAATGTAAAGGTTTCTGATAAAAAGAAATGGGGTCAGACTCTCATTTCATTGTTCATCTTAGCAATTTAGTATGGCTTTTTGTGCTCAGAGCATGTTTATAGTCTTTTGCCAGTTATCTTGCCAGAACTGGCTTAGAACCAACTTAGTATTCAAAGCCAAAACGTGCCCGTTCTGGCATGCTCTGAGCTTGAAATTACTCTTCACCCTTGTCTACCAACTGGGACAGACAGGAGGACAGTTGTTTTCTCTAAACAACTTTCTAGCAGATTTTTCAGTGAAACCAGCCCATCCATGAACAAAATTGCATATGGTTAAAAATCTTGCAGGTGAAATTGAAACCAGCTGCCTTCTATACCAGTGCAATCTCTGTTCAATAACACTGAAAAGGAACACAAAAACTTAGGGCTTCCCATTACTTGTTACTGTGCCAAGTCTTATGTCTTTTTTTTTTTTTTTTTTTTTTTTTTTTTTAAAAGAGTGCTATTTCCAATAGTTCTCAGTCTGAAAGTCATAATACAACATACAGATATTAAGCAAGAAAAAAAAAAAAGTAGAAGTAAGATATTTACTGAAGCAACAGTGCTATGAGCTTTATATATCTATGCTGATAACTGTGAAAGCTTATTGATCTTTGCTGAATCTTTCTGTGGTAAAATAGATGTATTGCTTTATAGACAGATACTGACTCTTCTGAAAATCAAATGGATGGAGTTGAACTTTCTTTATTTTGAGTATTTCAGCACTTGTGGAAGGGAGGAGCCTGCACTACAGAAAGCCAACAATTCCATCTTGTACAAACAGGCTCAGTCACCAAATATCTCCTTCAAATGGCATTTGCAAAGGTCTGCACCTTGGAAACACTAAGAACACAATGAGAATACACTGCTGAGGATCCAAACTGGAGTGAACAAAGGCTGAGATGCAGGAGAAAGTCTATAGCATCATTCAAATTTCCTTACCCTCCTAACAGCTGCCTTGTCACTCACATGAAGTTTGAGTGGATTAGAAGGATTATCAAAGGCAGTATGCCTTCTATGCTGCTTCAAAGCTAATCAAAATTGGGTACACATGCACTTATCCAATGCCAACATCAATCAAAGTGTGACTGACACTGACACTTCCTGAACCAAATGCAGGATGTTGCCCTATTGAGCAAAGAACTATGCATCACAAAAATCCCCAGCCCCATGAGATTCACCTGGACATAAGCATTTCTAGCAACTCAAATTCAGATCAGGTTTGTAAAATATATGACCAAAGCCAGGTTCAATTTTCGGCAAGAATGGCACATCCTGAAACATGCCACTCTAAACAAATGGCTGAGATTTCCCAGTGACATCATCTTTTCAAACACAACCAACTGGATACTGCTTATCTTAGGAGATCAAATGAGATTCTGCTTCTGGTGGCATATCTCCAAGTAAATATGTGGTACACAAAGGAAAACAAAAACATAAACAAACAAACCAAAAAAAAAGTACAAAAAACAAAGGCACCAGACCTTAGATTCAGACTGCTGCAGAATACTTGGAGCCTGGTACATGCATATGAATGTTTAGAATGTGCTTCAGCCTTGGCTTCATTTCAGGTTTATTCAGAATTTCTTCCAAAGTTTCAATTCAGTATCAGTATCAGTAGCTCTTCTCTACATCTCCCTTTCACAAAGATCTCAAAAGACAGACTCAATCTTTAGAAATGTATTCTGACCCTAACCATTAGTGGGAAACAGAAAGGAGTGCATCCATTTAAACTGTGACAATGAAACATGCAATTAACATTAAAGGAAAGAGGCAACAAAACAGCTTACATTAAAGGACAAAATCCTTATGATATCTACAGAAAGCCTACAGTGAAAGTTTAACTCCCACACATTCACAAAATAATGAAACCTAGAAAATACTGTTTATAATTCTGAATAAAATCAGGAAAATCAAAAAAATAAATATTATTACCAAATATTGAAGTGAATCAACATGTGGCTGATGTCAAAGATTCAGGCAGTGGGAAAAGCTAACTAAACTGAAAGTTACAATGCAAAACCAAGGAACATTAACAATTACCCAAAAAAATCATACAAGAAATCTGAGAATTGTAGTTAAAATGCACTGAAGCAAGCAGGTTTCTAAAGAGCCTATGAGTGTCAGCTGCTTCATCTTGCTGCATTTGCTACTAGTACAGTTGTCTTGGCAAGGAAGAGTATTATGTTTGTTTCTTTCATTATAGAATTTATACTCATTACTGCTTTCCCTAGAAAAATGCTTACCCCAGTTTGTGTCTTCAATATGTACTTAGAGGTCATGATAGATAATGATCCTACTTGTGCAGTGCTGTCATTTAAATAGCAAATGTGATCCAAGAAGACATAATGAGGGGAAGATAGGTTTAAAAGAGAGAAGTTACTTTTCCTTTGTATGCAACTTTGCCAAATAAGATACTTGAACTGGCTGTAGTAAGATCACAGCGAACATCTAGTTGATGAGGCAGGTGGAAATGCTTGAAAGAGTTTAAACGAGAGTTACAAGAATGATCCTGACACTGGAAAATAAGCTTTTTCTATGTAAGACTAAGAAGTTTGAAGTGTTCAATTCATTACAAAAAATATATAGGTAGTTACAGATGGTAAAGATTTCCAGTAATGGAGATCCATTTATCTTTGATGATAAACATATATGAAAATCCAGGGATTAGAAGTTAAAGCTGGCCCTTTTTTGTTGTTGTTGTTGTTTTTTGTTTTGCCTTCCTCAGCACTGTGAGATTATTTTCCAGGCTCATCCAGGCATATTTCACCTAATTAATTTCCTACCATTGCACGGACATTGGGGATTAGTTCCAGTCTTTGCCAATATCATAGTTAAACCTCATGAGGTCTCAAATTCTTTGGTCTGGTGAACACCTCTAAGTTTAGCGTAGAGCCTTGGTAAAACTTAATGACCCGATATAGATGATCTGAGGGTCCCTTCTGGCTCCAAACTCTTGGAAAATTTGTGATCATTTCAAAAATCATATTTTTTAACCTATGCTGTGCTTGATATATAAGCCACATAGCACAGCTGATCAAAGAGATATGCCCCCTGTGACACAGGAGCATACTTGAGAGGTGAAAATAAGAAATAAGTGATAGTTAACTGAAAGTACTTCCCTAAATCCATTTATCATGAAGCTTTCCATTAAAATGTTACTTTGAATCCCTAACAAGCCTTGATGAAGGCAGACCGGATCCTTAGCCCCCAGTCCTGTAAGCACCAAATCCTACAAGAGTTCCACATGGATGCTCCTCTGTCTTTGGCCTGAGGCGTGAAAGTACTCATTATTAGTATTTGGGCTGCTGGGAAAGAAACCAAGTCTTTTCTCTTAGTTCTGAAACCTAATAGGTTGAAAACTGAGGGAATGCAGTCACTTATAAGAAAAGTTGGTATTCTTCTTCCAGAAGAAAACCGTGAGTTTTTCTTTATCTGTAAATGAATGCTAAGTATTCAAAAAAAGGAAATAGTCTGTATTTTCCCCAAATAGTTAATAACTGTATCTAAGAAAAGAGGCAGCATGAGAAAGTATAGATTCTCAAAAAAACGGACCAGAAATCTTTTGGGATCAATCTGTTACTCTCAGAAACCTAGCAAAACATCAAGAGAGATACTATGGCAGAAGGCAAGAAAGCCAGCAAAGGCTCACTGATTCTAATAATGGTTGGACTCAAGGACTTTAGAGATCTTTATCAACCTAAATAATTATATGATTCTATGATTCATTGTTATTTGATAGTATATATGAAATGTTGACTACTGCTCCAGTACTTGTGGAATTTATAAAATAGATAAAATTTCTAAAAAAGAAAATC
This sequence comes from Nettapus auritus, assembly GCA_011076525.1. Taxonomy (NCBI): domain Eukaryota; kingdom Metazoa; phylum Chordata; class Aves; order Anseriformes; family Anatidae; genus Nettapus; species Nettapus auritus. The sequence goes on along the minus strand of CM021772.1, from coordinate 19,074,563 downwards.
CAAAATAATAATATAAAATATGAGTCAAAATAAATCCTGCATCATAAATGACACTGCATGAAATAAAATTAAATGAGATAAAATGCAAGTAAGAGACTAAGTAATTATCAAATGGTTTCAGGAGAACCTGCTCTGATCTGATGGTGTGTTTTGGAGTGAAGGGTTTCCTCACAACTGCAGTTTGTGACAAGCAACTTTTATATTATTATTATATTTTTGTAGGATTTCCATCTTTTCTCCTCTCCATTTCTGCTTTGGTACTTTCTTAGCTGGTAAGTAATTTCAGGACAAAAATGTATTAATTTTTGTCATACTACACCTTCAATATGTCTATTTGCTGCATAAAGCAAAAGAATCTCTCTTGCTTTTATTTCATTAGCTGGTTTACCAGCAAGTTTATTTTGCAATAGTGTCTAAACGTGCTTTCATGCACAAAACTGCTGTAAGGGAAAGCAGGCCGAGAGAAGAAAAACTCTGTCACCACATTATTTCATACCTGAAGCTGCAAATATAATGAAAAATACCACAGAATGTAGCAACCCATGGAAAGCTGTATTTTCTGTAAAATATTTATATATTAATTTTCAACATTGAGAAAGCTAAATTTGGTGTGAAACATGCCATGTTTTGGTATGTACTATAGGTAATCTGTATGGACATATACAGAACTCTTGGTTTACAGAATTTTTAAAAATTCTAAGTCTTGAATCTTATCCGCTTAATAAGATTTATGTTTAGTGAAACAGAAGACTAAGTGGAATAAGGAACGACTATAATGTTCAGCATACAGTTGTACTTTACACTGTCTTCAATACAATTAAAAAAAAAAAAAAAAAAAAAAAAAAAAAAAGAATATGGCCCTTCAGAAGGACATGTAAGGTAAATTTCTCCGTTTTACTATGGTACGTTATGAACTGTCATTTTGAACAAACTTCCAAATGATTTCTGTCTTCCACCACAATCTGACACAGTAAGAAAATTCCCACAATTCATTCAATAAGGACAAGAGCAATGTCCAGTTACAATAATCCACTTGTGAAAAAGTTTCATAAGTGCTTCAAACTGGAGCTGAATGGCCTCAGAGAACATTGGGAATATAGCGAATACACCTCTTTATTGGGAAAACTATTCACAGGAACTCCATATAGATTTAAGATCACACACACTGATTTTATTTCTGCATTATTTTCAGATTTCTTCTGAATCTAGTCAGTGTTCCTTTTTTTTTTTTTTAACACTATGTTAAGGTTTGCTCCATTCTGCTGGATAATACATGACTTTCATAACATCTTAGGAGATGAAATTTGTGTATTTAAAGATTTCATCACTTTGCATCATTTGTACTTAAAGGGTTTAATTCAATATCCAAAATACAAGATAGGTAGCAGTGTCTTTACAAGCACATTACTAATAATAACCAAGATACTTTTTTCTCTCTTTAAGCGATACTGGTAGATCCCTGAAATGGAGCATGTATTATCTACAGTTATTTTTCTTGCAACATCTTCAGCCTTGGTGCATTCACCACAAAATATCTTTCCAAGTCTACGAAGTAGTCTGTGACACTCCTTGAAAACTTATAGTTTAAAAGGATATAGCCATAAGAGCTGCTGTAAGCAATAACATTACAACTATAATCTGATGGGTTGGCTAAAATGAGACAATACTGCTTATTAACATCAACGATAAGAAGTTAAAAAAGTCTCCTTCCTTAGAGCTATAATGCATTCACACTATACAAAAAGCAATATGGACAAAAAAAAAAAAAAAAAAAAAAAAAAAAAAAAAAAGAAAATTCTTTTGGAGGTGAGAGAAAAGAAAAACATGATGATTTTTTTTGGTCTGTTTGGCTTTTGTTTTACTTTTTCTTATCAAGTATGTGCAGTATATTTTTAACATTGAAGAATCCTGACAATTTAGATTTGAGGATACTGTTAGGATATAATACTTGTTTAATTTATTAAGGTACTCACCATACATGTATTTCAGTAAAACCAATTCTGAATACCACTGCTGAACTTCTGTTACCACTGGATGCTGATAAAGTTAAGCAGCCATTCTGACTTACATGTTTTCTATATTCCATATAGTTGTACCTCTATACATGCCTATAAATGTCCTCTTTTACTACGATTCAATAGACTACATATCCTACTCTGAGCCTATAAACTAAATGTCTTCCTATTCAAGTTCTCTTGTAATTGGGTTTCAGTTGTTCAGATATTACACTACATTGATTTGCAGCGTGACAGGATACAAACATAAAGTAATGGCTGAGCATTACTTTTTAAATACATTTTTTTGTTTTTTGTTTGTTTGTTTTGTTTTAATGACAGATCAAGGTGTTCAGACAAATACCCAAAAGATATATATAGTAATATACTCTCCACACATGCAAGGAGTGCCAGTCTACTCAATGAGAGGTATATCCAATAACCAGCCTTCATCATTTATGTTTGACTGCAGATTATGTAAATTGAACATTTACATATCTTTGATTTTAAAATTTAAACCCATCAAAAATCACCACTGTTTGTGGGTCAAGTGGTTGTCTGGCTCAAGACAAAGATAAATTATTATTTGCAATATTGTTTTCTCCCCTATAATAACTGACATTCCCAACATTATAAGAAAACCATAGTAATTCTTTATACTGAATGAATAATCTTAGATACATGTTTGACTTTTCATTGAGATAGCACCTGCCTATAGAATAAATATAAAATGCTCATTATTAACAATATTTAAATAAAATATTACTGGTAATGAGTGGCTGTATAACAGATATGTATCAATATGATAGTTTTAAAATATCAGTATGTTTAGAATATTCATTTGGTCCTTAACCTACTCTGTACCATGTGGCCATTTGAAATATTTGCTCTAATGTTTCTGAGCTGGGAAAAAGCACATAAAACAATTGTGGGTTAAACGCACAAATCCCAAGGTGTTACTGCACGTATTTACTTAATGTTAAAATCTATGTAATAAATACTTACTTTGCTTTTCACAGCTGTTAAATAGATACAATTTTATTATTTGCCATGTAATCAGTAGAGATTAAATATCATAATAAGACTAAACTAAAATAATCAAATATTTATGATACTCATTGTAAAGCATTGTAAAAAAAATAACCTGCCACTATTTATAGCTCTCTTCAGACTACAGTGTTTCTGAAATAGACTGAATCTCCACTGCCACTAGCAACAATTTGAGAACAGGATTATTTAATTTGCTGGAAAGTCAAGTACAACAGGGAAGTCTAATAGATGGTCAATTAATCAATTAGTAGATAAGCAATTGTGTGAGCAAAGCGTGGGAAAGCAAAACACTGTTACCTTCCCCCAGCAACAACAAATTCCCCCACTGATATGTACTAGCCCATCAGTTATCCAAACATAGATGCAGGTGAAATGACCTCCATTCATGAAATTAACTTTATTCCAGCACTACACAGGGGCCTTTACAGAATACATTTTTTTGGTGATCTTTTGTCTTTGTAGTATTGATTAAATGAAGATAATAGCCTCTTAGTATGAATCTTGCCTGTGCTTTTCAGTCCTCATTTCAAAGAGGACTGAATATTGTATAAATTTTAATAGGGAGTTAACTGAGAACCATGGTATCTTATTAAACTGTCAGTTCTGAGTGAAATTTGAACTTCAAAAACTCCTTTCTTCTGTGTTTATTGTATATGTGGATCAAGAAAAGAACTGTCTGGGAACAAGTAGGCTTTGAATAAGTCAGCATGAATTCTCTCTTACACACAAGCCACCCACCCAACATTAGAAACCTATGAAAAGATTAATAGATATATATTAGATCTTCATATCCTGCAGATTTTCTACAGAGGAACTAAGTTTTAAAAATAGAAATTGAGACAAATATGCTAAGAAAAAAAAATATCATGAGTGAGAAATGTTTGTACAATTCAGGAAAATATCTTTTTTCTGTTTTATTTATTTCATATAGTTACCATTTCATAAAATCCACAGTAACAATAACTGCTTAGCAACAGATTGGAGTGGACTCACATTAGGTAATGTATGCATGAGTACCACAAACTAAACAATTAGCATAAATAAAACAATCTCACTATCACAAATATATTACCACAACTGCACATAAAATGGATATTACTGCTTAATTATCACCAATGATAAGATTTTATTTATTTATTTATTCTTTTAAGAATGAAAAACAGCTGCTCGGAGAGTGAAGAGTGCTGTAGGCTGTCTACTGGCTATATGCTTTTAGTAAGTCATGGCACTTTTGTTATAACTTGTTGACATCAAGGAAGAGAATATAATTTTAAAGTGGCATAAATGGACTAATCGATGTTGACATTTCATTAGCAAATTGCTATTTCTGATCTTAGAAAAGGAGAAAGTGCCTGTTTTGCAAAGGTACAACCCTGTTTTACAAAAATTCATACCTGTTTGCTCAGCTAAAAAACTTCCCTTTCAGTGAAAGTATTTCTGATGCTCTCTGTGGCTCTCTGTACATACAATAACTTAAGAAAAGGAGGGAGACAAGGAATCAAGGTCATTATGAGAAGCAGTGTGGTCAAGAGTAATCTGTAATTTTCTCCTTGTCATTGCTGTGCTGCATGCAGAATGGCAGAGTATAGCTGCGGGCATATTTAGCTAGATTTCATTTTCAATGAAAGTGGGAGTGGCAGACTGCTGAGATCATAAAATTATTTTATTTTTTATTTTTTTACAAAAATATAGCATCTACTGAATAGCTACTCAGATCTACTCCTCTTACCTTTACAGTCTGCAAATGTGCTTGCTTCCCAGCTGATCTTGAATGAGCACAGAGCCACAAGTAACCAGAGTGGCTTTCATTTTGTGACACGTGGTCAATAAAATTGCAGCATTTCTTTCAGAGATGAATTCTACTTTGAAGACATTCACCTTAGTGATCAGAAGGTGATAAAGGGCCCTCTCTATTTAGGTATACTTAATCAGAGGTGGCAAATTAAATTCTTGTAGAATGCATCACCCTGTTAAGTGAAGTCAGCGGCAGACAGTAAATGATCGTGCAACTAGACTGGACTTGTGTGATTATACAGTACTTGGAACAGTATGATTCTCTTCCTGCATGAAATCTCAATGCATATTGAAAAAATATTGAGCCAGCTGATAAGAAAGAGCTGCTGTTAGGGTATTCTCCTCCCAAATGATGCCCATAAATTGGGATTTTCTTCTATCCAGCCTGAATTACAATCAGAAGCAAGATAGCTGTAATTTTTAATTTCTGACACCAGTTCATGGTTTAGGGCTTAGTCTTAGGAAATTCTTTAGAAGGAAAAGGTGTGTGGTGCATTGTTGACAAAGTATCTCTACTTGGATACCGTCACATTTATAACCTGTAGCTAGTAAAGGCTTCTGCATTTCTATGAATAAAGGAAAAACAATATAATGTGTCATTTCTCCTTTGGTTTAGAGGGTACACATAATCTACAGATGGTAGGACTGTTAGGCCACTGTTGGTTGGCAAAGAAACTGTAGGATGTGCCTATTTTTACTTTGAAATTCAATAAAATAAGCATTCTAGGTTTTGATGTTGACATTTCTCGAACACCCTCTGTTATATCTTTCAGAAGAAAAATAGTATTTTACATGTATGAGGAACATCAAACTTAGTAAAGCATGTGCATCAGACCTATTGAGTGTCCTTAATTCAAAACTTTAAATTTTGTTTTTATGTTATTTTTTTTTTCTATTTGTAGTTCATGAGAACTTTATTTTTAAAAAATAAAAAATAAAATAAAATAAAAAATGGTTCTACTATTTTTCCCAAGAAACGAGGGACGAAGTTTGGCATTTTTCAGTTGGACACAGTGCATTTTTATTGAAAGTAAAAGATAATGGCTTTGGCAGTTCCTTTTTAATCCAATCTACTACTTAGTGTCCTCAAAAATAAAATTAGGAAACATGGCCAGAGTTGGCATTATGTGATAGGGTCCATTTTTCTTCTATTGAGGATGCACATTATGTCCCCTTTTCTCTTTTTGATAATGAATTCTTTTATGCGGCTTTCACTTAATCTGCTCTATAACGTGGACTGCCGAATACAGTAAGTCCGATAATTAACTAAGATGACAATGTGAATAGCTATTTGTTGTAATTTCATAGTATTTCCTGTGATTGCAAATGACACCACCCTTTGTTCTAATATGTATATTTGGGAAATTGGGATTTATTTGTATAACACTCAATAAAATAATTTCTTCACTTTAACACAGACATTTATGACAAATTACTAATTTTTCCTACTGTTAGCAACTAATTTTACAGACAATTAAATTACACTAACGAGTAGATTAATCAACTTTAATGTGAGTCAATACACTTGTTTTCACTATGTTTTATGTTGCAGCAAAATATGTCAACTTGAGATGTAAAAATAGTAAAATACCTACTAGCCATTTGTATCAATGGCTATTATTCAATTAACCCACTTTTCATGGACAATCAATCCACATTAATTTGGCTGGGGTGTTCATTAACCAGATTAGGTATCTATGCACACACAAATCAATTGTCTTTCTAATAGGAAAGTTATGAAAAACAAACGAAAGTGGCTATGCAGATTTTTCCTAACTTTTCAGTAGAAATAATAGGAATAAAAAAGTTACAGCTATGTTGAAATTTTAAAATGCAAAGCATTTTCTGAGCTCTTGCAACATCTGTTTGACACATTTATGCATCTGTCCTAACAAATATGTTCTTATTATTTCTTGCTCTGTAAAAGTTTTTGATCTAATGGTATATTAAGACTGGAAGAATAACAACTGATAAAAATAAATAAATAAAAAAAAATGGGAAGGTAGTTGATTGTGAGATCTACATGAACAAGTTTTTGTTTTGCTTTGTTCTTGTTTTTGAATTTGCATGGTCAATAATTCAAAAAGTTTTCAAAGAACAAAAATCATCTTATGGTGGCCACACAAAAAAACTTTTCTGCCTTATAAGACAATTTTCCTAGTCTTTCACTTAAGACTATAAACTCCAAAGACTATATTCAATATTGGACAGATGAGGTACCTTTAAGCCCTTCCTAGGACTGAAAGCTTCTGTTGAACAGAAATTAGTGAACAGAAGTTTTACTCTGGTAGGAATTGATGTTCCTGGTTATATGCCTAGTTGTAACCTATGTAGATGGAAGCAATCTGGGTCTCCATATAGAGATACTCTCTAGAAAAAAAAAAAAAAAAAAGTTCGAATATGTATAGTACATAGAATGATTCAGAAAATGTGTTTATATTTTAAAAAACAACCTTTATTTTTCTATAAGTGCTATGCTGTGGCTGATATTCAACCTAAAATTATGATTATGCCCACCACTATGGTATTTATAGACACATCTGCTGCCTGCTTTCCAAGTTGAGACCAGCAGCCACAACCCTCCCACTTTGTTAAAAATAAAGTAAAATAAAATAAAATAAAATAAAATAAAATAAAATAAAAGCTACTGAAGAACCATCTCCTTAGACAGAGTCTACATGAGTCACAATATAGCAGGAGAAGAAATTTGTTTAGAGACAACCTATGCAGAAGAAAAATGCCTCAAGAAAAACTTCTTGACAAAAAGCTTGTAGCAGTTAACTCTCTAAAACAAAACTTTAGCTACCTCTGCCTCTATACTTGAGGGAAATTTTTATAATCACAAGGAGAAAACAAGATAGCCCACAGCTTATCTAGCCTCTTATATTAATTCAGAAAGATCCCTGCAGATCTTGTGGAGTTATATTAGGGACAGATTTTTAAGGACATACAGGTACTGAATGCCCTAAGGAACTTTATATAGGAATACCTATGCTTTATGTCACTTTCCTGATAATCAGACACACAGGCAGGGTACAAAAATAAATGTAGAGAGAAAATCTCTAACAACAGTTTTTAGAAATTAGAAAGCCAAACTGATCTCAAAAGCAGTAAGACAGCTGACTCTGCTCGGGTGCTTTTAGCTCTTCTGAAGCTGTGTGTTTAAATCATTCGCCTCTTCATATCTGAGGTAAAAGCTCCTCTGCTAGTTCAGATCCTGGAAATCTGAGATAAAAGGTTGACAGGTGCCTTTCAGATCCTCAATGTGCATGATTTGGACAGATAGGAAATGATGTTTCCCACCTCCCAGGAAATTATTTGAGATTAGGTATGCAGTTAATGCTTTCATTATACTGGTAAAGCTGTTCTAGCTAGTGCAAGTGAATATCTATTGGAACAGTCTGTCACATCCCAGATGATTGCTTTGTTACTTGACCTCATGGAAGAGATAGGAGCTGGGTTTCATATCAAGTGTTCAATTCATGGAAAATATGTAAGTAGTCTCCTGATTTGGAAACAAAGACGTGGTCTTTTCCTGGCTGAATAGATAAACTGTAATGTTATAGATTTTATTTTACGTACCTTCCTGAGGTGCTTTAACACTTCCATTCTCAGTTATAGAGTGCCTTAGTTGTAAGGAAGGGGTCCTGAAGGAATCTGTACTGATAGTTTATCTATTGCCAGCTAGTAGTTATGCCTCTTTTCTAGAAATCAGAGACATGGGCTAGAATTGCTCAGATGGTAGAGAACCTGGAACTTGGATCTTGTGAGATCTGTAACAACCCATATAATCTAGTAAGTGGCTCCAATAGCTCTTCTCATTATTGTTGAAATTCAGCAGAAGGTGATTTGAAGAATTGTTCCTTCTGTATTACTCTTCATGGTTGCTTGTTGTTTCATAAGATAAACTTAAAGAAAACTCTTTGAAAAACATGGAACTTGGGTTTTCCTCCTCTTCAGTTTTACATCGCAATATAAAGGCAGAAATGAGCAGAAATAACCCATTAAATATACCCCAAGTATATATTTTTTACATTTATTAACTGATTATGGTTGGAAAGGAAGGAAAGAGATATGTCAAAAACAGAGGGGAAAAAAAGAGGAATTTTACACCTAGACTGAAAAATTATTAAATCTAGGCCTCCCAGTCTCAGTGGAAAAGTTATAACCCAGAAAACAGAATAGAAAGACTAAAAGTATTCTGTGACCTGAAGCACTGAAGAAATTGCTTAAGAATCTTACAACTATGTTAGTTTTCAGCATGAACCACTCTTAAATGCTGGAATGACAAAAACTTAGGTAAAGTGCTCTAATGGAACAGAGCAATGAATGGTTAGTGGAATGAAGCAGTGGCTGATTTTAGAAGGTCGGTGGCAGCTTGAATTGGGCCTTGCCACCAGCAGGACAGGTGACAGGACCTCAGGACTTGACAATCCCATGCTGTGTGTGAGTCATTGCTGCAGAAGGGGGTGAAGCAACCAGCTGGCCCAGTAGCTGCTAAGTTAACTTCACAAAAGTGGACTGTAAAATGCGTTTATATTTTTAAAGTTATCAATATTGATCTGCCTTCTGGGTTTATTTTTGTTTTGTTTTTAATTAAATAGTGTCTATTCTGGCAATTGATTCAAGTTTTTTTGAGGGAAATGACACCACTGGGACCCAGAAAATCTCAGTTCTCTATGTCAGGGTTCACAAGGTTGTTTATCAGCTGTTTCTTTAAATTTGAACCTAGTCCTTTTTGCTGCTAATTACTTGATGCAGTCAAAAGGTATTAAGAAAATTGGGGACCATGCTAGAAATGTTAAATAAATCTAGGTAAGTATGAATAAGGATTTTTGAAGTTATTTATTTATTTATTTATTTATTTTCTGGATAATTATTTGGACCTGGTATTTAGACCGTTGCACTGTCCGTACTTAAGATGAATTTTGATCCTCACTCTATCAGTCTTTAGTTTCATTCACAACCCCAGAACCCATTCCAACATTGTTTTCCAGATGATGACATTGCCGTTCTTCCTTACTGATTAAAACCAAGGAAACATCTAAGCAAGTGAAGTGAGAGACTTTCAAAGGAAGAAAATGCAACTGAGCACCCAGTTACTATTCAAAATCTATAGGAGCTGGGTCCTCAGTTTTCTTAATATTATTTCACTACTTCCTCAACACATAAATTTAACTTCCTTTTGCCAATCTTTTTTTTTTTTTTTTTTTTTTTTTTTTTTTTTTTTTTCTTAGTACAGGAATAGAAAAACATTTGAAACTATAGAAAAGAAAAAAAGGAAAAGATAGACATTTTCAGGTTTTCTGAAACAAGCAAAAATATTCAACAGCTACAGTAGCTTGCTTTATATGACCTTTTCACACTGCTTTCACTCATAGCATAGGAAATAGCATAGCAAGTAAATATACTGCTGTTGATCTGGAACACCAATGATGTCAATGTTTGTGGTTATCAAGAACACAAAAAATGCCCTTGACACTCAGGGCTATAAGAAATGAGGGTTTTGAGTGATTTTAGTTCCTGGCTTCATTCTTTACCAGGACATTATTAAAACTGAAAGCTTCACAATTTTCTCATTCAAAGACCTTTTCAATAGTTAAGAATATGCTTTCAAGCCATAACTGTATCAGTATGTGTGGTTGTGCCTTTATCAAGAAAACATATACACATTTTGTTTGTGATGCTGTCTAAAATCTTGACAGCTAAAGAATTCATCTTTGAAAGTGTAGATTCATTTCTGCTGTTAGTTGCAAGTGAGTAAAATCCTCTCCTTTATAGGTTGGATCCAGTGCCACATTGATTATGCAAATAGCTTTTGTGAATGCCTCAGGCATACATTGCTGAAATTGGAAGGTAAGTATCTTGGAAGACAGGACTGAATTTTGAAGCCAATGAGTTGTTATATTTCTGCATTACTAAATTATGTGCTACTGAGAAATCAGCTCTCTTTCCCCTTCTACAAGGTGCAACTAGCTCAAGATGTCTTAAATATAGCTTTGCTTAAGAGGACAGGCATGGTAGCACTGCTCACACTGTGGGTTGGTATTTTTTATTTGAAAACTCTTCCTTTCCTAAGGAAAAAGTGTCTTGCTTTCAAATAAAGAAAATGAAGACAAAAGTGACATTGCTGTTTATTTTATTTTATTTTATTTTATTTTATTTTATTTTATTTTATTTCTGATTAGAAATAATAAAATAGTTGTCCTGAGAACCTCTCCTTCTCTCCTCACTATCTCAATTTTCCACTTTGAAAAAGAACAGATCAGAAAAAAGAGAAGGGAAGGGAAGGGAAGGGAAGGGAAGGGAAGGGAAGGGAAGGGAAGGGAAGGGAAGGAAACAGGAAATAGCTATCTGTAATGATGATGCCTTTCAGGCTCTGGTTTCTGCTTAGAAACAAAGAATAGCTTTGTTTTTAACATTTGCAAGAGTTCCCAAATAAAAAATAACAACTAGTTGTGATAGAGATCGTTTTCAGTGTCTATAGTGATAGCAAAGGTGATTTACTTGCATATGTCTCAATCTGGGAAAACCTGAAACAAAATTTTGGATTTAGTTTTTATTTATGAAAAATCAGGAGCTACTCAGCCAGTACACAGTAAAATTGTGAGGGTGGCAATGGTATTGCACAGGAAAAAAATATCAGGCACTATTTCACTTAGTTCAGTGTATTTCACTTATGTTAATTGTAAACAGTATTGGGATAGCCTAAAAGCATCCATTTGAATGAATGTGATCATTTTACATAATTTTGATGAACTCTGCAAAATTCCAGCAAAATTGAAAGTGAAGATTTTGGTGAAGTACTAGTGATAATAACAAATGATTTAAGATTGCAGGGAGAATATATTGTGAATAAAAAAGGATTAAAAGGAGAATGTTGTACTTTTATTACTTTTTAAAGCATTCAAATTTTTTCTTTTATATTTTTTATAATCTTAGAGTTACACTCAGGATTTTCAGAAGAGTTTAGCATCTTCTGCAACTACTTCATAGTGCACATAACTATAATCCAAATAAATGTTGGGATCTTGCTTAGAATAAGTTTTTTATGTGTCAGGCAAGGGGATGTCATCCAAGCTACAAATATGCAAGAAAAATAAATACTATCTGTGTTATAGAGACCTTCCTTACATTGAAGGTTCATAACAGATCTTGGAATATAAGAGGTTTCAACTGGTTCTTAACTTAGTAGGGTATCAAACGAGTCAACAAGTCATTAAAAACTTAGTATCCTACAAGCTACATTAAAAGCCAGTTGTACACCAGTTAGGTTAAGAAGGGACTAGAGTTTATAATGATGCCAACTGGAGTATGAAATATTTTATGAAAAATTTGGTATTTTTCATGCCTCACTGTCCCCTAGGATGAAATTGGAATCTTTTGAAATATTTTTCAAAATACAATACAGCAACAAGGCCCAATTCAGAATAACTAAATTGTTAATCAGTTCAGATGTGGAAACTCCAGGTGAATTTACATTTGTACTTCATAGTGCAGTATGCTACAAGGTATTCAAAGATGAATATTGCTCAGCTTTTCCAACTGGAACTGCTCCACTTCATATCAATATTTAAATGTTTATTGGAGCAGAGACTTGAACTACTGATTTCCTCTTCCAAAATAAGTGCCTTGAATATTGGCTGTTGAATGCTGCTGTTGGCTTTGGCCAAGCAAGTAAATTACCAAAGATGGAACAGAACCAGGAAGAGATGTTAAGGGAGTCTCATTCACTGTTTACTTTCCAATGTGCTGGTAAAGTGAAGAACACACATTTGATCCTGATCTGTTATCAGTCAAAAAATTCAAAATGATTTTAAATATCAGAAATAAAATATCAGCTGTGATTTGAAATTCTGAAGGTCTGGCAATCCTACCACGAACATTCACATTTTTTCTGAGATATTTTACAGCAAATAAGCATGCTATTTTATTAAGAAGGAGTCTATTATGCAAAATTCTTTTCCAGACCCCTTAGCTTAAAAGCCTAGGAAAGACCACTTCCATTGCAGGGAACTAATCTGAAGACATTTAGATTCTATTTTTAGAAATATTTGCTAGAAAATGCTTAAGGACTGAATCTGGTCTCTCTCCTCTTCATGCTCAAATCAATGTGGCTACATAGAAATCCTCTAAATTTACCCCCAAATTTGGTCCAGACATTGAATGTATCGAATACCTGGGAGAAGACAATGGTTTATAGAAGCCATACTTAGAAGAAGATAAACAGCAGGAGACTTTTAACAGCAAATTCAAGAAGTGGAAAAAAATAAACCCAGAAACAACCACTTGAGAAAGTTAAACAGTAGGAGACTTTTAACAGAAATCACAAATAACAGCGAGACAAAAATAAGCCAGAAATGCAACTGCTAGAAAAGCTAAGCAGCGGGAAACATAACAACAAAACAGGAGTAAAACAAGAATAAGGCAGGGAAACAGGAACTGAGGGAAGTTAACTGGTAAAAGATTTCAGACAATGAAAAGTAGCAGTTATACCAAAGCAAGCCAGGAAAAACAACAGCTAGAAGAAGATAAGAAAGATCATGGTGAAATCAAAGAAAAAAAGCCTTTTCTAGAAGGAAAAAATCTTTAGTTTCTTTGGCATGGAATAGAGGTATGGATTCTGTCAGCTTCAGATAGTGACACAGAAGAAAATATTGTACAGGACTGCTTGCATAGAAATGTCACTTTCAAAAGATAATGCTTTATAACAGTTTCCAAGGTTACGAATGGAAAAAAAGAAGACATATACATAACATTTGTTTTATGTCTTCAGAAGATCCCCACTCTACATGTGGCTGGACTTTTAAGTAAAACCAGCTTCCTCAAACTATACAAAGATTTCACAGAAGACCAATGTATATTGGGAGAGCTCATTATCTTCCACTGTAGACATCAAGGAAGAATTGCCATGAGAAAAAAACAGCATGGCTCCAAACAAGGAGATTGCACACTGCAAGAACAGGTTCCAGAAATTCAGACATAGCATCAAACCCAAGGAAATGAAGGAATTATAAGTAGTATTTAGGAGGAAAAAAAAAAAAAAAAAAAAAAAAAAAAAAAAAA
>CM021772.1:18987875-19060088 GCA_011076525.1 Nettapus auritus | reverse complement strand
TCTATTCTATTCTATTCTATTCTATTCTATTCTATTCTATTCTATTCTATTCTAGTTTTGTTTCATTCTGTTTTGTTTCGTTTCTGGGGTAGGACTGAAGCACAGTAGGATGGCCAAGAAAAAGCAACTGAAAGAAAAATCAAAACATATTTATATTTACTTGAAAAATATTTATTCCATGATTTATCTCAGTTTTGTGGAAGTTGCTTAAAATGTTTCTGCAGACCTAGGGAAGTATAGATATATACTCGGATTTCCTTTTCTGGAAATCAGGGCAAGTGGGCTGTATATGTACATGTATCAATGCTGACATGTGGATGCCTTATCCCTGAAGGTGTTCATGACCAGGTTGGATGAAGCCCTGGGCAACCTAATCTAGTGGGTCAGGGGGGTTGGACCTAGATGGTCTATAGGTCTAGGTCGCTTTGAAGCCAAGCCATTCTATGATTCTATGTAGCCAACCTAAAAGGGCAACAAGGTGTAAGGATTCGCACGGGACTGTATTGCATTATCTGCCTTGCTGTGCAGACAGCATTTTCAGTTCTGGATTCAAGTGGATCTGGGAGATGCTACTTGGAACAGTTGTAAGATACCATACATAAGCTGCTTGGCCATCTCTTTTCTCAGTTATAAAGAGTGTTCTTGACTGCCACCAGACTCGTGTTTTTGGTATTATCTAAGTGATAAGCAGACATGTTGAAAAATCTGTAAAACTGATGGTACACGGAACAATAAAAATAATAATAATAAATACTTTTAATAATAATTTTTGGTTCAGAAAAATTTACTTATTCAAACCATTTGCATGTGTGTAATCCTTACATGTAGTTTTACGAATCTGTTACATTATCTTTGATTATATAAATGTACTTTTGGTTACAAGCAAATATATTTCCCAACATTATTCAAATCCAGGACCAGAAGGACCCCTCTCAATTAAATATAATTACTTGTTTAGAAACATCACATAGGATGGATAAGTTTTGTGAAACAGCTCTTGAGAAGAAAAATTAAAAAAACGATGAAGGCAGCCTACCATAACTTTGTTTAGGGTTGCATTTTGTAATTCTCCCTTAAAAAAAATATGTGCACTATTGCGTACGACCCAGAAAATTGTTGGTGTCTGAATGACACTATCTGACACAGAATAGCAGGCCTGATATGTTCATCAGAAACACAATAACAAGCTGGCTGATTTTGAATTCATTCTGATTGTACACAGATAGAATTCTTCAAAAGTACTTCAGGCCAAAATGATCCACAGCTGCTAAGGGTCTTGTTTTTGTCCTGTCTGTGTAACATGGATAGATTACACACAGCCTTTCCTGGGACAGAAGACTTGTAACAGGGAAAATTGAGGCTTGAAAAGCACTGTTTCTACACTCTCTCCTGTACTGAAGGGACAAAGACTAAGGCTAGATCAAACACTAAATCCTGCATCATTTTTTTTTTTTTTTCTTTTTCCCTTAGAGTTATAGAAAATACAGAGAAAATTCTGTCTTATTTTAGCTTCTGCAGGATGCCTGTATTCCTCCTTTTCAACAGTGGGTAGGAATTTGAACATCAAACTAGAAACTGAACAGAAAACCGATACAGAGAAAGAGTGTTAGCATTTGGGTAAAGGCCTAGTGACAGCTATAAAACAGGAGTATTATTTGCGTAGACAGGGGTCTCAGAATACAACAGGGCTTAAGAATATACAGTGCTTAAGATTAGGGACCATTGAAATACTACTTCTGTGTTTTAATTTGACATTTAGGTTGAAATGGACATTTTAACCTTTTCTAAATGATGATTTGGATCTTCCTTTTACTTTGAACTATCTGGAATTTCTTTATATCATTTTTGAATTCAATGAACTGGAAAAGTACTTGCAATGAAGAAAAAAAAGTATTAATTTTTTTGTGTTTGAAAAAAATCTTTTTTTCAGTTTCATTTTACAGTCAAGTTTCAACATTTCTCATTATTAAGCAGAATTACTTGACATTTGGTTTGAAGGCCCAAATAAGGCAGAATAAGTGGCTTTGCCCAGCTCTATGAACAAAAGTACATTGGACAGACTGGAGATTTGATGCAGCATAATTTTCTCTAGTTTGCCAACAGATAAAAGAAAGTTTATTTTCCATCTGGCCTATTATCTGTGTGGGTGCTAGTAGGTTTTCAGATGATCAGCTGGATAAATATGGATATGGTTCTGCATTTGTGAAAACAAATATGACCTTATTGTTAATTCAATGGAAGCAAAGGAATCACTCCTTGTCTGATTGTTTTTTTTGGGGGGGTGATTTTTTTTTTTTTAAGTTTGAAGACACAAAATTACGTAACCATGAGTAAATAGCATATATCTTAGGCACTCCATTCTTCTCATTAAGATTAATTAGATCTTTTTTCTTCATATAAGAAATTACCTTAAAAAGAAACAAACAAACAAACAAACAACAACAACAACAACAACAAAAAAAAAAAAACACAAAAACAAAGAACAAAAAACCACCCAACCAACCAAACAAAAAAAACCCTCTCGGTTACTATGTTCAGGCAGAAGCCATAGTTTCAAAGTAGCAAAGAAAAGACAGTTACTTCTGTAAGGAGATAGACTCAGGTTTTAGTTTAAAACCTAATGGAAAATGAACATCCTACAAATAAAATCGATAGAATAGATTTATTTACTATTTCTTTTGTGAAGAGCAATCACTAAATATTTAATTGTAAGGAGTTCTCATATTATGTTTTGTTTTTAGATACATGTTGAAATCTCTGCATAAAAGCATATTTTATGTAATTGAAGGAACCTTTTACTGATTTCAGTGGTCTTGGTCATTAGGGTACTAATTATAACAAGCTTTAGAGAGCAATAGTTATTTCTCTGGTACCTAGTACAGACAGACTATGCCTCTGGCTGCTTATAATTCTGTCTCTTAATAATAATGAGACTTACAGTCATACTACTTGTAGCAATCAGAATAGAAATGGTTTGGCAGAACTGATAGAGTGAATTTATGTCACATTACAATTTTACCCTTGAGTTACTAATTGGTCAGTGTTGTGTTCATTTCTATTACTGTTTTTTGTCTCTATCTTACTAATGTGTGCTGACAGAAAAGAAAACTGACTTCCCCAAAGGGTTGAAAGGCCAGTTTAGAGTAGGGAGCATGACTGCTGGATGACATTCACAAGCTCGCTCTATAGAAATATTGCAAGACTGGCTTCCATGTATTTAGTTTCTGCCCCAACAATGACAGCCAATTTAGGTATAAATCATCATCTCAGTGTTGGTTTTCCATTTTCTTTGCTGCACATACAAAACAAAATTGTCAAACTGTCACAGATTCCTTTTGATCTATTTTAGGAAATGCTTAAGAGCACTTATAGCAACATAACAGTAGTGAATAAATGGCAATAAGTAAAATGTCCATGGCATCTAACACATTATTATATTGTATTAAAATGAAACTCCTTGATGTAACTAGGTTAGTTTCTTTGCTATTTTCAAACAAGACTCCAAATTATGACATTATTGAGCCATTCATTCTGGACACTTACCAAACAGAATATGTTGTTGTTTATTCATTTATTTGTTTAAAATTACCCTCTTTTTTTTTTTTTTTTTGAGCTTTTTTTATCTTCATATATCATAATGCAATCAAATCAAATCTACAGGCATCAAATATTTGTCTATATTTTTAAGAAAAGTTCAAAATAATTGTCTTCATTTTGGATACAGAAATATTTTTAAATCCTTTGCAAACAAAACATTAATTTTAAGCACACATATACTGGTAATCACAGATTGGTTTGCATCTTACCTTGCTAGGTACATATTGTTGAAACACCTGAACCAAAGAGGATTAGCCACATGCATTAATTTTTAGTTTATCACAATCAAAATCTGTGATGAGCAATATTTAACCTACTACATTTCAGAGAATATTCAGTCTCAGACATGGTGCAATAGTGACCCTTATTTTTTTTTTTTTTCTCTAGTAAACTGTAGCTATCCAACTCAAGAACACATTTGCTTCATTAACACAGTGTTAAATAGGTCAATAGTTTTGGGTGGTTCAGCTTGTTTTGCTGGCCTGATCCTTTTCCTGAGCACTTAGGAAAGTGCTTAGTGTGTACACACATTAGCAAATTGTGGGTGATCTCAACTTTGCACATCTTTAAAGCTATTGCTTAGTTTTTTATTATCTGGCTCAAGAAGACTTAGCCTTAAGTGTTTCCTCAGTGTTCTATGTTCTTACCACATGGCAGGAGTAACGTGTTAACTTACATACTGAGTATATCCATCTACTAATCTAATTCATTGTGTTGGGTGTGTGCAGGTTTCACTCTGAGAATTTTTCTCTATGGTAGCTGACTTCACTTGACATTGCTATATTAAAAATTGAGTAGGGTATATAAACTGAACATTAACACATAGATACAAATGAATATTTTTGCCTTATGCCATATGTCTCTCAATGTTCAAGGTATAAACTGCCAAGGTCTCGTAACTCATACTTTTTTTAAAAGGGCAGACTGTTCAGTAAATGAAAATGTTGTGTGGGAGAAAAGAAAATCACGCAAGGGATGTTTCAAAACCCCAAGTACTTTGCTGGTAGAGGCTAATTTATGTAGTCAGTTAATTCTCTAAGAGAATCTGATGAGATTTAAATTACTTTCAACCTGCTCTTCAAAAATCAAGACCCTAAATGTAGTTCTCTTCTTTCCTGATTTTTAGTTTTTATTTTTGAGGCTACAAACAAAACTAAAAAAAGCAATTAATAAACTATTCTGCACAAATTATGTGATTTTTTTTCATTAATTTACTCTGTATGAAGTATGGAGGGCATTGGTTTTGAATAAAACATACAATCTGGTGATTAATCAAATCCCTTTTCTGAGGGAAGCAATAATCTATCTGTCTGGAACCTGAAGGGTATACAAGGACAAAACTGAATGCAATGAAGAAAGTAGTATTTCCAATGTGAAAGCATCTAAAACAGACTTATTCAGCAAGGAAAAAATAGAAGATATGTGTGTGTGTGTTAAAAATAAATTAATTAATGTATTTTTGAGAATAGATATCATTAGTTATACATAACCACTATAGCAATTTAGTGAATGTACTTCTCTACCATTTCAGATGATCACCTGAAATAGTAAACTATTTCTACTAAGCAAAATATGCTTTTCTGAACTTTAATTTGTACTGATATACTGTCCTTGTTTTTATTCGTTGTGTTGTTTTCTTAATTAGATATGATCACATTTGAATCAAAGGGTTATGGCATTATAAAGATTGTGCAATTCTGAGATCAGATAATTTCAAAAAAATTCAATAGAATTATACAAAGATATTGTGGCACTTAAGGTGAGCTGTTTGGATTCTCAGTGAACTACTCATTTGATGGAGAAAATGATACAAATGTGTGTAAAAATATGTGCTAACATGAATATGAGTTTTGAAGGTAGGAAGTGATGGAAAATATATTTTTTTCAGGACATTTCAATTTTCTTTAAAATTTTGATTCCACAGGAGATGGTCAGCTCGAAAAGCCAGTTGAAGGATGTTTATTAATTTGTGAAATCAATACAGCTGTACATGTATTTGAAATTATTCATGTGCGTAAGTATCTTAGTGGATTCAAAATATTAAATTGCACATATTTCTTATACAGCATGTACAAAAAGAAATCTCTTATTCTGTTCTTCTATAGTCCAGATCAGTCTTCTCAAATGATTTTAGAACTGGTGTTATGATATATTATATTTCTAGCCCAACTGATTTTGATTTGTACTTCTGAAGTACTTACAGCAGACTGACAAGTAGCAATCCATTTCCTAAATTGCTTTAGCCTTTTAAAGTTGCAATGAAAATACTGACTTCTGGTTAACACTTGCTAGTGAAAATTCAGACTGTCTCTCAGCAGTGATGAAATAATTCTTTTGTGCAAGAAGCTCTGAGATGTCCCATATTTCTTTCTAGCATAGGGTAAATAAGTATGTTATAGCCATCATATCTTTTAAACTTTATTCAAATTATATCTGTCATTCTTTAAGAACAAGGATGTTTACTACTAGACATTTTATGGATAATAATTACTCCGTAAGTGACCTGTAGAGCATTACCAACTTCTTTCTTGCTGGATCAGTAAGTGGCAAATCTGCAATATATTTGCTAATGTCAATACAGTGAGTTATGTCCATGAAGACAAACAGAAACATCAGTTCAATGTGAACTTTACAATAGACCTGTCCCAGGAAGGGCAACTAAAATAAGTTTCCATTATAGTCTATCATAATGTTGTCAGCTAATTGCTACGTTTGTTACCTTAAAATCTTTAACAGAAAACATGTCTTCATCCTTTTGCGATGAACTCTAACACTTCATATAGCATTAGTGTTATAATGTCATTACATAAAACCCTAAATACACAATTTAAAGTAGATATATTAAAGAATAATTATTAGCATTTTAAATATTGGACATGAAATTAAATATTGTATGAAATTACCATGTACAGTAGAACAATACAGGATAAAGTATTTAAAACCGCACAGTATGTCAGTCAAGGATTCCCACTGACTGAATTTCCTTCTATTAAGGAAAAAAAAAAAAAAAAAAAAAAAAAAAAAAGTGAATGCTATCTAGTTGCATATTCTGCATTCTAAAAGAAATAGATTGCAGTTGTAATAAAGGATTCATAAATCTGCCTAATTAAAATAATCAAAACCTCATTGACCACATTTTAAAAGAAGTATTAAGCAGACTGTCTTGATCTTCCTCTTTATTCCCTTCAGAAGAAGTGGCAGCTCCACATGCAAAAGTCAACCTCTACTCTCCATTCTTCTGCTCCTACAGTTCAGTTCCTCAGGTACTCAAAAACTCGACAAGACCATCTGAGAAGATGCAGATACATTTGAAATTGCATGTCTTTGTTATGTAAAGGTATAGAATTGCACTCTTATCCTTTTATTTTTTTATTTTTTTAATGTTATAGATTCATGACCCATGCTAGCACTAAATGGGTTTTAATGTCAGATGGGTTTTAAATGTCAGCCTAGTGGATATTGGTGATCATTAGGTCAACTGTTAATTAACTAGAGGTAACTGAAAACATGATGTAAAAGTTTATTAAATTTTAACGTGAAAGAAAATTTCTTCCCCTAAAAGACCAAATTCTGAAAATTGTAATTTTGCATTTAAGCCAATTAGATTACTTTTGAACAGATTTTTAAAGCTCCTGCCTTTCCCAAATTTCTTTCAAATTTTTCAGGACTTGTAAGTGGCAACTCTGAAAGACAACTGTGTATCCTTCTTCAGGTTGTTAACACGATGTATGCTACCCGTAAGAAAATTGATAAGAAAATTATGTACTATAATGAAGAAGTGCTTCTCACAGGCAGCCAGCTTCTCATAGTCAACAGCACTCATCATAAATACATGACCTTGTCAAACACTAATTAAAGTTTACATTTACCAGAAGATGAAAATCACTTTTTAAAATGCTACTTGTTACAAAGATTAAAATAACAGTTGCTTTAGAAGCCTATTATATTGAGGATTACCCTTGTAAATGACTTAGCAGAAGTCCACTCCTGTGTTTCCCAGCCAATGTGACCCCTGGCACAGAGAATTGCCAAAAATGCCAATGTCAACCCAAATACACTTTGTGCCATTATCCTCAAATATAAGACTTTTAAGGAAGAAAAATGCAACCATAATCCTATGGCGGTTTTCAATATTCTCATGGCTACTAAATTATTTCAGGTTATTTCAGGCTAAAGGACAATACTATGTTCCATATAATTCATACACACTGAAGAATATTATAAAAGCTCTTATTTCTCCTTAGGGTTTCTATCAACTAACCTTCTCAAGTTTACTTTCACAATTATGACATTACAGAGGCCCTGGGAACAAATAAATAGCAGCTATACAGTATCCCCTGACATTTACTTTTATTCTTTGTTATTCAGTTGCTTTAGCTTGTTTAGCTACTGTGACATTTAGTAAAAGGAATATATCTTTTACATCTAGTTAGAAAGGTCTAGCACATACTTTAGGGGATGATGACTAAATTTTGCTAATCTATATTTTAGAAGCTTTTTATTCACACCTCTAAAAAGCTATCTCATGGTTCAGATTATAAAGACATCTGCTTTAACTCCAGACTTGATGAAAAGTTCCTTGCCTAGCAGACGCTATAATGTCTTTGGTACAATATTATGTTTTTATTCCAGATATCACTTTCATTCATTCTGCAAACACCTGCATAATGTATTTCAGTTCTCTCATGAGCACTGAAATTTCCAGGGTTGGGACAAAAGGCAGGAAACGGCTAAAATGTTACTATTCTTATGATACAAAAAGAAAATCCTTTCAGATTATAAAGCCTGTCATTTTAACATTTCAGCTCAGAATTCCTATGACCAAACTGCTTGAATTTGCTCCTAGAACATATGACTTTACATGTGCATTGGAATAAGTTAGTTTTATATTATGCACTGAGATTTAATATTATTCTTTCTGTTATCTGTGTTTGTGTCTAAAGTAATGTTCTGTGACTAGCACTTGATGGAAGAGCAGATTGAGCAGTTACCTCTTGAGTGCTTTCAGCAATTTCAGAGAAAACTGTATGCTCACAAAAATGTCTTTATATAACAAGGCAAGCTAAGCATTTGCAGACTCTGCAAGTCTAGCATTTACCTCACAAGTGGGTGCTGCACTAGAAAATCACAAGTTTCATCTTAGAAAAAAGTCAAAAGTTTTCTTATGGAAAAGTGAAATCTGAGTGTTTCCTGATTATTCTCACCATTTGTAGCCAGAACTAATATAGTTGTCATTTCAAATATTTTTTGACATTTCATAAACAACCTGTTTGGCTCTATGATACAAATCTTCCTTATTAAACACTAAAAAGACTAGTGCCAAAATCATAGGCTTCTTAAAAAGAAATAATGGAAACTATTTCACATGAGTCACATGAGCTTTGTTTTGTTTTTAGGGAATGACAAGTCAGTTTTCAACTTGAAGGTGATAGACATTGTGCTTCTTTCTCTCCTACACAGATAAATTTATATTTCTCTATGTTCTTTTCAGTGTCACATTTTTCATTAGTCTGCAAGTCTGCCCAAGTCATTAGTTTATGCAATGCTAACATGGTTTAATGTGGCTGTTGCTATCAAGTATAAACTTAATGAAGGAGAGGCTGCCTAGAACTGAAGAGCCTACTTTAAGCACAGTGCTCTCCTATGTTATGTGGTGCTGTTACCACTATACACATTTTTCCCTATTTTTGCTGGGCTGTATCTGCTGTGGCATAAATAAACAAACACTTTTAATCCGTCTTTCCTTCTCTCTGCCACTCAACCTCACTTCTTTTCCCTGCTACCTCCCTTTTCAATTGTTATAACAATGCAATGTTGTCTGTTGCTAGAAGATCTAGGCTATGTTTTCTGCATAACATTTTTTAAGGGATGGCCTTTGCTTTCAATTTAAACAGGCAATACTTCCATTCAGATGTTCAGCACTTTTCATCTCAATTACAGCAATATCCTTTTCCCTGGCCTCTTGAAAAATACAATCTTGTCCCACTCACACACTACAGAGATCATTTTAATGCTTTGCTACTTTGATCATTTCAGCTCTCTTTGCATCCTTTCACTGGCTCCATTTCTACGCTTAGCTTGCAGAATCTGTCATCATTCATTTGATATTGAGGTACTGACTTCTTCCCCAACCATAAAATGTATTTGCCTCCATCTTGGCTTTTAATTTTTTTAGAAGCCCAATTTCAGTCTTTCTACCTTGCAACCTTTCTACTTTCCTGTCCCTCATTATTATTATTATTATTATTTATTAATTAAAAACAACCAAACAAAACAAAACAAAAAAACAAAAGCAAAAGACATACCAAAGCAAACCAAAATAAAATCACCTTATGATTCTTCCTAAAGCTCTCCTTTTTTATACCACAAACACTGTTGGCAGCTTCTGATTGATTAGAACACTTCTGTCCTGGTTTCAGCTAGGATAGAATTAATTTTCCTGCTTGTAGCTGGTATGGTGCTGTGTTTTGGATTTAGGATGAGAATAATGTTGATAACATTCTGATGTTTTAGTTGTTGCAGAGCATTGCTTACACTAAGCCAAGGACTTTTCAGCTTCTCACACCGCCCTGCCAGTGAACAGGCTGGGGGTGCACCAGGAGCTGGGAGGGGACAGAACCAGAAGAGCTGACCCAAACTGGCCAAAGGGGTGTCCCACACCATATGACATCATGCTGACAAATTAATATGGGGTGGCTGGCTTGGGAGGGACCACTGCTTGGGGCTGGGCTAGGTATTGAACAGTGGGTGGTGAGCAATTGCATTGTGCATTACTTGCTTTGTACTTATTATTATTGCTGTTTTCATTATTACTATTATTTCTCTTTCTTTTCTGTCATATTAAACTGTCTGAATTCTCAGCCCACAAGCTTTTATGCTTTTACATTTTTTATTTTTTTATTTTTTCCCCCTGATTCTCTCCCTCATACCACTGCACGGGGAAGAGTGAGGGAAAGGCTGCGTAGTGCTGAGCTGCCAGCCGCATTAAACCACAATTTCCTATCCTAGTGCTGAAGAGATATAGCACTGTTTCATTAATATAAATACTTATATATTAATATAAATAGAAATGATTGTCTTCATGGATACAGACAGAAATAGCCTGTATCATTCTTTGCTGTTGTTTATAGCAACTGGCACAACACCCTCCTCATGACTGTGGCTTATAGGTGCTACAATGGCTAGAAGAAAGGTTTCAGGGGAGTAAAGAACTTCACACGGGGTTGCTTCAGAATGTTCTTGATTACTGTCATGTCTAGGGTCAGTGAAGAATTAGCAATATACATTATTCCTTTTAAATGTTCACATCAAGTACGTCTGTTAATGTAACAGTATTAAGGGATACAGGGAGGATATTGTTGCTCTTTGAGGCGAATGATAAATGATCAGTCAGATTAGTGAGATGACAACTTGTCTAACAAACTGATGTTTGCACCACCCAAGCAGTGAAACAGTGCTTATTTTAGTTAACTTTCCAGACTATTACCTGAATAGTAAAGAAATAAATAACTTTGGAGAAGAGAAATTAAATCCAGACTTCCTGAAGGAGTCTCAAAAGATCATTAGCTATAAAAAGTGTTCTTCCAGGAAGTATCTTTCTCTAATGAATGCCATCTAGGTGGACAAAAAGACAGGTTATGTGATCCAGTATTTGGATTCTAGAGAAAAGTGAGGTTAACAAACGGAGATAAGGAAGTGGCACAGATATAACTTAAGTAAATAAGTGGCAAAAGTAGTTGATGTATTTTGTTGGTGTTGGTATTGGTATTGTGTGTGTGTGTGTCTTTGATTGGTTGGTTTTTGTTTCATTTCTTCAATTGCCTTTCATAAAAATGTTTTAATCATGTGGTTTATTTTATATACTACAAGTAAATGCACTATTTATTAACATGACTAATTGTGGGGTTCAAACCAATTGGTTAACCACCTGACATTTCTCCTCAAGAATGCGGTGAACAGTTTGGTCACTGGGGTACTTAAACAATGCTCAGTTCCTTCAACACATATACCAGGTGGCAACAGGGTATTCTCCCGTAGAAGACATGGGGCCAGTTTGTTGGTAGTATCATAGTGACTACTGGCAAACAAAAGAGCACTCTATCATGTAGCAAGGTAATGGAGAAACATTCAAAGGATCTATTACAGTGTTGTCATGCAAATATGAAAAAATAAAATAAAATAAAAATAAAAACAAAACCTCTTCAAGCCTAAATAGGAACAGTGTCCCAGTTTTAGTCTTTTTACTGGCAACTTGCCTTCCAAGTAACCTTTGTGTTGTAAACACTGGAAACCTTTAATAAGTTGATTCCACAGCTACTTTCTTCTTTGTATTAGAAAAATAGCTCCTGTAGAGTTCCTTAAGCCTAGACTAAATGATATGAAAGAGTGCTATTTTTTAAGAGATTTCTAAATAATAGTAAATCCAGCTATTTGCACAATCTGCTATGAAAATTTGTACTAAATTCACACAGTAGATTGTAGAAATTAAATATCTACTTATCACCTACCTATTGCAGAAATTACTTAACTATGTGAAGTTGTGGCTGTGATCAGACTTGGGGCTCTGCCTGTCATGGATATGATGAAAGGCTTTCATGTTCTTTGATGAGCTCATTACATGGATGTTTCTGTTAAATGATCAGAAATTAAATAGTTTAATATTTTCATGATTAGGATCTACACTTAACACTGCATGGAGATGACAAAGGGCATTTCATGCCTCTCTGGTTAGTGTTTCAAGATGTTTGGAGTGACATCATTGCACATTGGATCCACATCTGGAAGATTTTATTCACAAGCAAGCCCTAGAGGAGAACTCAAGATCCACCTCAATCAAATCTTGCATACACAATGTGCAAGTTATACGAGAACTTCAAAACACACCACTTAAAAGCATGAATGTTTTGATAACATACTAGTTTCTTCTACAAAATTTCATAAACTAAAAAAGACATAGTTTTGTTACTTTTTCCAGAGTAAATACACTACAGATTACATCCTACTGCACAATTCTGAGGTAAATTTCAAATTATGAATAAAGGTGAACTCAAATATACCTACAAAATCAATAAAAATGCACCCTGAATAAAGAAGAAATACTTTAGAATATGAAATTAAGCTGAAGGTGATGGAAATTTGAATAAGATAATGGTGTTACTTAAAAATAGCTAGTCTTGTTTTCTTCAAGTGTTATGAAACTCCTGGCAGCTAGACGACTACTAGATTATATTAGATGGGTAAACCTTTAATCACAAGGCTCTGTGAGACTGCTGAGCTCTCTGAGGCATTGGCATCTGCTAGATATGAAATACAACATAGGAAAAACTGAAAAATAAATAATTCAAGTACATACTGACAACTTTTTATGTACAGGTTATCCCATCTTAACACAAAAAGATTAAATAAAGGAGACACAGCCAAGTTAAGTGAATTCTTTTAAATAAAATATGATTTAAAGGAGGTTGAATGACAACTTTCTTTGACAGATTTTGTTTACCTATCTTACTTCTACTTATTCTGTTTCATTTTTTAATTTCTAATCAGAGATAAAAGAAATTATTTTAAAGCAAATTTAAGAAGCTAACATAAAACATACTGCATTTTACTTAGGATTTCAGAGTTGAAAAAGGAATCCAGCCATGCTGTTCATTCTTCTTTTACCAATTGGCATTTTTTTTTAATTTTTTTTTTTTTTTTTCATTTTCTGGCTGCTTTACTTCGGCACCAAAATAGTTAAGCAACCAACAATACTGAATCTCAATCTATAAATACAGTTCACCACCAACAACATACTAAGAGTCACATAATAGTGAGAGAAATTAGTGGATAAGCTGCATTAATTGCCTAACAATCATTTTTCCTCTGAAATTCTAGTACAAGATGAATTTCTGTCAGGACAACTCTGCTAACTCTGTTGCATATTGGTCACCTCTCTTAGCTGAAAATAAAAAAAAAAAAAACAATCCAAACATCTTTTTTTTTTTTCCCTCACTATGGTCAGGATGTATAAAAGATGATTGGTTTAAGAATTTGGTTGTATTTGGCAAATGTTATTATTTCCTGCCTAGTGGTACAGAAATCTGTGCATGATCACTAAGCCCCAGGACACCTGCAAAAAGGACATGCTAAAGAATATTCATTGCCAAGGAGATGCTATATTATGTCACTTCATGCTGTTACAGAGATGGCTCTAATTTTAGTTAGTGATGCTGTGATGTCACTAATTGTATCAAAGATATTTAAAGGAAGGGTAATTCTGTACCAGCAATATACAGTGCCAGTAAGTCAAAACAGAATTCCTTTTTGTAAATGTCTGCTCTATCTGAAGAGAGAGCAGAGGGAAAGAAGGTGACAATTTAAAATTTATTAAATACCATTTTAATACTTTTTCTGTCTGAAATAGCTATACATTTGTTTGAGTATATCTCAGACTTATAAAGACTGGCCAACCATTTTGATTTTATGCAACTAACTTCTTTCACTTTAAGTAGTTTTCATTTACCTATTTACAATTAAATTGGAAAACATAAGTACATATTTTTAGCTTGTGGGCAACACCATTTTATCTCTAATCAAATACACAGGCAGTAATTCAGTCTCTTTGTACTGTTGTTGCTCCTGTTCATAAACCAACAAGCTCTTGTGGTTTATGTCATCAGCAGAAAACCAAAGCTGAATTATAGCCTAGCATTCAATCTCTGTGTTCTGCACAGAAATCGCCAGTTTTTCAGAAAGTGCAATTTAGAGACATGGGATCTAGAGACCTATAAAGTGTATTTCTTCCTGTCAGTGCCAAAAATCAAAGCCACGAGTATTCAAAAGAAAAACAAGCTATAAAAACAGTTCAAAGTATATCTAGAGTTTTGCAGATTGCAGAATGCTTTCATTAATTTTCCAAGAAATTTACAAAGGCAACATTCCTCATGATCCCTCCAGAGACATTCTCAAAAGTTAATCAGATTCTGGGTCATATCAAAGAAGGAGAGTAGCAATAGAGAAAAGAAAAACAAAGATGAAGAAAGAAGGACTTCTCTCAACCTGTATGTTAACGATCTGTGGAACGATGAGTACAAAGACCTGATATATAAATAGTGTGTTTATAAAGATGGTGGAACAGTTTATTTTATGAACTCATCAGTTAAACTACTCCTCCAGTAAAGTTTTATTGCAAAGTACTTTCCAGAATATTCTCAAGAAGCTGTAGTAAAAGAGCTCAAGGGCAGGTTAGATGGGGCCCCAGACAACGTGATCTAGTGGGTGGCACCCCTGCCCATGGCAGGGGAGTTGGAACTAGAAGGTCCCTTCCAACCCAAGCCATTCTAGGATTCTAGTGGGAGGTGTCCCTGCCCATGGCTGGGGGGTTGGAATTAGATGACCTTTAAGTTCTCTTCCAACCCAGACCATTCTAAGATTTATATGTCTCTGCTATTAAGTTCTTGACTGAAATATCTTTGTGTTAGGAATATGGTTATATTCATATGTTCTCAATCTGCTGCAATATTTGGAACTTTTCCAAAACCAATTATTTTAGAACAATTACAGGTAGCAAGTGGATAATGTATTTTGAATTAATGCTGTACATAAGTGAGTCCTTCACAACACCTACGACTCAACCAGAAAAACAAACAAACAAAGAAAAAAAAACTCTTCAATTTTTTAATATTCATTTAGGCAAACCATCTTGTGAGAAACTTAGTTTTGACCTGTTTTTGTTTGTTTGCTTGTTTTTTGTGTTTTTTTTTTTTTTTGGGGGGGGGGGTAGATATTTCTTTCAGTTGTCCAAATTTGAGTTGGCAACAATGGTAAAAATACAATTGATTAGTGTTTGTGCATGTGTAAATTTAACCTTTTCAACATGTGCCAGTTTCTGGAAAATGGAAATACAGCACCTGCTTCAATTCAATAATGTAATACAACTGAAGGTTTGCATTTTTAGAGGGAGTCTCAAGACCATAGTAGTTTATAACCAGCAGAACAGAGATGTACGACAACTTGTGTACACTGCTGGGTACTGTATCCTGTTATGTAGAAGACATGGAGAACAATTATTTATAATTCCAGTTTCTTGTGAAAGAGAAGTTTTATTACATGGTAAGTAGTGTTCATGATGCTGCAGAGCATTGCTGACAGTGAAGGGTGGAGGAGCATTTTTAGTCTTGAAAGATGTCCTTGTAAGCATTCTTGGAGTTTGCAAAATACAAATCCATATGTAAAAGGGTAAAGAGGCTCTGGTGACTTTGGGTTGGCTTAGGATTTTTTAAGAGGCTGCTATCCAGAAAAGGCAATTGCAGTTTAATGGGACTGTAGTTTAAGAATAGCACATACAATATTTCTGTAGCTCAAAGTTAGGATTTTTGGAAAAAGTAGTAATTCCATACACTTCAGTGTTAAAAAGTTGAATTTCCCTAACTGTACTCTCCTCATACAGCTATGTTTAATCAGAAATAGCAGAGAAAAATCTACACTTTTACCTACTTATCCTAAGGATGGCAAAAAATTAGAAAGTAGGATTACTTTCCAAACATATCCCCAAGTGCAGTAACTGCAAATGAGTTCAGAAACTATGTATGACCCCCAAATGACTATTTAGTCACCAGCCACCTGACACAGTGGCACAAAGCATTTATAGAGGTACAAGTATACTGAGATACATGAAGAAATACGAGATATATGAAACTTATGAAATGCAGTTTTATCTTCCAATGTGGCTTTCTTTTGGTCTTCTCCCAGAACAAAATACTTTTCTTAATCGCTTCCGTAGTTGTGCAGGTGAGAATTTTCCGTGAATCGTAAGCAGTATCAAATCCTAAATGTTGGCTGCTGTACTCCTACATCTCCCTTGCTCTCTGTTGTATATTTTGGTGCTCTTCTTTTTGTAAACTGTGTCTCAGTGAAATGTAGCAGTTCAAGCAGTGTGATGAGTGATGGAAACAGCATAAACTGAAGATGCAAAAACATACAGCTGGGGGTGGGATGAAAATTGGGACCTTTTCATTTTAAAATCTGTGTGAATATTCCAGATGTTTCTAATCAAGTATTGAATGCTCATATTATGAAAAGCCTTTGTGTGTTTAAGAGGAGCATAAAAGTTGCTTTATGGTATTTTCAAAAGTCATAGAGGTTCAGCCTCCTAAATTTCAAAGGTATTGGAAACTGCAGTGTTAAGAGGATATATTGCAGTATATTTAAATCGCAACAAATAAGATATTAAAAGACAAAAGTAATTATTACATTTTTATAAATATGGAACATTTCAGGAGTTTAAATGACAACTTTCTAAAGTACAAAATGGAATTTGCTTTCTGATTTACAGTTTCAAATGGAGGCTTTATTTTCAAAGTACTCAAAAAAGTGCCACTGCATGCAGAAACACAGAATCACACAATCATCTAGGTTGGAAGAGACCTCCAAGATCACCGAGTCCAACCTCTGACCTAACGCTAACAAGTCCTCCACTAAACCATATCACTAAGCTAAATAAATTGAAATACTTACACAGAAGTAATAAAAGTACTTGCTGAAAGCAGGAATAAGAAATATTTATACACACAAGTGCATGCTTATTGAAGAATTAAAACAAACACTATTACAAGCAAATTAACCTCTAGAAAGATAAAGTTGATTTTTTTTTAAATGTATTTTCGTTTTGTTTTGTTTATTTGTTTGTTTACTGACATGGAGACAGAAATGTCAGTAAACTACATTGGCATGTAGTTTAAGCCCCTGCTGTTTATTTTATTTTATTTTATTTTATTTTTCCTGCAAATTTTATTTTTTATTTTTTTAATAGAACTATGAAAGAGGTTTAATTCAACATCAAACATATATTAGAACACTACTGCTTCAGATCTGACCTGTATTTCAAATAAGAGAGAATTAAGCCTTTAACGTACATACATTTTTTCTCTACTTGCATACCAGTTTATATGGGACTGTCCTGCTTCTTATGTTCCAAACAACTGAATGCCTATATTGTACAGATTTAATCATACCATCCACATGCCCCATTTTTAGTTTTGACAAACTGATAAACTGCATAAATAATTGCAGATTGAGCTTTCTATAATTTAATTTGTATGAACTGTTTTCATTTAAAATACAAGTTTTCAAACTCGAAGGCTTAAAAAACCCTAAGAATTCCAGTAATGGTCATTGCAAAGACTGAACTAGAAAGGTTCAAGTCAAAGTCTTAAATATTTAATATATAGCAGTAAATCCAAGCTGTTCAAGTAATTTGAAATCCAAGTTTAGACCACAAAAGGTACATTTTAATGTATGATATTTTTAAGATAGGTTTAAGTACTGTTGTAAGAAATTCCTACAGCCTTTGAGAAAAACTGCCATTAGTTCTCTTAGGCTTAAATTCCTACCGGAAATTTTAGTAATGAAACAGCTGCTCATACCTCAAATCCTGACCTCTAAGGAAGTTTACAGTGGAGATGGTTTAACAGTGGAAAGTTTAACCATGTTTCAGAGAAAGTTTTAGTCTTTTAATTCACATCTATTTCTTTGTACTTGTCATAAAGTAGCTTGGTAAATCTGGCATCCTTACAACACTAACACAATCATATTACACACATTTACAACTACAATTACAATTTAAAAACTGATGAGATTCTAGGTAGATAGCAGGGTAATAATATGTTTTCTCCATATCAGTAAGATTTCAAATGGTTAGATAATATTATTTAGTAATAACCTAAGAAGAAACATACTCCAGCCCTATGTGCTATACTAATTAAAAGACCCCTGAGAACAGGAATTCACAAACACGGATGACCATAAAAATACTGTATTGATGAGGTGCCTACAGATACCTATGTCGAGATTTTATGCCTTATGATCTCCATCTGGGACCCTTTTCAGATATACCAATTTTGAGAAAAATTGAATTTCAAAATTACTATTGCAATTTTAATTCCAAGAACTGAAAAATTAGGAATAGGGAACAGTGTGATTTCTGCTACCTGATATTCTTCCTCCAGGTCTGTATGTCTAGATAAGGTCCAAATACACAATACTCTTACATACGGTATGTCTGGCTGCAAGTTGTGGCTGGGACAACATTAGACTCAGACACTCAGCAGAGCTTCACAGTCAAGATGTATAGTTTCTAGAAGTTAAAATGAGGTATTCATAGTGTATATAACCAATAAAAGTTGCTTTGAGAATAACTTTGTGGTTCACACTATTAATTTGGATACAGAACATCTCAGATGTGAGACTTTGCGTATGTCAGAGAAAAGCCAGAACAAGTAAAAGTTCAATATGCTTCCTCCTCCCCTAAAACAGATTCTATGAAAACTACTACCACAAATGAAGACTCTTCCATAACTTCATTTGAAGTTTGCTGAGGAGAGTGAGACGTGGTCTGAGACAAGACATTTTAAGCTGTATCCTTGACTACTACAACTTTGTGAAAACAGACAGAGTTCTGGTGACTTAAAACACTTTACCAGTTGGCCCTTTAATTCCAGATAGCCAAATAAAAAATCTCAGCAGTTCATGGAGAAAAAATAAATATTTATAAGGTTGAACTGAATTTCAAGACGTTTATGTTCAATAAAAAATTCTAAATGGCTTTATCATAAAGACATCTTTGAATGCTATGCATGCTCTGTTCCTTAGAAATTTCATATTAAACAACATTTGTAAAATTGGCATCCTATTTAGTTTACAATATTAGGGTATAATCAGTTGTTCTATTTTCTGCAATACTATCTTGATTTCATAAGCCTACAGGACATGCTTTCTGTTTTAATGACACCTTCTCTCTGCTTCATTATTTCTTAGACGTCACTTATATAACACATTGGCACAGAAAAGATGCTTCACTGTGGTGCCATGTAAATGCCAGCTGTATTTCATCCCCCCTATGCCCCTTGAGACTGTGTTGATTTGCAAAAAGCTGTTTCTCCTTGAGTCAAAATTATGAGAGAAAAGGAAGAAGGTTTGAAATAACAATCTGATGGTTTCAGATTTGCATTCTGGGAATATGCACATATCCTATTAAAGCTTATTTCACACAGGTTTAGAATGTATACATTGACAGTTAATCTACAGGGTTAACATTGTGATTTTATAAATGCAAGCTTTCTTATAATTATTCTTCCCAAACTGTCATCTAATATTCCTGATAGACACAGACAAGCAGTTGCTTCAAGAAAACATCAATAGATAGCATTTTGTAGGCAAATGTACTCCAGAAGGGACTGGTCTATTTTTGGTGCATTAGCAGCAAGTCCAGGTTTCACTTGCCGAGGCGATCAGCTCCGGGGCAGACGGAGGCGGAGCAGGGGACCGGGACAGGCAGGGCTCTTTTCCTGGCATCGAGGCCACTCAAGGCAGCCGAGGAAGCCACCACGACCCGGCAGCCCTGTGAAGGACGCTGACGAGGCATAGGCGGAGCCAGCAGCGCCCCCTCCCGTGCCGTTCAAAAGCAGCCCCTGGGGAGCGCGAGCCACCAGGACGGGCAAACAGGGCGGGGCGCGGCAGTTCGCGCGGGCAGGGCGAGCAGGGAGGGCAGGGCGATCCCGCCTGCCCCTAAGAACATCTCACCTAACGGCTGTCTAGCACTAGCTAGGCCACTATGGTCCTTGCTAGGCAGAATGCTAGCGCTAGAAAGTCAAGCCACCCAGACAGACTGCCCGCTCAAAAATGCGGCTGTTCAGGTCTCTGGGTGCAGGGAGTGCCAGAGCCTGCTGCTGCCATCTGAAGGAGGCAGAGAAACTGTGTGCATGAGGTGCGAGCAGGTGGATGACCTGGTCCGCCTGGTGGCAGACCTCAAGGAGGAGGTGGAGAAGTTGAGAGCCATCAGGGAGTGTGAGAGGGAGATAGACTGGTGGAGCAACTCCCTGCAAGGCCCGAAGGAGGGGCACTGGGATGAGACTCCCCAAATGGGGGTGGACCCCCTGCCCAGTTGCTGTCGGGCAGAGGGAGGGGACCTAGGAGTTGAGGAGGAATGGAGACAGGTCCCTGCTCGACGATGCGGGAAACGCACCCCCCCCACACACACACACCTGCCCCACCTTCCTAGGTGCCCTTATGCAACAGGTTTGAGGCCCTGGAGCTCGGGGGAGCGGTGGATGAGGGTGTGGAAGGAAGTTTAACCAGGAGGCCTAGGGTGAGGAAGTCTGCTCCACACCTCAAGACTGCTTCCAACAAGAAGGAAAGAAGGGTTATCGTTGTGGTCGACTCCCTTCTCAGGGGAACGGAGGGCCCTATCTGTCAGCCTGACCCTACCCGTAGGGAAGTCTGCTGCCTCCCTGGGGCCAGGGTCAGGGATTTTGCCAGACAGCTTTCCAGCCTGGTTCACCCCTCCGATTACTACCCACTACTGATAGTCCAGGCTGGCAGTGATAACATTGACGACAGAAGCCTGAAGGCTATCAAACAGGACTTCAGGGGACTGGGACGGTTAGTGGACGGAGTGGGAGTACAGGTGGTGTTTTCGTCCATTCCTACAGGTGCAGGGAGGGGTTCAGAGAGGACACGCAAAGCCCACACGATAAACACACATCTTAGAGGCTGGTGCCAACACAGAAGTTTTGGGTTCTTCAACCACAGGGCGCTTTACTCGGCACCCGGCCTGATGGCCGCAGACGGGTCCCAACTGTCCCCAAGAGGAAAACGGATCCTGGCCCAGGAGCTGGCAGGGCTCATTGAGAGGGCTTTAAACTAGGTAAGAAGGGGGATGGGGATGAAATAAAGCTTGTTGGAGGTGTGCCAGGGGGAACAGTGGCTAGGCTGGGGGACAAGGCAAAGGCTCAGCTGAAGTGCATCTATACTAATGGACACAGCATGGGCAACAAGCAGGAGGAGCTGGAAGCCATTGTGCAGCACACAGGCTATGACTTGGTTGCCATCACGGACTACTCTCATGACTGGAGTGCTGCAATGTCTGGCTATAGGCTCTTCAGAAGGGACAGGCAGCACAGAAGGGGTGGTGGAGTGGCTCTCCATATTAGAGAGTGTTTTGATGTCGTTGAACTTGAGGCTGGCAATGACAAGGTGGAGTCGCTATGGGTTAGGATCAGCGGACAAGGCCAAGAAGGCAAGCATCCTGATGGGGGTCTGTTATAGACCTCCGAACCAGGATGAGGGGACGGATGAGGAGTTCTACAGGCAGCTGGCAGAAGTTGCGAAATCGTCAGCACTTGTTCTTGCGGGGGACTTTAACTTCCCTGACATATCCTGGAAGCACAACACAGCCCAGAGAAGGCAGTCCAGGAGGTTTCTGGAGAGCGTGGAAGATAACTTCCTGACGCAGCTGGTTGGCGAGCCTACCAGGGGAGATGCCCCGCTAGACCTTCTGTTCACTAACAGAGAAGGACTGGTGGGAGATGTGATGGTCGGGGGCTGTCTTGGGCAGAGTGACCACGAAATGGTAGAGTTCTCCATACTTGGCGAAGTCAGGAAGGGGACCAGTAAAACCTCTGTCTTGGACTTCTGGAGGGCTGACTTTGAGCTGTTCAGGACGCTGGTTGGCAGTGTCCCTTGGGAAGTGGTTCTGAAGGACAGAGGAGTCCAGGAAGGCTGGGCGCTCTTCAAGAAAGAAATCTTAATGGCTCAGGAGAGGTGTGTCCCCATGTGCCCAAAGACGAGCTGGCGCGGAAGAAGACCGGCTTGGCTGAACAGAGAGTTGTGGCTCAAGCTTAGGAGAAAAAAGAGGGTTTATAATCTTTGGAAAAGAGGGCGGGCCACTCAAGGGGACTACAAGCATGTTGCAAGGCGGTGCAGGGACAAAATTAGAAAGGCCAGAGCTCATCTGGAGCTCAATCTGGCTACTGCTGTTAAAGACAACAAAAAATGTTTTTATAAATACATAAATACCAAAAGGAGGACTAAGGAGAATCTCCACCCTGTACTGGATGTGGGGGGAAACTTAGTTACCAGAGATGAGGAAAAAGCCGAGGTGCTTAACACCTTATTTGCCTCAGTCTTTAGCAGCAAAACAAGTTGTTCTCTGGACGCCCAGTACCCTGAGCTGGTGGAAGGGGATGGGGAGCAGAATGTGGCCCCCACAATCCATAAGGAAATGGTTGGCGACTTGCTACAGCATTTGGAGGTATGCCAAGTCGATGGGGCCGGATGGGATCCATCCGAGGGTACTGAGAGAACTGGCGGAAGAGCTGGCCAAGCCGCTTTCCATCTTTTATCAGCAGTCCTGGCTATCGGGAGAGGTCCCACTTGACTGGCAGATAGCAAACGTGATGCCCATCTACAAGAAGGGCTGGAGGGTAGACCTGGGGAACTACAGGCCTGTTAGTTTGACATCAGTGCCAGGGAAGCTCATGGAGCAGATTATCTTGGGCATCATCATGAGGCAGTTGCAGGGCAAGCAGGACATCAGGCCTAGTCAGCATGGGTTTATGAAGCGCAGGTCCTGCTTGATGAATCTGATCTCCTTCTATGACAAGGTGCCACACTTAGTGGATGAGGGAAAGGCTGTGGATGTGGTCTACCTTGACTTCAGTAAGGCATTTGACACCGTTCCCCACAGCATTCTGCTCAGGAAACTGGCTACTCATGGCTTGGACTGGCGCACGCTTCGTTGGGTTAAGACCTGGCTGGATGGCCGGGCCCAGAGAGTTGTGGTGAATGGAGTCAAATCCAGTTGCAGGCCAGTCACTAGTGGAGTCCCCCAGGGCTCGGTACTGGGGCCAGTCCTCTTTAACATCTTCATCGATGATCTGGATGAGGGGATCGAGTGCACCCTCAGTAAGTTTGCAGACGACACCAAGTTAGGTGCGTGTGTCGACCTGCTTGAGGGCAGGAAGGCTTTGTAAGAAGATCTGGATAGGCTGCTCCAATGGGCCGAGGCCAACGGTAAGAAGTTCAACAAGGCCAAGTGCCGGGTCCTGCACCTGGGGCACAACAACCCCAAACAGAGCTACAGGCTGGGAGATGTGTGGTTAGAAAGCTGCCTGTCAGAGAAGGACCTGGGAGTATTGGTCGATAGTTGGCTGAATATGAGCCAGCAGTGTGCTCAGGCGGCCAAGAAGGCCAACAGCATCCTGGCTTGCATAAGAAGCAGCATGGCCAGCAGGTCCAGGGATGTGACTGTCCCCCTGTACTCGGTTCTGGTGAGGCTGCACCTCGAGTACTGTGTTCAGTTTTGGGCCCCTCACTACAAGAAGGACATGGAGGTGCTTGAGCGAGTCCAGAGAAGGGCTACGAAGCTGGTGAAGGGTCTGGAGAACAAGTCTTATGAGGAGCGGCTGAGGGAGCTGGGACTATTTAGCCTGGGGAAGAGGAGGCTCAGGGGTGACCTTATTGCACTCTACAGGATTTGCACTCAAAGGAGGCTGTAGCGAGGTGGCGGTTGGTCTGTTCTCCCAGTGACAGGTGACAGGACGAGGGGGAATGGGCTAAAGTTGCGCCAGGGGAGTTTTAGGTTGGATATTAGGAAAAACTTCTTTACTGAACGAGTTGTTAGTCACTGGAATAGGCTGCCCAGGGAAGTGGTGGAGTCCCCATCCCTGGAGGTCTTTAAAAGACGTTTAGATGTAGAGCTTAGGGATATGGTTTAGTGGAAGATTTGTTAGTGTTAGGTCAGAGGTTGGACTCAGTGATCTTGTAGGTCTCTTCCAACCTAGACTATTCTGTGATTCTGTGAAATATTGAATTTGATTAGAATGGAGCTTACTAAGTGTTCTAAACAAGATGTCCTGCACAAGCAGTGAGCTCATAAAATGTCAAACTTTGCTCAGTTCATTTCACAGGAGGCACAATTGATTATTTTGTGATTTGGGAACCATGGTGGTAAAGACTGAATTATATTTTAGACACAATGATGAAATTAAAAGAAAGTTGAAATTTACAGGTTTTTAGCATTAGAAAGAATGGGAAAAATCAAGATTTTTTTTTTTTTTTTTTCGTGAATAAACGTGTGGTGTATTTTAATATGAGACTACATTTTAGGGAAATATTTCAATTTCAGACTGCATCTATTTTCTTACGGCAAAGTCTCTGTTATAAATCTAATAGGCATTTCAACATTGAAGACTTGCAAACTGTACAGATTATTAAACATACCTACTGTATTGGCAAATCTGTATTCTGTTTAGGTTTCCATCAGAATCTGTAGGTTTTGTATCACAGAATTTCAAGTGACCTGCTATGCAAGCGGCCATGTTAGGATTTTTTTTATTTTTATTTTTATTTTTATTTTTGGTAAAATTCCACTTCAGCTTACTAATAAGGAACATATACCAGGACTGAAGGACAGAATCCTCTGGAAAAACAGAATGTGATAATAAATCAGACACCAGAAACAAAACTGCTAAATTATTTTTCTTCTGTTCAAAGAATGGAAGAGAAAGAAAACATTACCATTGCTACTAGAGATTTTATCTGCCTCAGTTTTAATTAATTATATTAAATATATTTAAAGGCTTACCTAATATATTTGAATTTAACATTTCTTTTTTTTTTTCCCTGCTAAAATTACAGTTCTATTACTATATTTCAGACTTTCACCATGTTTTTCTGGTCTCAAGACTCATTGATAAGAACAGAAGAAAAATGAAAGCTGCTGAACAATTGATGATGTTTACAGAAACACAATTATTTTATTATTTTAGATGATGCAGGTAATATGGTTGTAACAGCATTTACCTCTTTGCAGACTATTGGTGAGAGATTTGAATTGCAGCAGAAAAATAAAAGCTGTTTCTTTTGGAGTGCTGGGGTTCACATTTATGCTTTTAGTGATAGCTAGTGTTAAAGGTCTGGGAGCTTGGCCTTGGCCCTACACAAACCTCTCAACATTATGACATTACACACCAAAAAAGAAGATTTTGCCTTTTTTTTTTGTTGTTTGTTTGTTTGTTTTCCCGAAAGAGTAACCTTTGGCAGTGATGTAACCTTTGGCAAAGATGCCACTGCCACAGTATCTGTATCTCGGGAAACCAAACCAAACCAGCCAAACAACAACAAAAAACAGATGAACAACGACAACAAAAACAAGAGTGATCATCATTTCTCAGAAAACACAAATAAAAGAGGTAACCTTAGCCTATTCTGCTACCTGAGCATCCTCAAGAAACCAAAAATCTAGCAAGATGCCTGTTAAGCCGGTTTTGAACAGAGAATCAAGAATGCTGTAGTAAGGTGGCTGTTACAAAAGATGCTGCCAAGTGTGCCATAACCTGAAAGTTGAATAGATTATCTAATGTTGAGCACAAGATCATTTTTGAGCTGCCTGTCTGAAAGAAATTTTTCTGATCTGTTTTTTTTTCTCCCTCCTTTTGCTTTCTTAAACGAAACAAAGATTACAAAATAACTAGAGAGCTAGGCAGCATATTAAATCAACTAACAGAAAAAAAAACAAAGGAAAAACAAATATATCCATTTGGCATCTCTGTCCTAAATGTGTATCTCCTTTTAACTATCCTATCATCTCTGAAATTTTATACTGCAGCAACACATTACTGGCATGTGTGTGAAAAAAAATATTATTTTTATAGTGTATAATGTAGTTTTTAAAATTGTAAAGTAATTTTCTATTTCCTCTATCTGCTTTTTAGCCTTTTTTTTTTTTTTTTTTTTTTTTTCCCTATTCAGTGCCTGTTACAGAATCCTGACATTATGTCTGGTAGTTACTATGATGAGCAATATTTGGGCCTGCCAATCTTCAAAATCCATAAGTGGGCTACTGCCTGGAGGTATATTAACCTCAGATTTTTGAACTTCATATTATTGCTTGCCTCCATTGGGTATTTTGTTGATTTCTTTCTTGTATCTTTGATCAAAAACAGATTTTGATCTTGATGTTGTTGTCATTAAATTTGTTACCTTTCCCCCGTTTACAGCATAAATCTGCTTTTTGTGTGGCATTTTGTACTAACAGAATATAATACAGGGAAAATAGACTGCATTGGAAATACTCCCTCGGAGAAGAAAGAAAGAATGCATAGCATGGCCTCCATATGCCTTTTACTGTAGATGTAATGAATCTTTAACAGCATCCTCTTCCTCACACACACCCCCAATCCCATCTAAGCAGATGCAATTTAGAAGCAATGGATTGACTTTAGCATGAAAATCTCAGCTGACACCGGAAACGTTTGCTGCTCTCTGTGCAGTCACTGAAAATGCTGTGTATAAACTAGGTAAGCGCTCATGCAAATATCCAGCCGTGGATATAGCAGATACCCTCTGGGCACGATATGTCCAACAGCTCTCCATAGATCCATAATCTTCTATTCACCTAATACTAAGCATGTGAAATGCTCACTCAATTTTTTCAAGAAACACAAGTGTTTCTATCCAATAATTAAATACTAATGAAATAATCTATTTTCAAAACCATTCTAAAATCGGTTAGTCATGAACTATGTCCTTGGTACAGATTTTTAAGACAACTTTATAGCAAGAATGACCTTTCTAATGAACTCTGTAGGATGTACTGAATATTTGTGGAGCATTATCAGTTTTGTTAAACTGATGCAGTTCTTTCTCTCATGGAATGTGCCAGTAACATATGAACCTTTGATATACTTGAATATTGTGAACTTTTAAAATAAAATACATTGAGATGTGTGTTTTCCTTTGACAGGCAATGAGATGAAGAAATGAACATAGGAAAACATCATCCACCACTATCAGCAGGTGAACACTCAGAGATAAACAGACATATAAATTCCGCCTTACCAACAGTAATTATCCCATTAGTCCTCCCATCAGACTTTTAGAATTCACTAGCATACTTACTCATCACAAGGCCCACATGTTCTTAGAATAGTAGGGAACTCTCAGCTCATGTTTAACCTTACATTTACATCCAAATGTTCAACAAAGGCATAAAGGCAAAGTCACATATACAG
This sequence comes from Nettapus auritus, assembly GCA_011076525.1. Classification (NCBI taxonomy): domain Eukaryota; kingdom Metazoa; phylum Chordata; class Aves; order Anseriformes; family Anatidae; genus Nettapus; species Nettapus auritus. The sequence goes on along the minus strand of CM021772.1, from coordinate 19,032,663 downwards.
TTATTTAATTAGTGGCAACATAAACAACCCTGTCCTCAAAGCAAAGTTGTTTGCTAAGAATAAACACTTGGCAAGCAGGAGGCTTTCTATTGATTCCCTTCTCAAGATAGCACTTTGATACCTGATTCTAAGCTTCCTGAAGGTACTGGCACAACTATTGAGCTGTAGTTAACAAAGCTTTCATTGCTTGGTATCCGGTTCATCCCAGGTGAGTTCAGTGACAGAACTGGAGGCTAGAGATGCAACTTCTGAACACGCCACTCTGTTCTTTTCTAGTTTAAAAGCCCTTTCAGTCTGCATGACTGTTCTGTTTATTATGCTAAGGTGAGAGAAAATCAGACCAGTGAGATTCAGACACGATAGATGAATGTATATCTACAAAACACTATGATACTTCTCTAAACACTTGTTTGCTAATTCCCATCTGTGCTGCTCCTAAAATGCATTCAAACTCTTTCTCTTGATGTATATAAACTGATAAAAATGATACAGCATTCTAGCATGCATACAACATTCCAGCATCAGCTGTACTGCGTGTGATAAGAACCAAAAAGACTGTGTTCATCAGAAAACTCTCTCAAGATGCATTGATCTAATAATTTCCTATAAACAGGAAAGAACAATTCTTCAAGAATATTTGGGAGCAAATATTCCCAACAGAAATGGATTCCAGGGACAACTTCAAAGCTTAGTATGCTTTACTGCTCTCAGGGCATGACTGTTCAAGAACACAGCACTCAAAAGAGAAATAATTACAAGTTTGTTGGTAAAGTTTACAAAGTATAATGAAATCTGTTATTTATACACAAGGAAATGAATTACATTTCCTCTTTTACACTTTTTCTTATAAATGTACTTGCATACCCAAACTTCCTAATCATTACTTCAGTAAAACGAGTTAAAATAACTATTATTTTTATTTTTTTCTTTTTTAGGTCAGTGAAGCTGATACTGTTCTGGCAGAATTCTCACTTATATTTGCCCAAGTTAGGAATATTAGTAAATGCAAAGACATGCAATTTGCAGTGCTGAAATCAAGGTTCCAAGATTCTACTATCTACTTTATCATTCATGACTATAACATCAATTGAGTAATAATATTTGTGACTATAAACTGGTACAAAGAGAGTATTTTCCATTTTCTTCTCACCTTTTTCAGTGTTAGGAATCTCTGGAAAAAAAAAAAAAAGTGCCCTTTTTTTTTTTTTTTTTGTGGGCTTGTTTCGATTTGCTTTTGATGTGCAACAAATATTGGAATACTTGTCAGAACTTCTATAAATTTTAGCAACTTGTCCACCATTTGTTATGAAGATAAATGCACACCATTATGCTGGGGAGACTGGGGAGATATATATAAACAATAATATACTTAATATATGAAACAATAATATACCAATAATATATGAAAATTAAAATCTGTAACACTTTTATAAGATTGTATGCATGAAATGCAAGAGAAAGGAGAAAAGACAAGATAGACATCCCAAATATAAATAAAATAAGGTATGAGAATAATATGAGAAGGGCTATGGAACTCCACATAAAGAAGATAAACAAGGTTGGAGGGAAGTCTTATAAATAGGTGGGAAAAAAACAAAAAACAAAACAAAAAAGTTCAAACTTTCGAAGAGCAGGAAGAGATACAGTGAAAAATCTCATACCCTCAGCAGAAACTCAATTTAACTTTTGTGTTAAAACCGTAGATTCAAAATAGCTAAACTCATCAGAAGAAGAAATTGGGCACCCTAGAAGAAGCAATCTATAATTTGGGAATATCAAGTTTCTGTAAGTCATCAATCCATCTTGTTTGTTTTTCTAGAAAATAAAAATGAAAATAATAAATAATGAATACTCTTCTGAAATCTTCCTAAGATATTTGTGGACTATTGATACAAACATTGAACAGATCCTGGACTGGTATAGACAGATGTAATTTTAGATATTTCTGCATTCACTGATAAAATATTTTAACTAATCTCATCTATAACATGGCTAAAGACCTAAGTAGTACATGTAGACCTAAGTAGTACATGTAGAAAAGACACCAAAAAATTGCAATGAAACTGACAAAAAATATCAGAATATTGTTTAATTATTACTAACAGTTTAGAACTGTGCATTTTGTGTATATTACCTGTAACAGCACACTATGATTATATGCTTAACAGTTTTAGAATTTATCATATTTTCCTATAATGTTCACAAAGTACTTTTCTAAAGTAAGCTCTCAGATTTTCTGGAGAGTGACTATTTAAAATAGAAAGGATTCCTATGAGATGTTCCAGCACAATAACACCTTGACACTGGGACTTCTAAAAGGTAAATTCTTCAGAGGAACAAATGAGAAATAATTAATAATAAATTAATTATTTCTCCATAAATTAAACATATTTCTGCTTGTAACATCTTCGTAGTCATAGCTCAAGATATGAAACATTGCTCAAACATTAGTATTTTTAAACTGCTGTTTCATATTCAAATTTAATAAGTTAATTTTCATTAGTTGAACAAAATAATTTCATGCAGTCAATAATGTTTAATCTTGTTAATATTTTTCATAAACAAATGCCAAAGGGAATGAATGACAACCCAAATGAGATCATATAAAATTAATTAATTAAATACTTAAAAAAATTAAAGATGCTTAAAACTGACATGCATTACCTAAGATGCAAAGGCAGATGTCCATTAGCTATTTCCAAACCTCCTCTAGGATTTTATACCATGGACATACTGTAGAAAGCAAGAGCTGTGGATATCTAAGAACACCTTTGGAAATACACTGCTTCATGCTTTCCATGAAATAACATGTACAATTGTATTTGAAGTACTCTGTCTCCCTTGGGAACAACAGTAATTACATGCTAATTCATTTTAATGCTACCACATTATCATCTGATAATCATGCAATTAACTGAAGTCACCACCAAGGAGCATGAAGAGGTCAGAGACTCAGAACATACTGTGGTAAGTAACGAGATCTTTAAATCAGTGGGGTGTTTTAACAAGGGCCAATAGAGAGATTCAAGGGGTGGTATAATAATGAAATAGACTGACATAAAAATTAGACTGTAAATGGACACAAAGCGCTGTAAGAATAATGTGGATAAACTAAGGCAGCTAAACTGAAATGCAAATCAATCAATCAATCAATCAATCAATCAATCCTAAAATACACTAGTGCCTTAAAATTTCAGTATATCAGATGAGAAACAAAATATATTCGAGATGTTAACTGCAAAGTAAGAGCATCCAAATTATTGAGAATTGACAAGGCATATTTTCAAATGAAAGATTTGTCTCTCTAATTGTCATATTTACTGCCATGAGGATAACATTCTTAATGAGAAATTGTTGATAAGAAAAAGTGTTAAGAAAAATTGCTAATGTGATATTGATCAATTGAAACAAACACCGGAAACCTGGTAATGCAGCTGTGTTGCTCACAAGTGCTGAGTAAATACTGTGACGAATATCACTTCTTTTTGTAACTCGTTTGATTCACTGAGAGATTATTTGAATATGCACAGATGAAGATTATGTGTGTTGTTTGCCTACTGCAAACATTTGACATTTTAAATTCAGGCTGTGTTAGTTAGCTTTGATTAGATACATGAATTACACAGGATGTTTGTTCTCTGATTGGAGCCCTTAAAAATCAGTTCTTCAGGATGAATATTTATATTTACAAGCTCAGAATTTGATCACCCTGAGCATCTTCTAACATTCCATGAAAATCACTAATTTTCTAAAACATTTTTGGCAAGAAATTCTTGTGTTCCATATGCAAATAAAGGGGACAGGATTAAAAAATGAGTGCTGTCAAACAAAATCAATGCACATATTCATTTCACTGTAAAGTGTTTGCAGTGGCCTGATGTAACAATATTCCAAGATCATAAGGGAAATGCTTTTCCAAAGTATTGAAATAATTTGAATAGCAAAAGCACTTAAGGGAAAACAATTGTAACACATAATCTGAAATCAATTAGGCCCTCTAAAACAATCTCTTTTTAAATTCTTACTATTTTTTGGCCATCACTTCCTATTAAGGCCAAGTTTTTCCATTTCTTCAGGTTGGAGATAGAAATGAGTATGTAAAGAGTAGTCAATAGAAAATGTTACCACTATTTATTTATGTCTTTCCTGGGTTTTTCTTCTTATTATGTGCTATTCCTCACATAAAGCTTTATTTTGATTTCTGGACAAACTTCGATCATCCACATTTCCAAAGCTGAAAGAGTTGACTTATAGAAGCTATTACTGGTTAAGATTACCTGCAGCTTCTTAATTATCCTCGTCATGAAAATTGGGATTATGAATGTTCTAAGATAAATATTCAAAATAAATATTATAGCAGAAAATATACAAGAAATATCCAAGAAATTACATTTTTAGATTTTGTGCCTAGGAAGTTTTATGTGGGCAAACAATAAGAAGTTGTTCAGAAAAAAAAAAAAAAAAAAAAAAAAGGTAAAAAGAAAAGGAAATTGAATAGCAGAGTGAAAGACAAAGACTTGATCAGATAAAAACATTAACAAAGATATCTGGGAGAGAAGTGATACTAGGAATCAAATCAGGTTTAAAACTGCATGTCGGAGGATCAGAAAAGACTGATCAAGAAGGATTACTTAATTGATAGCATCAAATGTCACTGAAAGACCCAGCTGGACAAAAAGCAACATCAAGTAAGAATTAGTCAAAGCAAGTGGAAACTCAAAAATTAAATGTTTTGAAATATGATGCTATTTAAACATGCCAACCTTTCCTATGATCCTGAATACTGACCAAGAGCTTTAAGTTTCAATGCACTTATAATAAAAAAATAAAATAAAAATAAAAATAAAGGTTAACAAATGCTATCTAAAGTATCATATTTTTGAAGAAAAATATTGTAATTACGATAAAGACTAGTCTGCTTAACGGGGCAGAACCTAAATATTTTGTAGCTGATTTTTTTTTTTATTTATTATTTCAATATGCACAGTGCCGCAAAGGGTGAGTGTGCATTTGAGTACATACATTTTGAAAATGTATTCAGATAATTTGCAAAAAAAAAAAAAATAATAATAATTTAATATCTCCAGCTGTTATAACATTCTATGTTTTTTCTTTTTTTCTTTCAGTGAAATGCTGTGTAGCTGACATGTCTCTGTGATCAGGCAATCTCAGGAAATATACTTTTGGATGTGGTACCAGGTATCTTGGAGTCTTAAAGGGTTTTTATGTACCCATGTAAGGCGCATGCAAGATAAAACTATTCAGGAGCATTTAAGTTAAATAAAAAGATAATTTAATGAATATACAACTTTTCTGGCAGTTTATAAATAATGAATCATAAAATCACTGAATAGAATCACATAATATCCTGAGTCGGAAGGACCCACAAGGATCAGCAGCTCCAGCTCCTGACTCCACTGAGGACCCTAAGTCTGAGAGCACTGTCCAAACAGTTCTTGAACTCTAGTAGGTTTGGTGCCATGACCACTGCCCTAGGGAGCCTGTCCCAGTGCCCAACCACCTTCTGGGTGCAGAACCCTTTCCTAACACCCAGCCTGACCTTCTCCTGTCCCAGCTCAATGTCATTCCCTCGGGTCCTGTCGCTGTCCCCACAGAGCAGAGCTGAGTGCCTGCCCCTCAGCTCCCCTCATGAGGGAGCTGCAGGCCGCCCATTTGGCCTCCTCCTCTCTGGGCTAAACAAACCCAGTGACATCAGCTGCTCCTCATACCTCTTCCCTTCTAGGCCCTTCACTTTCTTTGTAACCCTCTTTTGGAGTTTCTCTATGTCTTTTTCGGTCTTTCTTGTATTGTGGTGCCCCAAAGTGTACACAATACTTGAGGTGAGGCCATACCAGCACAGTAAAGAGTATCTTGACAGATACTGTAGAAAAGAGGTGGGGTTAAATGTTTGCTTTATTTTCACATTAAAATAACAAAATTTTCAAGTTTTTTTTTTTTTTTTTTTTTTTTTTTTTTTTTTTTTCATAACACATACATCTTTTTAATAGTGTCAACTTATGAAGCAAAACCTGTATTTTACTTGAACATGAACATCAACAACAACAAAAACTGTTCTCCTCTTAAATTCATTATTTTTATTGTTTCTACGTGTGTGCTTACTGGGTAATACTTTAGCACAAATGTCTAGCCAAAGTAATTAATCCTCAGTTACAGTGGAAATCCAATCGAAACACTTGCAACATCTGCATTAAAAACAAATGAGTTCATGGTGATTAATACTGTTTAAAAGATACCAGAGGAACTAGTATTGATTAGGCAATTATTGTGATGCATTACAGTTTACTGCAATGTATAACAACTTCAGTTTTTGAACAATTTCAGTGCACATCAAGTCTCAGCACTGTATATCTAGGAATGATGACTGGTATATGAAACATACCTTCTATGACAATATAGAAAGAACATCTTGTTCCTGATTGCCTGCTAGGTTTTCGCAGTAGATACTAACTTTTCCCTCAGAACAGTTTCAGCAAAAATCAGTATCCTTACAAGCTCTTCCCTAAAGCAAGTTCATCTAGTTAGTTCTCAAGAGGGATTAATATGAAATCCAAAGACTATTTGTGTTAATGAGGAGATAAGTTGGCTGTTAGCCAGCATGCCACATGGCTGACCATCTAGGCCTCTTTTATTGATTATTCTGTTGGAGTCTACAGCAACATCTCCTGGCTGATTAGTTAAAATAAGCAAAAGCAGATGGTGGGATCTGTTCACCACAACATTTGCAAATGGGGGAAAAAAGGAAACAAAACCAGAAATCCCTAAGGGCATGGATAAAATTTACCTTCCCCTTCATAAGGAAATACATACATTGAAGTTTACCACAACAGTCTACAGTGTAGGTTACCTAGATCATTGCTGTGTACCTTGATGGGTGAGGCTAGGGAATGATTCTTACAACAATATACGCATTATAAAATGAGAAATCAGTCTGTAATTTATCTTGATGTATGCGTGCACTGGGAAGAAGATTAGAAAACTTGCCTTCTCTACTGTCACTTTTACTTCCAGAAAACAAAGGATTCTAATGTCTTGGAGACTTCTATCTGCTAAATGCTGTTGAAATCAAGCAGATCAAGACCAAACAAACAAGAAAACAACACCAAAATCACATCAACTCATTTTGCAACAACAAAATGATCAGAGAATAATTACTATTCATACTAGTTTAATTATTATTAATTATTTCTCTCACAGAAAGAAGAAATAGTAGTATAGAAATGTCTGTGGCACCTGGATTATTTGCAAATGGATACCAATCAGCAAAACAAACAAACAAAAAAAACCAAACAACTAAGCATAGCCTAGAAACTCTTTAATTGTTACACAATACCTTACAACAGGGCCCTCTGAGTACACCATTTGCATTGACTTAGTGTCATCAGCTCTGCCCCATTGTCATAGCTGGGGGCTGTGCCATGGCAGGAAGCACAGCTCAACCTGTGCTGTGCCTCTTGGCTCCAGTTTGCTTTCCTTTTTGGAGCAACTCTAGCATCACTGCTTGCTGACAACTTCCTTTGCTAGAAATTTAAAATTCCAGACCAGGGTGGAAAGAAGACCATATTCTGTTGCCTTTGTACAGCTCAGATAATACAGTGTCCTTTAGATTTTGGCATTAAATGTCAGAACAAACCAAATCACCACCAGGATATTTTTTATCCTGCAAAGACTCCTGTTCAAGCAACAGCATAGGCTAGATAGCAGAAACCTGTGGCATCACAGTTGCAACACATTTTGTAGGAAATGTTTATCCTTTTTTCTGGCCAACATGCAATTCAGAATTATAACAATGTAACATATCCCCCACCTCCACCCCCCCGCCGCCCTATCCAAATCAAGAATAATGAATAAGTAAGTTGACCATTATTTTGAATAAGATATAGATAAGTTTAAGCAGCCGAACAAACACAATCTGATCTCATTCATCAGATAGCATTTTCAGGAACATACAACTTTAATTGACAACATGCAGATAAAATGAAATCCTGAAGAAATCAATGTACAATTTCTGTCTTCACAAACAAATATTCACTACAGTGATAGTCCAACAAAGCTCTTTTTGCAGAATTTATCAAGCTTTAAAAAGTACGCAAGGAAGAACTCAAATAATCATATGACTCCATTGGATTTTACCTAAGTTGCCTGGACTGATGAAAGATGTATGGAGGAATATTAACCTGATCCTCTGACTACATGATAGGTCAGATCATGAGAAGACACAATCTAGTAACTATAAAAACATACTTTTATAACAATAAATTCAACTGCCTTAATAAATGGAATAAGATAATTATAAAAATATATTTTTATATCAATAAATTAAACTGCCTTAATAAATGGAATAAGATATTTATGCAGACTTTGATCTACTTAAAATAAATACAAATGGTGCTTTCAAGTAGGGATACAAATTTTTTTCTCCTTAGGAACAAGGCAGGCAGAATAAAGGACTTATTAAGTAATGCTACTTAAAGCATTGCCTTGTGATAGTCCAAACCCACATTTAGATAGAGAAGCCCACTGCTTATAAGAACTAAAGTCACTGAAGTCACTCAAGGGAAATTACTCTGTGCAAAAAATCCCTGAGCTCTGAGACTAGGGACTCAAAGGGAAGTCTCAAAGCATTGTCACAACCACCGAAGTGTCTGCCTTGGACTGTTGGGTTAAAGCTGTTGAGCACAGCAGGGGCTCTGCAGCAAGTGCATTGTTAGAACTGTAGGCATCCTGCTGAGAACAGGAGGTTTGACAGTGAGAGACCCAAGTTCCTGCAATTATCTGGGGCCCACTCAGCTTGGATACAGCAGGGCTGAGCATAATCTCATTTGGCATCAGCAGGCAGAAATGGACAGGAGACAATCAGGGTCTCTTGCCTCACCAACACACTTGCATGAGATTTCAAGATCACAGTAGCTTTTTATTTTTTTTTTTTTTTTTTTTTTTTTTAAAGCATTCATCTTAGACATATTTCTAGGTGAAGGAAACAATCTTCCTAAGAAATCTCTCCACTTTACCAAGGAAGGAAAAGACTGTGGATGTCTTGAGCTACCAGCATACTTAAGTTACTGCTGCATAGAGGCCTATCCTACATTAACAGCATGACTACTATTTTCTGTGGAAAACCGTACCAAACCAAACCAAACCAAACCTGCCCTGAAACAGATTCTCTTTTCTATAAGCTTTCTAACTCATTTAATTCTTACAAGTATATGGAGTTTAAAGTCTTAGTTGCAGCAGAGCTCTGAGATTATCTGTCTCTCCCTCGATGCTATTCAAACTATTTTGAGTCCCAAAATGTGGCTACTTAGGCTGGTGTTCCTAAAACAGTAAATGTTTCTCCCCTTGTTTCAGTTTGAGATTGAATTGACAGCATGAAGACTAAAAGGGCTTAGAATATCAAAACATTTATAGTCATGGATACATTTAGTGTTAATGAGTGGCACTTCTCCGTTCTGTGGGAGATGCCAGGCAGCTTGCATCCAAATTCCTCAAGTGACCTACCTACCTGTCTCATTGGGGAGGCCAAGGCAGTCGGGGAGGACAGCAGCCAGTGAGCACAGCAGTCCCTGCTGGGCTGCTCTTGTAAGGGCTGAGCCATCATCCCTCAGGTACAGTGGCAGGCCTTCACAGCAGCTGCGCTGGGTCACCCGCACAGCAGCCCCAGGCCAGTGACAGGACTGGCCAGAGAACACCTGACTGTGGCTGGCTCCAGTTCCTGCAGCACCCTGACAGGCAGAAGTGGACGTTCTAGAAGGTTCTCTACAGCATCCTCATGGTAGTCAGGCGGTAGGCCCTGACACCTCCTCAGCCCTTCAAATGCCTGACCCAGGCTGCTGCTGCAACCACTCACTCTTTGGTAAGGAAAAATGGAGCAAAGTAATCACAAGATTTTGTATTCCAGATCAGTCTCAAGAAAAAATACAGTACTACCTGATACTGAAAGATACCAGTGACTAAGAAGGGAGCTTTTAATGCAAATAATATGCTAATATACTTCTTTTTCAGTAAACAGGATTTAATATTGTTTTTGGAAAATTTGTCCAGAATTTTGGGGATTAGGTTTTCCAAAGCAGCCTAAATTAGAGGTTTTAATTGAGCTTCCTGTAGTCTTAGGCTGGCAATAGAACCACTGTTGAGCAGCCTAGATAATAAATAAATAAATAAATAAATACACTGAAAAATCTCTCTCAAGCTTCAGAACAATTTGGGGAAAATTTTGCAGGCTGACAAACTGAGGTTACACTTGTCTTCCAGCTAACTGGTATAGTTTGCAATTTCACAAGACTTTGTTTAGAGTTTCTGCTCAGGACATCTGGCTGAACCTCCCCCCCTTCCTCTTAACACTTTACTATGCTAAATAGAAGTAAATTTTCTTCATAAACAGGTAAATTTAAGCAGGGAAGGAAAAAAAAAAATCATCTCAGTATGTATTTGGAAATGTATTTTGGAAATCCACAGGCCTTTTTTCCTTTAAATGTTAACACAGTTCATTATCAGTTTGAACTATCAGTAGTATCAGTAATGAACAACTGCAGATGCTAGTAACATTTCTTACAGGGCAGACAGGTAGATTTTATAATAGCAATTACTATTCTATAAGCTATCTATTTTATAACTTGTATAAGTATTGTAAACATTGGAACATTATAAATCCTTTAGTCAGTGGTGTTTCCAAAGATCAGCAGAGTTTATCTAAATTTATTTTTTTTTTTCTCATCTAAAATTTAGACATTCACCCAAGTATGATGAAATTTATGTAAAGTGAGATTGTTTGTTATTGACTTATGTTGGTTAGAATCAATTGCAACATATAATTGGTTCATGATTACAATCACTTTTTTCTTTAAAATAAAACCCTTATATTTTTTATGCATCAGATCAAGCAAATGTTATCCTCACTTGTCAATTACCAGACTTGTGCTTCCACCTGGACATAGTCACATTAAAATTCAGAGAGTGGGAAATAATACCCAATGCTGCCAGTCAAGTAGGAATATTTCCCTCTGTTCAGCAGGAGCTTCTAAGTCTTAAAGTATAAGATGTCTGTGCAATACTTTAGGACCTATAAAGGACCATAAAGACAAGATAGAGGTATTGCTGGAAGACAGTGAGGAGCAAATATTAATTTTAGCCCAAAACAATGGTATAAGGCTTGGTTTGGAAAGTGTAGTGCAATATATAACATATTTGGGCTCATAGAAAGGAAATATATATGTTTCAATATGTTTCAATAAGAATATAGCATGAAAATGTTTTCAGTGGTTTGCTCAAAGTCACTCAAACCATCAAAGCCACTTCAGGTAAGCCAAAGATATTTTTATTTCATTTTATTTATAATTCATACAAACTTGTTAGACTGAGAAGCGATAGTGTACTGGAATTACAAATTCTTTGAAACCTTCATCTGGCATAGGAGTTATATATACCTGCCAAAAAATACTGATTGCATAAGGGAAATCTAGGGACCTCTATACTTTACTGTCAATTGCTATTTCATCCTATAAGGATTAATTTTCAAATGAGTGATTATTTCAGGAAATTCTACCTGAGAACAAGTACTGAGCTATGTAACCTGACAAAATGATACTTTGCTCATCTCCCATTGGATGTTTTTCAGTAATGGATATTCAGCCTTCATGCTCATATACACATGCCTGAAATGAATAATTTATTACAATAGTACAGAGTTACATTGTGAACCTAAAATTCAGAGAAGGTAATAGTCAAAGTCATAGATGATAAACTGGGCCATAAAATATGTTCATTCTTCTGCCATCTTCATGAAATGATGTGATCTTGAATAGATATAACTCTCTTTTTCTCTGTAGAATATAGATTAATTGAAATAAATGAGAAACTATTGTTCTCCATACTGGCAACATGAAAATCACCCTAAAATCTTCCTATGGATCACTGGGAAATAAATTCTCTTAGACGTGTTAACAAAATATATTAAATCATGAAGCTCCTCTGATACCATCTAGCCTCTGACCTGGTCAGTCAATTCAATCTTCTGAAAGAGGAGAGTGAAATCTGATTTCTTTGTGACCAAGAGCAAATAGGAACTCTGATTTTATTATAACATGAAACTCACTTTGTTTCTAGAGAAGAATCCACACCTGTTGGTAAAGAACAACTTAGAGTTAGTTAATGAGGTGTCATTTCTAATGCTGTGGTCAGAAAATCTAGGTTATTTATTTATTTATTTATTTATTTATTTTCTGGTGACTATTAAGCTCTGTAGTTGTCAGTGTCTTTCATTTGTAATCATCATTATTTTAATTGTTTATTACCCTTGTCCAACCTCAGTCTGCTAGGTCATTATGCCTTTGGCACTGGCAATTCTAAACAAATCCTTATTCCTCACAGTGGAGAAGTCACTGGGTTGCATACCTGTGCTACCACAGTTAACAAGCAACTCCAAGATCTGGTTAAGCTAATGTCTTGGAAATGAAAAAGCAAAATATTAAACAGGCTGGGAGATATCAGAGCCTGGACTGACAGATTTTCAATTATATACAAATAACACGAGAAGTTAACATACCCCAGAACTTTGAAATCAAAATCAAAACCCAGGACATAAGTCTCTGATTCTTTTCACTATGAAATGACCTTTAAAGTGGAAATTGATCAGGTAAGCTGTTTGTCACAATTATTCCTCTAAACTGACGGAGGAAAAATCAAAAACCTCCAAATGTCTCCTATAATACCTGTAACTATAGATGACGAAAATAATGCAAGAAGCTTTATATCTTTCAAATGAGTTATATATATTATTATCCTTAGAAAAAAATACCTGTCAATCTGGCTTGTTCAAGGATGCACAGAAACTCAGAAAAAGCTAGGAATAGAAGTCCAGTAGTCCAGTTTCTTACTGAAAGGCCATTTTTCTGTCTCTAAACTGTACTGTTCTTTATAATTTTTCATTGGGGATTGTTATAAATCACAGTCGTAACTTCAGCTTAAAGCTTTGTTTCTGAAAATTATATAGCATCCAGTAAAAACTACCATATAAAATATATCATGAGATCATAAGACTTTGCCATTCACTGAGTTCTGAATTTTTTAAATTTCAAGAGTATTGATAATTCTATTGTAAATAACCTCTCATAGTTCAGGTCACTAGTGTAGACATAAGGTTTGGGGAAATTGAATAAGAAAAGCTAATAGAAGAAGAACACAGCTTTATCCTTTCTAGCTATGAAATCATTAACAAAGAAGTGTCCTTCCTTATAAAATCTCTAATTTCTTTCCCAAGAAAAATGTTGTTACAATTTTAAGGGTAACATTTAATTTTCTATTTTTATTAAAAATAACTGTAGGTAGCAGACTAATAAACATCAGAATTTTAAATAAGGTAAAGATTGCTAAATAATTTATAATGTAAATGAATGCTTGTGTGATTAACTTTTTTATAATGTTGAACACATGCTAATTCAGATTTCATACCTGAAAGACTGTAACATCTTTGGGCTACCTTAGCGTAATTAAACAGTAATAAAACATCACTTACTGTACTACTTCTCACACCATAAAACAAACAAAATATTGCAGAAATATACGGAAATATATATATATATAAATATAGGGAAGAGATTAAAAGTTTTTTAAAATATGAAAAGGAAGACAGTTTTTTTGTTTTGTTTTGTTTTGTTTTTTTCCCCTCAGAATTTATATTCAAGATTTTAATTTTCCCTACTAACTATTTCACAGTATGCAATTAATATCAAGAAATTAAAGAATAATAATGATGAAATCTAGAATAAACTACTGTGGAATTTGTAAAAAAACTATAGAAAAAAATACACCTTTAAGATTCATTCTGACTTGACTATAATATCCAAGATAGATTCTATAGTAAACAACTGTAACAAAAATAATTATTCTGTTTTCACTTTTGATTAAAATTTCAAATATGTCAGCTTTTCAGTCCTTGGGAGATGAAAGAAATTACACCAAAAACCATGAAATTTTTGAGGAGAGAATTTTTGACGAAAGACAAATTTTAACAAATTTTGCCTGTGAGAAACTGTGGTGGTTTTACTCGGGTGGGCAGCCGAGTTCCACCACAACCGCTCTCTCACTCCCCCTCCTCAAAGAGGAGTGAGGAGAAAATACGATGAAAGGGGCTCAAGGGTTGAGATAAGGACTAGGAGATCGCGCAATAATTATCGTGACGGGCAAAACAGACTCAGCATAGAGAGAAAGTAAGATTTATTGCTTATACTAACAAGCTAGAGAAGTGAGAAACAAAGGAAAGAAACGAAAAGCACCTTCCCCCCATCCACCCTCTTCCACCTCCTCCCCCCGAGCGGCGCAGGGGAACGGGGGAATGGGGGTTATGGTCAGTCTACAGCACTTCTTCTCTGCCGCTCCTTCTCGGTCACTCTTGTCCCCTGTGCTGTGGGGTCCCACCCACGGGATGCAGTCCTTGCTGAACTGATCCAGCGTGGGCTGCCCACAGGCAGCAGCTCTTCAAGAACTGCTCCATATATGGGTCCGTACCACGGGGTCCATCCCTTTGGAGCAAACTGCTCCAACCTGGGTCCCCCACGGGCAGCAGCTCCTGCCGGGTCACCTGCTCCTGCGTGGTCTCCTCTCCACGGGCTGCAGGTCCGGCCCGGAATCTGCTCCGGCAGGGGTCTTCCACAGGCCGCAGTCTCCTTCGGGGCACAGGCTCCACCGTGGTCTCCTCCACGGGCTGCAGCGTGGAACCCTGATCCACCGTGGTACTCCATGGGCTGCAGGGGGACATCCTGCTTCACCATGGTCCTCACCACAGGCCGCAGGGGACTTCTGCTCCGGCGCCTGGAGCACCTCTCCCCCTCCTTCTTCCCTGACCTTGGCGCCTGCAAGGCTGTTTCTCACTCCTCTCACCCTCCCAGCTGCTGAGTGGCGCAGCGGTTTTTTTCCCTGTCTTAAATATGCTCTCACAGAGGCGCAAAACAACATCGCTTATTGGCTCAGCTCTGGTCAGCAGTGGGGCCCTTACCAAACATGGGGCAGCTTCTAGATCCTTCTCACAGAAGCCACCCCTATGCCCCCCCTGCTACCAAAACCTTGCCACGTAAACCCACTACAAAAAAGTGTCTTTGCATTTTCAGGCCCTGGATATTGCTAGTGATTCTGTTTAATCATTTCTTTCTCCATCCCTCCACCCTAGATCTTTTGTTTGTTTCCATAAGGTTTGTAATGCAATGATTCATTTGATTCAGATCGTAATCTATTGGAAAGCGAATTAGTGCGTAAGTACTAATTATGCATACATAACATGCATATGCCCTGTTTCTATAAAAGGATACCAGATTTTTGTATAGATATTAAGATTCCTTAAGACTGTTGTAAATAGCCAGTTTCCTAGACTTTTCATCTGAGTTTTGTGGTTCCTGACTTCACTGTGATATAAGTACATGTATGTGGGAGAATAAGTAAATATGCCAGTGTAGTAATTTGACTGTCTTTGAGGAATTAATTACCTAACTAATGTGACCCTGTTGTTTAAGTTCAGGTAGACTGTTATTTATTTTTTGAATTAAAAAATTAGCAAATTTTCTGTGGTAGAGGAATAGGAAACCCTTCCACAGGGGAAAAAAAAAAAAAAGAAAAAAAAAAAAAGAGAAAGTGAGAAAGTCTATTGACACTTAACTTTATCTGTGAACTAGTGATAATCTGAGCTACAATTTAGATCACTTACATACAGCAGATATCAGTTCCGTATAGAGTGGAATGGTGATTAACTGGCTGCATGAATTGACTGTTCAGACAATCAGGAGTTTTTTCATGGAAAAAAATGTTTAATTTCTATTACACACTGAAATAAATAAAGTTTTGATCCTTTTATGATTTTTTTAAAAATCTCCCATTCTTTGGTATTATTCTATGTTGATGTAAACATCCAAGTTTATTTGGTGAATTGTTGCTTATTAAGTCTTATTAATTCTAATTAGAAAGGCTGTCTTCATGCCTGTTTTTATCTGATATGGTGTAATCCACAAGAGATTGATTAACAATGTTTTTGAAGAGGCCTATGATTATTTTGTTTTAAGATAAATTTCTCTTCTATTCATTACATAATTGGTATTATTATTGATTTGCACTGTTTAGCTCCTCTTTATGGAGATTTGATTCAAACTTTTCTCAATGCTCTCAACACTTCCAACACTTTCAGTTTCTAGCAGGGACCTTTAGTCTGGGAGCAGTCTTCTGTTCATTTATATATTTATTATCTACTGGTTATCTCACTGTGCTGTTACTTCTGATACTCAATATTACTTGCAGTAATGAGTGTCTTCATAAACAAATATAAAAGAAGATTACAGAGAGGGTTTTGGTTTTGGCAGATAGCAAAGATATAACAATGAACTACAGCAATGAACTTCCCCATTTGGCTAAGAAATATGTAGCATTTTACTTCTTTAAATGAAAGGTAACTTGTTTTTCTGCCTGCCCGAAAGACCTCAGAAGGAGAATGACTAAGTTGAGAGGAATATGTCAGCTTTTGTAATCTCTCTTTGCAGGCAGGTAGGGACACCTGAGGTCAGAACAAAATGAACGCTATCAAAATAATATTAGAATAGTTTTCCTAACATTTCTATCCAACAATTATGGATTAGTAGTTCCTAATGACATTGCATAACCTTTATCTTAAAGAAAGCATGACATTAATTAAAGTAAACCTTATCCTTCTTTCCTGTTTAATATCAGGTCATTCTGACCATCTTTTCTGTTCTAATTCCCCTCCACCCCTATTACTATTTAATAGGTTTAACAATTATTTTTCCTATTTTCTGGTGGCTTAGACTCTCTTATGCCCCTTAGTAACCTTCTTCTAAAAAACACTTCACTTAATATACTTTTAATCCTGTTTTATAAAACAGGATTCTCATATGCCTGACAGCTTTAGCTGATGACTCCTTTGAAGATACACAAAGGTATAGTCAAATCAAGCTTGTACCACTACCCACAAACCTCTTTTTTATCTACTTTTCCTAATTGACTGTGTTTTCATGGCACAGAACTTTTTGTTTTTCTGATGTTCACTGAGGTGAACATGGCATCATTTTGGCATTTCCATATGCTGAAGAAGTTTTTTTTTTATACTGTAACTAAATGAAAATCAGAAAATATTATTCATTTTGATTAAACATGTAAAGGGTGATTATACATTGCTTTGCAATGAATGTAAGTCCGAATACAAAAATATTACATACAATTGTAAAGAATTTATTTAGAGTCATTTTTCACATTAATTACAAAACAGCAACAACAACAACAACAGTTTCATAAAAGTACTTATTCTTTGGCAGAGACAATTGTCTTTAGTGGGTTTCCTTGAATGGAAGTTTTAGCTTGAGTTTTGCTAAAACAGCCCGCTTGTAGTTTTCTAACTACATATAATAATAGTAACTTCCTCCTCATCAGACTAGATACAAGATCATTATATGATCTTGATCTGATATAGTATATCAGACTAGATACAAGACCAATAAGTATCATTATATCACTTCATGGCAAAAATAATTAAAAACAAATGGAAAAATACTTGTTGGAAATCTCAGGCAAATATCCATCTGCCATTTCAAAGCAACAGAGTTCTACTGGCAAGGCCACATACTGACAGTTAAAAAAAAAAAAAAAAAAAAAAAAAGTATTTATTTTGTTCTGAAATATATATATATTTAATGCTTTTATGTGTCTCTGTTTTAGTCCTTTTGTCTATGCCACTCACTCAGTGAATTTTCTTTAACTCCACATAGCACTCAGCAGATGATAATTAATGTATTAATAAAAAATTAACTTTTGGAGACAAATATGTGCTTGGTAACCAAAAGTACATTATAAATCTTGAATACTGTTTTAGGAAGAAAAATCTTAATAAGAGGAGGTCTATAGGAACATAAGTTTTTATTTATTTATTTATTAAATTATTTGAGAGTTGTTTTTTGTTTTAAGACAGCAGTTTATGGAAAACAAACAAAAACCACCACCAACAAAAACCTACAAATCAAACAAGCTAACCAATGAAATGAAACTAAACCAACAAAAAATCAGGAACTTGTCATAACACTATAGAACTTGTAGTGCCCATTAGGCTGCTGTTATTTGCACTTTCTGAATGCCATATACAGTACTATGTAAGTTTTGCTGGAGGTCAGTAAGATGCATCCAAAGCCTTTGGCTGCACCTGCTCTGGTACATTTCCATGTACATTCTTTGTCTTTTGCAATTTCATGAAAGTAAAAGTTCATCAGAAATTACTCCACAAGATACCTCAGCAATTTAAACATACCTTTTTCAAAGCTTTGACCTGAGGCTATTTTTTATTTTCCTCCTCAAAAAACACCTGACACAGAAACCAGAGATACACTGCTTAGTTCTTAGAAGAAGTATAAAGATGGCAAAATGATGGAAGTATTTGCAGTCTTTTACTGCCTCGCCACACCCTGATCTTTTGTGGTAAATGCAGAACTTCTTTCTTTTCACTACACTTTCCTTTCCAAACTTTCAAATTCCTTTTTCCATTTCTGTGGCTTCAGATTTAAAGTTGACATCTTCATTCTTTATAAATAGGTGAATTTCTTCAAATATCATCCTCAGTGAGAAAACTACCATAGAGTATTTGGTTAGTTGTTTTTCCAGAAGTTGACTATGAGATTGGGTTAAATTGTTGTTAAATATTTTATCATCTGAAAATGGTGAAATTGATTCTTCTGGTCTATACAAACAATGTTAGACTAAGTTTCCTGGTGTAATTTTTAGACTGTAAAATCATATACTGAAAAAGTAAAAGGTACTTTCACTTTGAATTTTTAATGTGAATATATTTTTGAAGGATTAAGTAATCCTTGCTTCTCTGAGAGCAACTCTTTTTATAGTCCAGAATAGTTTTTCAAGCAGTTTCACTTAACTCAAAACTGTTGTATCATTTTGTCAAAAAAAAAAAAAAAAAGTTAAGATCTTACATTTTAAAATTTCCTTTTTTTCCCCCTTCAAGAAAATGGGGGTAAACAAAGTAATACTGACGGATCTTACACAAAACAATGTTCTGGCTCCTCTTTTGAGAAATAAGAAGTGGGTAAAATAATATAGAAATTACCAGAAGTAGAGAGCTCCTGTTCATTTTCCTATATCAAAAGTATTGCCAGATAGGCTTTTTCTCTCCCTTCCCAATTCCTCTTCATGATTTTTCTCCTCATTACTCCATGTTCTCTTTTCTCATCTCTTTCCTTTAATCTCTCATATCTTTCTTTTAACCTTTCCTTCTGCTAGTTCTTATCATACTGTTAACTCTGTTTTTGGCCACGTCACTTATTACATACCATAACATTTTTTTTTGAATGTATCAGTTTTATGGTTATTTATTTGAGTATATATTATACGCCGTTTTCACCTGGCCTTGGTCCCAACTAACTATTCCTACTGTAACTACTACTTCTACTAATACTAATCCATATTATACGCACATTAGTTCATTATTGGGCTTCCTGTTGCAGTGAGTCAACTACTTGCTAGCCTTGGAGAAAAAATCTAGTGATTTTTGACCTAAATAATGACTTGCTTCCATTAAAGAAGGATGTATTCCTGAACCAAGTCAGGGGATTGCATGTCCAGGGGACTCTGAACACATAAGAACATATGTGGGCATTCTCTGTAATTATTAAAACTTATCTTTCTTCATCATTTGTCCATATCTAACATCTGGAAAACTACCATTCATTTTAATCTCTGATGGTTTACCACCTTAAACAATGTCTGAATGTACATACTCTAGCAAGTCTTTACTAATTGTACAACTTCTGGCAGCAAGAAGGTACTACAGACTTGCTGTAGTTTTCAGCATATTTTTCTTCATCACCAAACTGAAACATTGTGATTGAGAAACACAGGAAGAGCAACGATGTATGTAGGTGGCACACATAGATAAATAAAACTATGAAACACCCGCTGCTGTCCTGTGAAGAATAGTACATTTTTGCTTCCATATCCACATGAACAGTACAAACAGCACCTGTGCAAGACTGAAAAAGCAATTTACACACCAAGGAAACATCCTTACCTCTATTTACTTTATTCCTTTGTCATATGTTTACGGCAGAAGGTGTCTAATACCATGTTGTCCTCTCATTCTTAATCCCCACACATCTTTCCAACATGAACTGAGAAATGAAAAAAGACATGCTTAATTCTAACTTTTTAGCACCTTTAATCATTTAGCATATATAATATAGATGATATATATTTACCATTTCATACTATTCTTATCTTCAGAACTCCAGTGTTAATATTTTTGATCACTGCAAAGGGGAACAATACATTGAATCTGTAGTTATAGACAGCTTGATTATGGATAACTCACAATTTCATATGATCTGAAATCACCTGTTAAGAGTTAATATGGCTTAGATGGATACAATTTTATAATTATTTTTCCATAACCTATCTCATACAGTAAATGTTCAAGTTGAAGAAAGAGATGACAGTCTGTCAAAAAAAGTCATTTAAATCTTTTCCTACTTTATAAACTACCTTTTGGTTTCTAACTATCATTAGGAAGTATATATTTTCTTTATGTTCTGAAAAGCATACTTCAATATGATCATTTTTTTTTTATTATTTTTTTTTTATTTTCAGTTGTGTTATACTTTTAAAGTTGTCACAATCTTTTATCAGTGATATTCCTGGTGGTATGAATCAACTAGCAGCTTACCCTTTGGGGTGAAAATTTAATTACAAATTCAAAATATTTTTGCTTCTTTTATAATTTCTTTAAATCCATTTTGATACACACTATTTTTAATACACGTCTATAAGAGTGATAAGATCTATCATATGTTTAGAAATATAGCACCAGTTCATGTTAGAATAATTTTCCATTGCTGGTGAATCTGTTTTGATCTTAAAATTAAGTGTAACATTTTGACTGAAGAATATGCCAGAAGGTTTATTATTCTTTAACTGCATAGTGCTTAAACAGTCATTTTCCTGTTTAAACAGCCATTTTCCTGTTTAAATACCAAACAGTCAGATGTTTATAATTAAATTACTAGGAATATTATGTACTACTAAGACAGCCATTATATGCTCATTGCATGTCCTAGTACTTTTTTTAGCTCTAAATATGTAATTTTAAAAACTAGCTGGCATTGTCTTGAACCTGGGTCATTTTCACTTGTCAACAAATTAGATTAAAAGCATAGAGTATTGAATTTATGGAGCTGTGAACAGAAAAATAAAGGCTTGATAGAATAATAAGTGAACACAGAGGTTTCACATTACAGAAAGTGGAAATGGAATATTGACTCCACATAGCCTTCCTGTGCTTTCAGTGTGATAAACCTGCCTAGCTGTCTGTATACAGGAGCTGAAAACTCTCAACAATCTAAACTGAAGCTCTCCCACTAAGTCGTTCTGATGATTTGGCAAATAAATAACAATTTCCTAGTTTACAAGACAGACTAGCAGTGGTATTGATAAAATGCCAGATATATTTTAAAAATAAAAGCACCTACCTTCAAATTTGTCAAATTTTGCAAACTAAGAAAAATGCATGCTTAAAGATGCCCTTTCTCTTTCTATTGCCTCATGAATGTATAAAGTTCAAATAGCTTTTATACCCAGAATCTTTCAAGTATTAATGTTAATTTATGTTAAAACAGGGATTATGTTTTTTTTTTTCTTTTATCTCTAATCGAATAAATTTAATATACTTTTGATTAGAAAGAAAGCAAAATTTGATTGACAAGTCAATGTCTTAATAGAACTTGGTTCCACATCTATCACAGCATGAATGAAAAACCTCTGATTCAACCTGCCTGGTGTGCTGGAGGTGTGATCTGCCTTTGAAGCCCACTTGAGGGCAAACTTGTTCCTTGTGCTATTTGGCACACTACAAGTAAAAAGTTGTATTATAAATTTGATTTAGTTCATATTGAAAGTGATGGATCATCTTCTGAAATGAATTAATCATTCACTGAAAAGACCAATCACCTTCAGCTGCAGATACAGTGCATCCTCTATTAAATCGGATGTATTATTCACTGCATCAAATATATTACTTGTTAATTAAGACAATACATTTGTATCAAAGACTTGAATCAAATACATCATCCATTAAATCTTATCAATATTGAATAAAATAAATTGCATGTTAAGTTAGTGGAAGCATCAAGCAATTATGACATGAAGCCTAATAAAATGCTATAAAGTTTTGCAGTGCTTTCCATTACTCAGGAATATACTGACATGTGTTTAGTATTTTGACAGCTTGAGATCTCAAGGAAAATCTCAGCATGTGAGTAATCAGTCTTGATGTCTTTTTCCTTAAGGGTAATATAAATCATCCTTAGATTGTTTGAATGGTCCCATAAAGCTGTGAAGGGTGCTGTTCCTCTCAGGAAAGGATCAATAAAGTAAGATCAGAATAAGAAAAATTATGACCCTCACAAGCATTACTGAAGTATTCTGCAAGATGCTCCATCAATGACATGAAAGCAGTCAGTGTCAAAAGCAATTAATAGCAACCATGCTGAATGGAGGACCTGGTGGAGAAATTTTAAGGACATTTGCCTTATAAACGTGGGCAGTAAAGATGTGTGCATAAGCACCTGAGTTAACTTGAACTGTGCAATGTAGGTACTTGCAGAAATAACACACAGCTCCATTCAGACTAATCTAATGGGGATGAATGGTCCATGATTGTGTGACTATACTTCTGATACGTGAACCTGATCACCTAGAATGAGTAACTCCGTTACTCTGCAGCTGGCACTGATTGTCATCTTGAAGATAAAGAGTAAATCTCTCAGGTAGAGGAAGAGCTGAGTATATCAATGCATGGAAAAAATAATAATTCTTAGCAATCAGAAAGAAATTTTCAGCAATACTTCTCAAAAACACCTTCTAAACAATTCTTAAAAGCTCTGCCTGACTTTAACATTAATTTCATGTCAATATTTTTTACCCTCTTTCTGTTCTCTGATCTTCATAATCATATAGTTTCTTTTATCATCATATTGAAACAAGTTTACAGCTTATTAGTTATATATTGTATGAAACTTTTATCTGTGTTTATATCTCCTATATATCTACTGTTTTTTTTTTTTTTTTTTTTTTCTTTTTCTCTTTTCTACTTTTACCCCTCCACACACACAGTTTTGTGGAGGGAAAAGAGAATATTACCAGAAATACAGTTTAATTCTTTCTGACCCCCAACCACCCATACCCACTTAAAATTGAATTAATCTCTTTTTTTTTTTCTTCTTTTTTCTTTTTGTCTTTTTTTTTTTTTTTAAAAAAAATATTTTTATTTACTCTATTACACTTATACTTTGGTTTCCTACCAAATGCAAAAATATCAAAGAGCCATGAACCAGTCTAATCACAAGAATTCTTTAAATTTACCTTTTTTTTTTTTAAGTATATATCTAGGTTTGCTTAATTTGTTGGGTTAAGGGGATTTTTTTTTTTTTTTCTTCTGTTCTATTTATTTTTACTTAGAGGCAAGATATGTGCAAGGTGAAAGACTTAGCAAGAGAAGACTGAGTTTGAAAAAGAGCATCAAATATCAGAAGTAAGGCAGCAAAAATAATTTGTCAAATCTGGTCCCTAGTGCTTATTTTCTTATCTTTGCTGACACTTTCCATAACGGGAATCATGTTTCTTATGTCCAGTTTATGGATTGCCGTAGACCTTCACAGTTTATCACTCTTATATACAAAAAGCCCAGATCCTCTCACAGAGATCCATGCTAGATACTCTTACATCTTCTCCTGACTCACCAGATATTGGTGATCAAATTCTTATACAGAACTCATTGTTCTGTCCCCTTATGGCAGTTTTTCAATCAGATTTCTTTGATGTGGCACCATTTAGCACACTGACACTTTGTCCACAGAGAAAAAAAATCTAAGCATTTGCAAGAATTTGGAAAGCTTAAAAAATAAGCACAAAATCTGAAACATTTATAGATGTTTTTACCTTAAGAAAAAAAAAAAAAAAAAAAAAGCTTTTAAAAGGTTGTACTTAACCTGTATAAACTTGTTCCCTTAAGAAACCAAACCAATCCATTCAAGTCAATAAAAGGTTTTCCAAAAGTAGTTTTGATAAAGACAGGAAGGTGTGGAGATTTCTTTATCACAGTATTTTAAATATAGGTAAAAATTGTAAGGAACTAACTACTGCCTTACCACTTCACTGGCGAAGTTAATTACTGTAGCCAACTACCTCCAAACATACCTGCAGCTGGAGATAGCCAGTATTTTCAAGACTGATTCAGTTCAGCTCCAGAGCAAGATCAATTAAACTTAATTACAAAAAGAAACCTATTTCTGTTACACAAAAAATATTCTCATGTAACCTAATTTAAAATAATTGACTACAATGCTTTTGTTCCAAAGGGAAAACAAAAACTGAAAGAAGTGCTGACTTATTGTAAATGGCCTTAATTATATTATTATGTTATATTTTTCTTAGAGCTTTTCTGGTACTCTGGGTTACATTTTAAATGAGAAATTTGGGGAAAATATGCCTTATTCACTAATTCTAGAGAAATAACTAGTACACAATTTAATTTACAACTCACATTTCTAGCATGAGATGATATTAATTCATGGAAGTCACCAAAGGTTCTTGCTTCTATGTAGATAAAGCTATGTAGACAACTTTTATTCCAAATGAGAGAAAATAATTTAAAGTGTTGAACCAAATGGTCGTGCTATCTTAAGACAGCAGAACAAAAAATGATTTTTACTGTGGAGTGTTCAGTGGTACTGAAAGACCTGATGTTAAAAGAACAAGAGGTCCGACATTAAAGAATTATCACTTCTATGCTGAATCATGGAAGAATGGAAGTGGATAAAGTTATTAGATTATCTGAGACAGCAGATATGAAATGAATGGGCTGCCATGACTGATCTTTTACTGAGGTCATTCCATTCTGTCAGATGTAATACAACAATATTAACCTAACCTGTTTGCTTGATGTCCATCAAGTCATCACTCAAATTTCTTATGAAAACGAACACAGTGAATTGCATAATATTCCTTTACTTGACATCTCCCAAGGCAAAGCATTCATGCTAATAAAACTATGTGAATGTCCACTTCTGGGGAGCAGTTTTCAACATTGTTCCGTAATTAAGATATTAGTAAAAATAACAACATCTTTTAGGTCCAGATCTTCCAAAGGTCCTTATATTATCAAAGATGTACTGTAAACACTGAATCAGGATTTGCAGAGTGATGTTGTAGCTTAAACCCATCAGACATAATACAGTCTTTCTAACAACCAGATACTTTGAAATGAGTGATATCACACAGGAAAAAAAAAAAATGCATGTCAAGGAAGATTTGATGGATACTGTGCCAATAGAGCAAGATATTCAGGTTATATCCTTTATTAAAAAAAATAAAATAAAAACTCTTATAACTTCCCACAGAATGTCAGCTGAGATAAAAGACCAGACCCCAAAACTCATAAATTACTTCTCTAAGGTTTTGTCACTAGCTGCTCCCTGATAATCTCCTGGAACCCCTTTTCAAAACTTTCCATCTAAACTTTTCTATTAATGCTGCTTCATCTGCCTTTCAAGCCTTTCATAATTTCTCCACAACCTATTAAAATAACATTTTTTCAAATTATTATTTTTTTAATACTTTAGGAAAATATTGTTCAGGAAATTAGTGTACTGGTTAAATTAAGATCTTAATATGTGGACTGGAAACCAAGTGAATATTAAAGCCTTTTTAATAATGTCATCCTTATTTTGCTCTTTAATTTGATCTGTATGTTTATTCTCATAACCATTTCCATGGAGTAAAGTGAACAAGCCCTTGCAATCTCTTGAACAACTAAATAATGCTTTGATGAAGGGGATGAGAACTATGTGACTGCCTGTTCTGTGCAGTTACATGATTAATATTGTATAGATTCATTGAACTGACCATTTGCAG
Source organism: Nettapus auritus (assembly GCA_011076525.1). Lineage (NCBI taxonomy): Eukaryota > Metazoa > Chordata > Aves > Anseriformes > Anatidae > Nettapus > Nettapus auritus. The sequence goes on along the minus strand of CM021772.1, from coordinate 19,006,698 downwards.
TTGTTGTATCTGTCCAAACACAAAAATATCTTCAGTAATATCAGTCTCCTCAGCAGCCACAAATGACAGCTGATTCATGAATTAAAAAAAAAATAAATAAAAATTGTTTCCAATACTGGATATGTTTTACTTGCTGTTGAATTTATAGTTAAGTGATTTTTATTTTATTTTATTTATTTTTTGAGGTCTCAATTAATTCTGATGAAATTAATTTGGATGAAAAGTCTGAGTTTAAAATGGAAACACTACAAACTCAGGAGAGAATGCTATTCTTATTCCAACTGCAAATTTTCTTTTAATAAGATTCAGCCTTAAAAGCACAATTCGAACTTGCATTTTTTCAAGTCCACTGCAGTTTTGAGATTGCTCCCCTTAGGATCAGCTCTGTGTGTCCAAACTCTTTCCAGTCACAACATCAAGTCTACAGAGTACCTTGTCTTATTGAATTAAAAGAAACAGATAAGACAAGCATGATAAGTAAGAAGAAAATAAGTGAATAGAGGCTGAAAAGGAGAGGAAAATCAGGGGAGCTATAAAAAGACAAATTATATTTAAAGACAATACTTCTGAATGTTAAGTTTTTTTCAAACGTACCAAAAATAATTTTTGTATTTTCTCACATTATGGAAGTTTATTTTTTAGATTTTGATATGAAAAAACATGTTTAGAATAGAACAAACAAACAAGCAGTATGGATATTACATTAACATTAAAAAGAGAGATGCCACACAGACAGGACAGTGATTAGTACAAGAGAAGACAGAAGCAGAAGGTGACAGGATTGCAGTGCCAGGCAAATATCCTGCATGCACATGGCTGCATTGCATAATGCAAAAGAGCACTTTGTGCCAGCTTGCTCTAGTGAATACAGGAAGTTTAAATTCTCCTTATTCTCTTGGTAGGTTCACACCTGAAAACATGTGCATTCAAACCAACATACAGGACTTTGTCAAGCTGTTATATTAATATGAATGATATTTTATTACAATATTCTGTTAAGCCTGAATTTGCTGCAGAAGTCACAGGGAATCCTGTAACAAAGACATACTCTGTTTTCACAGGTTTTCAGATATAAGTATCACTGGAGTCTGTAAAGGAGACTAATTTCAGCTATTTTGGGATTTATGGTATGGCTGACCAATACACAAGTTGCATTTTTTATTTAAGATTTTCTGTGCTTTTTTCTTCCAGTTCTTTTCCCTGATGCACTATGGTGTGAGCTGTACCAAAAAGTCACACAGTTTTCTTATCCATGTCTTTTGCAACTCTGCACACCAGCTGCCAAACACAAAAGCAAACCAAGCTATAAAAGGGTTACATAACTTTGGAACATTTGTTACTAGCATAAAGCCAGTGCAAAACCCAATCCATTACTAAGATATATATGTGCATATATATATATCTATCACATTTGTAGTATCATTTACACAAAGTCAAATTTGCCATCTAGCCAACTATCATTATTCAGTTACAGAAAGTTTGAGCTTGAACATGGCCAACATTACTTACATGATTTCATTATTTTAAAGGAAATTTACTGTACTATTTGAACAGTTCTTGAAGGCTGGTTCCTCTGTGCCTCAGAGCAAAATATGAATAATGATTTATGACTGAATCTGTGCAGCTTCTCCAGGAAAGTGGTTTAATAAAAACTGACCACAGGAATAATAGACAGTCATTGGATTATCATGTTCCTAATTTTTAATTTTATAGGAAATTAGGTAGGAGTTTGAAGTCAACTCATGACAGATGTTCTCACTTAAATTTTTGGAAGTGCTAGTAACAAAGGCTTTTTTCCTGTACATAGTACAGGAACCTCTTGGCAATACCTAGCTCATTTTTAAAAAGCAGTTTGTTTGTGAAAGGTGACAGACAGTTCTGGAGACAGAAATTCATTACTGATGTTCTAGAAAGGTACAGAATAAGCAACAGGTATTTCTTCTGCTTTCTTTTCAATGTGCTTCAAATCTAAAGAGGAAGGTTTTGTGGTTTTGTGGGGTTTTATTTTGTTTGCTTTTTTTGTTTGTCTGTTTCCCCAATTTAAATGTACCTTTGGACACTTTTATTTCTGGAATGATCCAGAAATGTATTAATTAGCTCAGAGAGCCTCATAAGAAAGTGCAACCAAAAAACTTGTTCTATGGGAAACAGAAGGTCCCTTGGGTACTAATACATTTTAGTCAGTCACTACTAGATTCACAGAACTTTGTAAGGTGTTCAGATAGTACAGATAAATGTAAGCCAGTACTAGAAAAAAAATAAACATGAAGGTGTATTGATGATTGCAGTTGCAATTGATATTGTACCAAACTGCAACAAAAGTTACGATCGATATTATTATTAATTACTGGTAATTTTATTCTGCAATTCTCTAAAGAAATGAGCAAATCAAAGTCACAAACAAAAAGAAAATTTTTGTTTTGAAATATCTACAAAAGGAGAAGATACTCGTCAGAGAAAATGGGAGAAAGTACATAAACTAAGCATAAAAATGGCAGAAAGTACAATACATAACCCCTAGAAGAAAAAGACTACCTGTGAGGTCTTCAGTTTGTATGAAGGTCACACCCTGGTTTTGCGTTTGCCTGTCTATTCTGGTATGGTAATTATATACACTCAAGTAGCCTGTAAAATGAAGCATGCTACTAGTAGTTTGGTACTGGTCAGCCTTGATAAAACAACCCAGCACCTCCTGCAGAAGAATGCATGCTGGGAATATCCTTGAAACTTCCTTGCAGCATGGAGTAAATATGATCTGGATAAGATAGTAGTTCCACTATCAGTCTGATAGCCCACTCACAAGAAATGAAAAAGAAATCAAACAGCACTACAGAGTAATATCTAGAAAAGATGTCAGACACTGGTGACCTTCCCATTCCCACTTCCTCTACAGGCGGTAGCAAAGCCAAGTCAAAGTAGAGAGAAGCTATTTCATTATTTTGCCTATTATGACAAAGTGTCTGATTTGCTAGTAATCTGATTCAAGTCCACCAGTCTATGGAAATGTTGCCTGTTCTTTCAAAATAAAGAACAACTTTGTATGAATGCTCCAGTGATTTACCAAACTATTCAATATTCTACATTTCGATAGATAGGGAAAAAAAAAAAAAAAAAAAAAAAAAAAAAAAGCAGCTCTGGGACTAGAGCTTTACTTACACAGCTCCAGGTAAAGTCCAATGACCTGCAGGCTCTCTGCATGCCAAATGCTTTTAAGACGCTCTTCAGTAAATAGGTGGAATGGCATCATGCCATTATGTAACCTCAGTGCAATAGATCACTTTGTCCTTTTGTTTAAATTCTTACCATCATCATTACTGCAAGTACTTTATCTGAAGATAACAGAACTATTCAAATTGTTTTCTGCACATTGAGTTACAAAAAAGACAACTAGAATAAAATAAAAAGTTATGGGGTCATTTTGTCTGTAATGGTAGTGGCTTTTAACTTCTTCTTGTCCCGTTGCATAAGATTTACCAGCATTGTTTTCATCTGGCTCGTACAGAGCATTTGGCTCAGAACAATATACAAGCCACATGTTTATGGGAAATGGTCTAAAATTTGCAAAAGCATTCCCATGTTACTAGAATAGGATTCTGTAATGAACAATTACAAAGCAAATCTATAGATGGACTGGTATAAAACAGTTTAAATGCATTAGTAGTAGGGAGAGAAATACTATATTGCAGCTACAGAGAAGAGTTAATCAACTGACAAAAATATCTATATTGCATTTAGTTGTTAATCTGCAACCTTGAAAGGTGACTGAATAGACATTTCTGTCAAACACAATCCCTAATTATCAAATTCTTGTTAATGATAACTTTAAATAATTTAAGTGAAAGTAAAATAGTAAAGGTTGGTATTTTTATTTACTTGGAGTGCTGTTCTTTGCAAACTGAAGCTTTTAAGCATTTCAGCATTCACACAAAATTTGGCTAAATTTTATCAAAATATGCTTTTATTTTGAAAAAGAGTTTAGCCGTTTTTAAGAAACTAGTAAATTACAATATTTTGTGAGTTTATAATGTGAGAGGTATTCTCCAGATAAATAAAGAAGAGCTCTAGCAGAGATATAGTAAATATCTGGTAATGATGAAATGTATGTTACCTACAGTGAAGGAAGTCTAGATGTTTTTTTCTGGACTTCCAAGCATATTTTTTCAGACGACATTTCAAAATCCCTGCTGAATCCTCAGAGATATTTAAGTTGACATGTCTATCACAAGCACAATCAACAGTGCTTTTTGTATTTAATCATTCTGTAAGCTGAAATATTTTGGAAGCACTGAAAGATGTGAACATAATTTCAGTGGACATATATAGATGTTTACTCTAAATATTTCAAGCTAGCTAGGAGCTTTATATATTCCTTCCTTCCTTCCTTCCTTCCTTCCTTCCTTCCTTCCTTCCTTCCATCACTCTTTCTTTTCTTTCTTTCTTTCTTTCTTTCTTTCTTTCTTTCTTTCTTTTTCTTTCTTTCTTTCTTTCTTTCTTTCTTTCTTTCTTTCTTTCTTTCTTTCTTTCTTTCTTTCTTTCTTTCTTTCTTTCTTTCTTTCTTTCTCTGCCAATTTTAATATGATGCAATTTCTGTTGGGACATAATTGTGACCAACCAGTGACAAGACTGACCTTTAGAGAACTGCAGTTTAGATGACACTCTGTAACTCAGGCCTGTTAGTTTAACATCAGTGCCAGGGAAGCTCATGGAGCAGATTATCCTGGGCATCATCATGAGGCAGTTGCAGGGCAAGCAGGAGATCAGGCCTAGTCAGCATGGGTTTATGAAGCTGCATGACAAACCTGATCTCCTTCTATGACAAGGTGACACACTTAGTGGATGAGGGAAAGGCTGTGGATGTGGTCTACCTTGACTTCAGTAAGGCATTTGACACCGTTCCCCACAGCATTCTGCTCAGGAAACTGGCTGCCCATGGCTTGGACTGGCATACGCTTCATTGGGTTAAGACCTAGCTGGATGGCCGGGCCCAGAGAGTTGTGGTGAATGGAGTCAAATCCAGTTGCAGGCCAGTCACTAGTGGAGTCCCCCAGGGCTCGGTACTGGGGCCAGTCCTCTTTAACATCTTCATCGATGATCTGGATGAGGGCATTGGGTGCACCCTCAGTAAGTTTGCAGATGACACCAAGTTAGGTGCGTGTGTCGACCTGCTTGAGGATAGGAAGGCTTTGTAAGAAGATCTGGATAGGCTGCTCCGATGGGCCGAGGCCAACGGTAAGAAGTTCAACAAGGCCAAGTGCCAGGTCCTGCACCTGGGGCACAACAACCCCAAACAGAGCTACAGGCTGGGAGATGTGTGGTTAGAAAGCTGCCTGTCAGAGAAGGACCTGGGAGTATTGGTCGATAGTTGGCTGAATATGAGCCAGCAGTGTGCTCAGGCGGCCAAGAAGGCCAACAGCATCCTGGCTTGCATAAGAAGCAGCGTGGCCAGCAGGTCCAGGGATGTGACTGTCCCCCTGTACTCGGTTCTGGTGAGGCCGCACCTCGAGTACTGTGTTCAGTTTTGGGCCCCTCACTACAAGAAGGACATGGAGGTGCTTGAGCGAGTCCAGAGAAGGGCTATGAAGCTGGTGAAGGGCCTGGAGAACAAGTCTTATGAGGAGCGGCTGAGGGAGCTGGGACTATTTAGCCTGGGGAAGAGGAGGCTCAGTGGTGACCTTATCGCATTCCACAGGTACCTGAGAGAAGGCTGTAGCGAGGTGGCGGTTGGTCTGTTCTCCCAGTGACAGGTGACAGGACGAGGGGGAATGGGCTAAAGTTGCGCCAGGGGAGTTTTAGGTTGGATATTAGGAAAAACTTCTTTACTGAACGAGTTGTTAGTCACTGGAATAGGCTGCCCAGGGAAGTGGTGGAGTCCCCATCCCTGGAGGTCTTTAGAAGACGTTTAGAAGTAGAGCTTAGGGATATGGTTTAGTGGAAGATTTGTTAGTGTTAGGTCAGAGGTTGGACTCAGTGATCTTGTAGGTCTCTTCCAACCTAGACTTTCTGTGATTCTGTGATTCTGTGATTCTGTGAACTGCAGTTTAGATGACACTGTAACAAGAGATTTTAGACATGGAGCAGAAGGGATGAAACCATGTAAAACTTCCCTGCAAGTTCCAGAAAGTTTGGTAATAAAGACCAGGGCTGGAATTGGTGTAGTTTTCCTGTATTTCTCCCCATGGGATATGTCATTTCTCAAAGGAATGAAATTATTTTACATTATAAAATGAATCAAGTGATAGCATGGAGATGATATGGGATTAGGAGATCTTTGATTTAAAATTGTTACTGAACAGCTAGACACCAAAAGATTTTGCTGTTTATTGTAGCTTCAACCCAGAGATGTCACAGTGCTGCATGTCTCTATTACAGAACTCCTATCACAGTGAAGCAGACTTGCCTTGTTGCTCTGGAGCTGCCCCTTCTGACTTGGAGTTAAGGTAAAACTGCTAAGCTCCATGGATGTATTTGAATTGCTCTACACTTAGGCCTGGGTTCATAACAGTAACCGCTACATACTTGCAATGGATTTAGAATCTTAAAGGCCACAGTGATCTGGTTTACATATATAAGTAATATCCATCTTTAGATCTGTCAAGTCACTGCCTGTTACAAACATTGATTCACTTTTCTGAAAAGCAGTTATTTTCTCCTTTTCCAGAGTCTTTACAAGTAGGGGCAAATAGTAGCAGGATTTTTTTCTTTTGATCCAGCTACAATTAGGAGATACTCGTAACAATGGGATAGACTTTTGTTAGGAGATTTGCAGTCTAATTTGAAGCTCAGAAAGACACAGATGTTTCTGAGTAAGAGCTGCAGGCTCAGCTTAAAGTTTGAGGTAGACCCATTTCTAGATAATAAGTACTGCTGCTATGTTCACAATATTTCAAAGCAAATTATATAACTTTTTATATGTTTATAATGCTGACAGCAGTTTAGGAATGCCCTTTACCCTGGGTGTACATGTTTACTGTTGGAAGTGGCTAATAGTATATCAGTGACATAAATTAGCTGATTACAGAAAAATAAAAACCGTTATTCAGTAATACTTTTCCAAAGGTCAATGAAAATCTTCACTACCAAAATCTCTTCAGTCCTTATTTACACTATTTGATGCTGAAGCATTATATTACCCGTTTAAACTGTGTGTCTTTATAAGTATATCTAGATTGCTGATAGCTCAGTGAAAATTTAACATTCAAGGTTTGGAAGCCCACCACTAATCCCACATCCCCCTGGATATATCTGTTTCATCCATAAGTGACATAAGCTAATAAAGAGAAAATAAGATAAATACAGTATCAGAAGTACTTGTCTTAATAAACAGTTTTTTATGCTGCTTCCTACCCTAACTTTCAAGAGAAAGAAACTGGGAGCTTGGAGTCTCTAATGTCAATCCACACAGTTTTTCAGATTTCAAAAGTTTTGTAATTTTATTTTATGCAAAAAATGCAATCTGCTTTCAGATACATATGTGGTAGGCAGTTGTACTTGTCGCTGTCAGTGGAATTGCAGCTGTATTCCTTGAAGCCCTGCCTTAGGTTATGTAAATAGATATGGGGTCAGAATACATACCTTAATCCTTAAATTGTTCTCTTCTGCACTCCATGCAGATTCTTCTAGAAGGTTTTGCTCTTATCCAGTTTCAGGAATAACTACTACTACTACTACTTATTATTATTATTGTTATTATTATTATTATTATTAATAATAATAAGTCAGCTTAAAAAAAAATATTTTAGCAACCCTGGCTTCTGAAGCCCTTAGCAGCTTGCTTTCAGGCTGAGACACCTCATTTCTACACTCATCATACTATGAAGATGGGAATACTTCGGCTATTAGCTAAGTCCTAGTTTCTGTAGTTTAAATATGAGGGAGGTATTGTCAGAAAAATCTCTTTACTAAGATTTACTTGCCAAACTGACTCAAAAAATTTATACTTGTTAATCTTCCAGGAGTACTATAAAGCTGATCTTATCTTTGACATTTGGATGGGATGTAGAAGGATGGGATGAATAACTTTTAATGAGATTTCCTTGAAGGATGCATTTATGATTCTGGTATTTATTAGTGGGCATTTATTTGAATATGAAAAGCAACCCATTATAAGGCTGAGGTGATTGAATATATATCCTTTGCTCCACATGCTGTCATTCAAATCATTGTCAGTTATGTAGAGGTTGATGTGTGTGTGTTGTTTTTTGTTTTTCCTGGCAGCAGAAGGAGAAAAGGTTAACAATTCAAAAAATAAAGAAGTAACCAGGAGAGAAATTGTTTTCAATTTTTTTTTGTCTGTTTGTTTGTTTGTTTGTTTAGAATGTGTGTGTGCATTCAATATCTTTAAATTTTCAGCATTTTCCCCTATTGCTTTTAGTATTTACATTACTTTGACAATTATGTGAGTTTATATTTACCAATATATGTCTTATATTAAAAAATAAAATCAACTTCTAGGATGAAAAGAAACATTGGATTATTTTGCAATATGTAGTTCTTCAGAACAGTCAAAGAAGGGAAGTACTATAACAACCCTAAGAATACAGTTCTTTAAGGAGTTGACTGTTCCAAATTCTTATTAGACTTATGTTTGCCGTGTGGCTAATGTCTAACTGATCTAGCTAATTTTATTGTAATAGGTACCAAATCAGTGAACTGGCCAGTTTTACTCCAGTGTATCTCAGGTCCATTGCAAATATCCTTTACAAGTACTATGATTGCACATTTTCACTAAATCCCTGAACAGGTTTTAATTTATTTAGATTTATTTATTTATTTATAAGATGATGGCATGCTTTCAGCAGACACCAACATGCCTGTATCTCTCAGGATTAACCTACAGAGTTCTAATCAATGAAGGCTTATATAGAATAGATAATAGAGTATGTGTATATCCACACAAAGTAACCCTACATTTTAAAAGGAACTAGAACCTAATCAAGCTAGGCGAAGAGACTGTAGAGGGCAGTATTACACCCTCACCGAAAAATGTCTTTCAGTCCGGATGTCTGGCAATCTGATTATCAAGTCCCTTACACCAACAGAATAATGACTCCATTGAAGTCAAGGAAATTACATCAGTGTATAGCCCCAGTATTTCCAAATCACTGCATAAACTTGACAGATAGAAAATCAATAGCACGCAATTCAATCATATCATTAAGCTGCTTGACAGAACGTATATATGAACAATTGATGAACCAAGCATTAAATGAAAGATTTTGGCACTATATGACTAAGTGTATAATTGATAATTATTGATTGCCATATGAAAACATTAAAAAATATTCAATACTCATGGGAGAATGTATCAGCAGGTGACATACACAACAGGTAAAGGCAAAAGGGAGGCTGCATATGTTTTTAGAAGAATGCATTAAAAAGTGTTTTCTGTAAATCCTTTGTATATCTTCTCATATTGTTTTTGTGTGTGTTTAGTTTAGTTTTGTCCTATTTGCAAAAATGAAAAAAAAAAATCCTGCTAGTGCTAACAAATTTATAAAAGTAAGTAGAAAAGACATATATAATCGGTCAGATTTGATTAATAAATTCTCAGTTTGAATGGGATAAGCTGAACATCATATCTGTGCAGGGTAAAATGATGGCTTCCATCTTGTTAAAAACATATAACAATTAACACAACATTTTTGTAAGCACTTGCTATAATTATAAAATTATTGATTTCACTAAAATAAAGAGGAAGGACCTGTGTCAATTGAAACAAGACTAGCCAATGACAAATGTACCATGCACTGTGGATCACCGGGAATCTGCAGGCATTTCTATTGCTTTGAAAAACAGTTAATTGATTTGACTCACAAGCCATCCATGTCCATGAGAGGAAAAGGTGATTTGATCCACTAGCCTCCAAAAGTAGACATTACTAACAAGTTTCAGGGAGCAGAAAAACCTGCTGTGAATATTTGGGTAGCACAGAAGGAGTTTTATGTTCCAAAATAAGTTTATTCACTTTCTCTCTCTGCTGCATTGTGAAAATGAATTCCACAAAGTAGCAATTAACAAATATTTTATATAACTTCGAATAAAATAATTTCTGGTAAGATATTTATCAAATTATTTGCAAGCTAGATGAAAGGAATGATTTTTTATTTATTTATTTATTTTTTTTTTTTCCTCCCATGCAACTTTCCTCACGAGCAGCACTGGCCTGAAAAGCTACTGCCCTGCCTGATTAGTTCTGCCCCTGTGTTTTCATTCCATGCCTGTGTAAGAGGATGCACAGTGAGCTGCACCAGAGCAGTGAGAGCTGAAGACAAAAAGAAAATAGTAGAGGGACACAAGGGAAGATTTATTTATTTATTTATTTATTTTATTTTTATTTTTTTTTTTTTATTTTTTTTTTTTACTTGTGCAATTTCATCACTGCATTTCCATGTGGCACAAACACAGCCATGCTAACACAGGGGAAGAGGCAACACCTGAGTGGGAAGAAAGCTACAGGGAGTAGCTGCTGATTAACTGGCCCCAGCACTGAGTATGAAATCATGAGTTTTGGGGTCCCAATGAGCTTTTGTGCACAGATAGGATTTCACTGGTTTTCATAAGCTTGATTCCTAAAGGACAAGCCTATGTCTGAGCACAAAATAATCCTTCCTTATGCTTCTGGTGCTGGAGCCAAGAGTATTGACATGTTCTGTGCCACTCCAGATGACTCAATTCTGTCTAACGGTGCAATTGGAGCCTCTCTTCCCAAATAGTTCTATAGGCAGCACACTGGCATGTGAAAGCCACTGATGCTCTCAAAGCTACTCAGCTCCCATATATCACAAGAATATTTTCCCATGTCAGTGTAGCATTGCACTCAAGACTGTATATTCTACTCATTTGTTAAAAGGGATGATTAGCTCCAGTGCAGTACTGTGCTGCTACAACAGCTGGGGCAGCCTACTTTGAAATACCATTGCCTTCTTCCCCTTCTGTAGTGCACACTGGCACCAAGCACTTCTGGGGAGAGAGCTTTGGGTGGTGTAGGCAGATACAAGAATATATGGGTGAAGGCTTGCCTACTGGAGGAAATTCCTGCATAAAGACAGCAGTAATGTTTGATTTTCAGGACAAATGTTGTGTCAGGAGTCTAATAAAATTAAGTTGCAATAATGAAAGAATAAGGCTAATAATAATGTAACTGAGAATGGTTATGTAATTCCCCAGATATTAATATGTCTTCAGTTTTCAAAACACACCAAAGATAAGAATTATCTTTCAAGGTAGATGTAATGTTTTTTAATGTGTAGAGTCAAAATTTTATTAAAGGAAAAGATTTTTTTCCTTTAGCCATAAACTGAAAAATCAGTACTTATAGTTAACAAAATGTTTAATTTGTGTTTCAATCAACTCTGGCATTTTCATGAGAATCATGACTAACAGATCTTTTCTTCTTTAGAAATAATTTGTAACAGTGAACAAAAGCAATTATTATGTTTTGCCCACCTCATTGTAATGCTTAAGTTCTTGTGCAATGAGAAAGAAGCGAATGTATTTATAAATTAAACTTCATCTCTTACCTTTGTGGGCTTTACTGACTGCTGTAATTGAGAGTACTGTGTAGGGAATAAATTCGCGAAACAAATTTTGTAAGATAGTACTATAAAAATATTTTCCTTATTTGAAGATAAGTAAGGATATAAACATCTATTATATGTTCTCTGTAGTAATTATTATTATTATGGAATAGAAAAGCTATTCTTTATATGCTAGTTGATAGAAATAGTTCTACTTTCACCATTTACAACAAAAATAGAGATGAGCAGACCTGTTCCTTTTCCCCAAGATACTGAAATGTGGCTTTCATCATTGCTGCTGGGCCATTCCTTATCCTAGCTCCAACTTCAGTCAAATGTTGAAAGTGTGCCCTCCAACCATTTAAGATGCAATCCCAACTGCAACTTTACTATGCTTGTTGGAAGGAAATCCAGAGAACATTGAAAAATTCTTGCCAACTTCCTGAGCATATCTAATTTTAAATGTTAGGCATGAAATAAGAATTAAAGGATGTCATAGCACAAGTTACAGTACAACACTAAAATAATCTGGGAGAGGATGCTCCATTTGCTAAACAAGCTGTTTCTCATTGATAAACTTTGAGAAAGCCAGTTCCACTTTGGCACACAGAAGAGAAATACACATAAAACTTTTAAATTACAATGAAAATGTCATATAAAAAGTTATGCATCTCAGTAGGAACCAAATATAGGATTTTTTCTTTATGCCCAGTTACTGCTGGTTACTTGTTTTAATTGGTAATTGAATATGAATGGCAATTGGACTTCCTAAGTATAATGAAAGTAAAATTTGAATAAGTCACCTTGCAGTAAGGCCTTTATCTGAAAGACTTCTTTAACAACTTGCAGAGCCATATTGAATATTTAAGTTACTAGTATACAATACGGTCACAAGGGCTACTTGTACAGAGTAGCTTCTGAGATTAGAGGTTAATTTACCTTCTTTTAGGTTCTTGTTTAACCCCTATTAGCCTATCAGGTGGAGTTTCAGTCTTTATGACATTTCATAGAAATGAGGAAGTACATTTATCCTATCTTATAGATAGCCTTATTTGAACACCTAATCTGTGATCCACCCTTTGCCATCACTATATTAATTTATTTGTCTGTGTATTTTGGTCAGTTTACATTAAAAGCCACAGATGACAGTTCCATGTTGACTGTTGACCATTTTCCAGCATAGTCTGACATGGCAAGAACCTGCTGACTATATTATTTGAGAATCAGAGACAAAAAAATAATGGAAGATTTAAAGAAACTCAGGATAAAGTTTACATTTACATAAATATTTCTGCATCATGAACTTAGCCTACTGAGCTTCTTTTATTTACCTTTTCTAGACTTTTAGTATGAGAGTACTTTACAAGTAAAAATGTTAGTTCAGTTTTTCTTAGATAGAAAGAAAAAGAACAAGTCTTTAAGTATTTATTTTTATCATTTTCTAGTCTGAGTTTTTCTGTGTTTCAGTTTTATATTAATTCAAGAAAAGCTAGCTAAAATTTCCAAGCTTTATTTGACCACAGTCAAATACATACATAAATACATGTTTCTGGAGTTCCTTGACTACACTTTAACCACCGAGGTTTGTGTAAAACTATGCCTTGACCTTGAAAATATTTTCCTGAACTCAGTCTGAGCTACGTTTGTAATTAGAATCATATCCCATGTTTAAATCTTCAGAATAGGTGTAATAATTCAAACATGTACAACTTTTTCTTATTCCATACAGTATCAAGGGAAAGGTCCATATGGAGAATCACATCACTGATTTTTTCAGTTATTTTTCATAATTTTCTATATTGTAATCATAGTTGAATACAAAGGAACTGTCAAAGTGTTTTGTTTGTTTGTTTGTTTCCAGAAATAATTGAAACTCTGGTTATTTGAAAATTTCTGGGCTCATAACTATTTATTTCTGCACTCTAACTTGAAAGAGGAATACCAAAATATTTCTTGTTTCTCAGCTTTTCACCAAGTGATTGAAAAGACAATAAAAAAAATATCTTAATGGAACACCTGCATACTGGTAACCCAAATAAATCTTAGCAGCTACCAAGTACATGTATGTTTCATAAAAGTCCTTCTCCAGTTTGCAATCTTCAACTTAAATGTATTTTTGTGTGTGTGTGTGTGTGTAATTTATGCTTGCCTTTAAAATCATCTTTGCATTTCTTTTTTGCGCCATTTCTGTTCCCTCTGTTTAGGCAGGAACTGCAAGTCTTCTCTCAGACCTTTCCCCTGAACACTTAAGCTAGTTTTAGATATTCCTTTCTCTCACTCTGGTTTTCTCAAAAGATGTTTTGCCTCCTTCCACACCACTAATAGTTGGATACAAATGATTATTTTCATCTGAATAAACTACTTAGACAATCCATTGACTGTTCATTGTTACACTTCTTTGATAACATGAATTTCTACTGAGACATCTGATGAAGGCATCTTCCTCATTTGCTGCCCCAGGCAGCTTAACCTCACCACCAAATCCCTTTTCCACCTTTTTCTCACTGTCTAGGATTAAGCTTTCTTGTTCTTATTTGTGAGGTCATAGCTGTTCGTGTTGTATCACATCTGTTTTTGTCTCTTTCTGTAGAGACTGACTTTTTTTTCTTTGACTCTTTTTTCTGTCTGCTTTGGAGCTTTTCTGTGTGTGTGTTTGTATGTGTGCAAGCATGTTAAGAGTGAAGCCATTTCTTTACTTGAAAAATTTCTTTGGCTACCTTTCCTCCTGTTTCTGTTTGGAATATTCTTATTAAACCTAGCAAAAAGAAAAATGCCTCTGTCTAATAATCATCTCTGCTGTACCTCTTATTAAAAGTATGAGTGAGGAAATGATGGTTACATTTTCTATTGGGAGATTATTTATTATTAGTGTTTTCAAAATTAATATTTTGTATTAAAATATTAAGCTATAATGAACATTTATCGTTACTGCTTTTTTTGTGTTATAATTCATTTTCACCTTTTTTTCAGACAAATTAGAACTCTTCTCTGTGGGTTTGCAGAGCATATAGCACAAGTCTATCTCATGTACTGGTTTTCTGTCTTTTCGAATACAATTTTCTTGATCTGGTCTAGATCCCTTCATAACAGGTAGGAAGACATTCAAAGTAGTCTGACCTTTCTTAGTTGTTTTCCATTGATCTACAGGAATGCTAAAACACAATGAACACCACTAATCAAGGTTATTGACTTCAGTCTTATTAGCTATTGACTTCAGACTTCAGTATGTTTCACAGCCATTCAAGGTTTTATCACACAACAAACAAGAAAGGAAGATACTATTATACTGCTTCAGAAATGCAAATGCATGCACACATGATATGAACTTTGTTCATTGCACATTCTGTACCAAGACCTTAATCCTCAGGAGTACATGTGTTTGCAGCTCTAGTCTAGATCAGATCAAGCAGTCTATTCAGCATAGTTGCCAACCATGTTTCAGAGGTCAGTCTGCCAGATGGCCTACTCAATATACAGTGTAGGCATGAGCTGTGCCATATTTGGCACTCTGAGGGAACTTGATTCCTCAAGCAATGTCTTCATAGCTTTGCTCTCCTGCCGGTTGAGTCACAGAGAGACTCAGTATGGAGAAGAGCTTGCATTGCCAAGTAAAGGATAATGAGATAGTTGTAACAGCATCACAAATTCCTGCTGACATTGTCAACCTTAAACTTTCTCTTTGTAAGGCACAAAAATTTGAGTAGCACAGATATAAGCCAGGCCACCATAGGGCCAAGGAATCGGTGGGGTGGATTTTTATCCAAGAAGAGATGTAGCCAGAGACACTAATGGTAAAGTCCAAAGAAGGAGTTTATTACTTTATTTAAATTGAAAGGCTAACAATAAATTAGAAATCCAGGACAAAAATGAAAGACTTCATCTTTCTCAACATGACTTCCCTAGACTAAGTATTGCATTGTTTTTCCTTTTCTAATGAATGTATATGTTAAACTCAACAGGCAAGTTGTCTTTGCAGTGATTGCTGTTTAAGTCCCCAAATTTGAGCAGCCTCTAAGTACACACTTCTACCCTTACACATATATTTATTCACAAGGAGACCCATATGCTATCCTATAATTGTAGGTACCTGGGAGAAGAACATGCAGCAGCAGACTAGTAGTAGAATAATAGTAAAAGTAGTAGTTAGAGGCTGCTTAAAATTTGAGACTCATTGTAACACGGCCCAGAAAGATCACTTAGCTATTGAGTCCAATTATCTGCTACTGAAGAGAAAGCATAGGGATATTGTGGTAACTACAAAATTCAAGCTTTTCTTCCTACTTACCTCCCCCCCCCAACTTATAAAATGCAGATAACCTTGTTCTTCTATCCTCTCCCTGCTCCCTTATTTATTTTGTATTATCTGCCTATAATAAACTATATATTATAATGAGCAGATAAGAAGGTTATACACAACTATGTAATGGATAAGTGATATGTCCAAGCTAATTCTCACATCAGGTAGTGCGGGTCTTCAAGCAGTAGGAATATTTGCAATTTTCCTTAACATTGGTTATCCCAGCTTTTCATAGCTGCATTAATGAACAGTTGACTGTAAAGAAATTTTACATTTCTAGCTTGCTTTGCAACCATACATCATAAAGCACTTTTCAACAAATAGTCATAATGAGTGTTTTACAGATTGAGAAAGTGAGTTGAGGCAACTGATTAATTCAAAATTATTCAGAGATGGATAGAACCCAGGTTTCCCAAACCATAGTTCATTGCTCAAAGCCATATGTAATGCTAAGTTACATTAGAGGATACCTTTAGATGTAATGCTAAGATACATTAGAGGATACCTTTAGATGGCAGAAAGGAACCAGAGCAGAATAGCATCTCCTCCTACTATTCATGTGCAGTGTGTGCAGTCAACCTCTCAATTTTCTCATTCCTCAGGGGGTCCATCATCTCTCACCTCTTGTTTGGCAGACCCTACACTAAGTAATGCTGCAGAGGGTTAAGAGAAAAGGGAGAAAGAACCAGAGAGAAGGCATGACAGCTGTGCTGCAAAAGGAAACTATAGCAGTCCTTTTTAGTCTACAAAGTACAGGCGGGGAAACCGAATGAAAAATAATAATTAAAAATGCTTGGGCATGGCTGAGTTTGTATTTTGTTCTAATTCATTTTGTCAATTTACTTTTTCCAAATAATCTTTTATTTTTTACAATGTATGAATTTAATCTGTGAACCTTTTCCCTCAAATTTAAGCCTCACTTATATCTTGAATCAAGTCACTCATCTCTAGCATTTGCAATTTGCCAGTCAGCAGCTGTGTGAATAATGACAATGATTGATGAAAAAGGAATTCCTTTTGGTAGGAATGTTTAAATAATAGTTTTTTATTATTTATTATTATTATTTATTATTATTATTATTATTATTATTATTATTATTTTATTTATTTAAGGGAAAACATGGGAAGGTTGTAAATGCAGGTCCTAGTTCTATTCACTACCTCCTATTACAGACATTCTGAGAATTTCTAAAGGTGTTTTAAAGCCTTTATGTTCTAATAGATCACTCAAACACAGCGCAGACTAAGAGGTTGCAAGCAGAAATTTGATGGGGGATTGTTAATGGGAGTAGCTTAAAGAGATTACACTGTAAATTCAGATTCTATCTGACCTCATGAAGATCTTTGTATATATAACAATTAAATGATATGGTTTCACATATATAGAAAGTCTATTCTCTACCTGTCACTTTAAATGGCTCTGTAGGCTGTTTTATAACTTTAGAGAACTTTTAACTTTTCTCTTTTATTTTTTTTTTGGTATTTTTGACAGAACTCATCCAAAGTATCTTCAAATAATAATTTGTATGGGTGACAAGGGCAGTCAATAAGAAACAGAAAGTAGTATTATTGAATCAAGCTTGGACTAACTGCATAGGCAAACATAGACCAGAGAGAAATTATTTTCCTATTATATTTTGATTAGTTTGTGGTTGTCTCCAAGTTGTAATTTACCTTTTAAGAGAGTCTGTATTTGTCTCTGGGAGCCTCGTTTACATTTGTCTCAGTAGGGGCATAGGAGTACTGAGGTTCAGATGAAGAATCATCTTGTTCCTACTTGATGCAATCATTAAGATGGGATGCAAACTTGGAGGGATTGAAATGAAGCAGAAACTCATGGTAGAGGCTTGGAGCACGTAACTGATATTGGTATAGAAAGCCTCTAAGGATCAGGGTTTATATGATAGAATATGTTCTAAATTATTTTTGTGTGAAGTAAAATGTTAATTTACTCCTCTCTCTTCATAAAATATTTAACTTTATGAAATAGAGTACACCTGAGAATATATTGTTTACATAAGTTTAGAATTATCAGTTAGAAAGAAGTTGGCTACTGGAATAATTCCCAAAGTAGACTTTTGTTTTTTTTTTTTGTTTTGTTTTTCTGGACATGATTTAAAACAACAAGAACAAACATTTCTTTGATAACCTACTTTCAATTATATCTCCCTAAATATATATTTTTTTCTATTGAAATGTGGAAGTAATTCCATCTCTCATAGTAATTTTAAAAATATATATATTTTTAGTAACTTTTTAAAAAACTCTTTGAGATAGAAAAAAAGTAGCATGTTGCTTTTATGGTTTATGGTATATATTTAATTTTTATTTACAGCTTATTAGAGTAGGAATTTGAACTTATTCTTTCTCTCCTTCTCTGGATGAGTGCTCCCCTCTTCTCACTTATGGCCTTATCCTCCTGCTGGCTACCCTTCTTTCTGACTGGACCAAACTAGTCCCTCAAATGAGAAAGTCATTCAACATCAGAAACTGAAAATCTTCCCACATGTATTCTCCTTGCTCAAAAACACAGCTCAGATCCTCTCAGACAGAATTCAACTTCACTTTTTCACATTAAGAGAACTAACATTATCACAAATTTGTTGGAAGAATTATGTCTACTGCAGCATTAAACTGGGACTAAATTTACTCAGGCTATAAATTGGTAAATCTCTTCAATTAGGTGATGCACTGATTTTCAAAAGGTAATAGAAAAACATACATACATTCACTGTCCATTGTGAAAAAAATCAGTCTAACTCTTCTTACATTTTTATTCTCCAATCTGTAGAACTGTGATAGAAAAAATAGTCTACAAAAAATGATGAATATATTATGTTTTATGAACTATAATTCACAAGTATTCAATAGCTTTTTACTAAAAAAAAAAAAATAAAAAAAAAATAGGAAGACTTGAAGAAATAACAATAAGCTATTCTTGAACTAGGTGGAGCCAAAGAAACATTAGACCAAAAAAAAAAAAAAAAAAAAAAAAAAAAAAAAAAAAAAA
>CM021772.1:18972569-18987775 GCA_011076525.1 Nettapus auritus | reverse complement strand
AAAAAAAAAAAAAAAAAAAAAAAAAAATTGAATTAGGGGAATAATTGAATGACCTCTGCCTGAAAAACTGTGCCATACATTATCTTTGCACTCAGTGGAAACATTCTCCTTTGTCTTTAGAGCAAATCAGGCAATTTTCAAGCCAAACCAATTTTCTAAATCATAATTAGACAAGAGGCTAAAATAGATCCTTGTGATGGAAGTGGGTTATAAATTTAACATGATATCCATAATTCATCCCTGAAGAAAGACCCTTTACATTCCAAAAGGTTGGATAATATAACTTAAGGAGCTGGCCTGCTGATGGTGTAACAGTCTATCTTGCTTAGTTTACTTTAGAACTTTGATTCATACCATGCTCAGTTTTTGTTTTTTTTTTTTTTCCCAGTGGGAAAACTAGGTTCTAAACGTCATTCTCACACTTACTAACATAATTTCCTCCGCACCAGGACATCAGCCTTGGGCATACCCTGTTTTTTAGCTAATAATTTTGTCTTTTTCAGTTTTCAGATGAGTTGTGAATTATAATTGACCACCAAAAAGCTTTTATTTTATTTTAATTTATTTTAATTTTATTTTATTTATATGCACACACAGACTCTCAGAATGTTATGCTAGCAGATGAGGAAAACATCCACTGCCATTTCATAACACATTAGGCATTTAAAATATGAAAAGGAATGGGAAAAAAACAGTTTGAATGATGATGACAAATGTGGCAACAGGCAAGTATAACCTTGACAAAACCTTTGTCTTTAAAAGTGAGTTGCAAGATATGTATTTTACATAGCACAATTAGAAATTCTTACTACTACAAAGTAGTCAATTGAATTTCAGGTTTCCTTCAATATGAGGTCAACCTTCCATCCATTAGCATTAAAACTACTTCATTTAGAACACTTTTTATTTTTTGTTACAGTTTCATTAGTTTTTCAAGTAAGCCAGAGAAGAATGAATGTTCTCCATAAACAGTTATCATGAATATTTTCCAAGACTTGATAAAAAATGTTGTTTCTAATTGACTCACACTTAGTATCACAGTATAGAAAATCTATAAAAGCTTTATTTTCCCAGCATTGCTTCTATTGCTTCAGGTACTCATCAGAAGCTCCTACAGTGCAGATGATAGATGGCTGTCATGAAATAAATCTGAAAAGCTGTTCAAGGCAAATTTAGTTGCATTTGTGAAATTGCATAAGTACTGAAGTAACAAAGACAGTATCTTTTACAGTAAACTCTACACCTGCCATTTAGCCAAATAATGCAGTAATCCTAAGCAGAAGAAATAATTATGCTGTCCAGCACTGATGTACCAGCAAACAATCTGCTTACAGGATCCTTGATGATATATCATGTTTAAAATGTTTGGCTGAAACCACCAATCACTTTGTTGGCTCTTGAAACGAGTTTGCTAAGTCCATTCCCATTTTGACCTCATTTTTTTGAAACCTTTCATCATTCCAGAATGATTCTTGGCCACAAACAAGTGTGGCCCCCTGCCAGCATTGTTTGTCTTACTCAGAGCTGATCTGAGAACCTTGAATCAACATCTAATTGAGCAGACAAGTTGTCTCTACTTGCCCCTGTGTATCCATTTGTGGTTTTTCATCCTCTTGCAGAGATTTTCCTATAATAAACTTTTCATTAGATTGCAAGCTCTTTAAGTCAGGTATTATCTTTCTACCAACTGTGTGTACAGATCAACTTTAAATAGGCCTTGAAACATTTAGCTGCTGGTCAATTCTGTAATAGCAACAGATAAGTTTATCCAGCTCATGACTTTCAGTATTCCTCTGTTTTGTCACTGCAAAAAACTGCTGCTGCATTTCTTTCTCTCTGCTGTAATTGCTTTCCCTGCTTATAACCTAGTGAATAATGTATGTTCACATTAGAGTGTTTGTCCCTGTGGGAGAACCTTCTAGTCACCTCAGTGTTTCTTCAAACATGCTACTGTATGTGACACTATGAGATAAAGAAAGTAAACAACCAGATTGCAGCTTGAACAGGTGCCACAGCTCAGATCTAAAAATACCTAAATGGAATAAAAGATCCTTTCTGGTCAGCACTGTATGTTTGATAATTGGAGCAGTACCTTGCACTTACTTTGAGTCCTTTGATTAAGGAATTCATGGGACAATAAAATGAGGAATATTAATGTTCTCTGGACATTTTATGTGTGAACAAAACAAGATCCTCTGAGGTAAAATGATTCATACAAGGTCAAACAAGAAAACAGTAAAGACGATAGTACAATAAGAAATAGATCTTGGATTGTATTGCTATCTAGAACTAACTCTACACATAACATGAAATCCCAGTGAAGTCAATAGCATCAAGATTTTACTGAGTTTCATGCTTGCAGGGCAGGTCACGAAATGTTTGCTATTTTCTCAAAGTGTAACACCTGTTATAAAAAATAAGGTAATGTGGTTTCACACTGTCTACGAAGGAAGGAAAGTGTGCTTAGGTATAGAAGTATGAAAGCCTGTGATTACTAGTACCAGAACACAATGTGGGGTATGTGGCACTTAGGTTAGTAACCTTCCTTTACCATACCATATTTGCCCCATCATTGGAGGCAATAAGCCCAAGGACAAAAAGAGCAAGGAGTAGACCACTTGGAAATCTTATCATGTAGCTTCTGCAAAGTATTTCCTGCAGTGTAGGATTGTTCAAAGTTGCAGATGCTGTGTGTTGCTTGCTGAGTGAGAAAACTAGCTGCTGTTCACTGAGGTAGATAGAAAAGAGAAAGAAACTTGGTAACCTGTTAATGCTGTGTGTTGTCTCCCCTGACTGCAAGTCCATATATTAGTGGGTCAGCTGTATCCTTCTCAAACTAGATGCTGTCTACCTTTTACGGATTGCTATAATGGTCCTTGTGCCTGGGAGAGGGACAATTTTGAAATGTTCTTCAATAGCAAGTGACTCCTGTATATATCAATTACTTTCTTCCTTTTCTATTCTCTCTTTTCATTCTTCATTCAAACATACATTGAAGGTTAACAATCAGTTAGTCAAACCAAATGCAACACTTCAGCCAGGCTGGTTTTTAGGTCCAATGCTATAAATAATGAAACGAAAATATGTACTTAAGACTGTTTTAGTCAGGTATGCAATACTTCAATATCTCTGAAGATCCTTAATTTGATAGTGCTGGGAAAATACCATTTCCACTAATACCAGGTTGGTTGCAGTAGAATTGTGTTTTCTCAGTGTCTTCTAGAAAATCATGAAACACTGGGGAAAAAATAAAAATAAAAAAATAAAATAAAATTAGGTCTAGTGGTTTACTTGGGCACCCACCCTGAGACCATCTGAGAGAATTACAAAGGATCACAAGAAATATCCACCTGTAGACCTGTTATTAGGGTCCCAACTTTCTACTGGCTGGTTTTCTTATGAATCTGAAAGGCTATCAAAGAAAACAATGATGTATGCAAAGTGCCGTTGGCTTCAGTACAGGAATATCTTCAGAATAATAGCTGGAGAAAATACTTTATTGACGCAAAGAGATGGTTTGGTCATTTTTCTTTCAGTTTGGGTGGGAAAAAAAGGACTAACAATTTTAAACAATATAAAAAAATAGATAACTGACAAGTTATAGATAATAATAAAAATAATTAACTGACTTTTTTTTTTAATAAATAGATTAGATTTCACATTAATGTATTTTTAAATTCTTAAAAATCAGTTCAGTGAGCACAGAGAAAGCAATGGATTAAAAGATATATTTTCAACAGAAGGATATATCACTGTCTATTTTTGTATACAAAGAATTCACACAAAATACATGGCAATATGTCACAGAGGTAGCAGCTACAATTTTAAGAAAAGGACCAAGAAAAGCACAAATGAAAAGGATAAACAGCTTGTGATATATGACATCAGTACAAAAACCTGTTTAGAACTATCTTTCCTCATAAAATTACAAGTATCTTATGCTTTATGTACTTTTAATTTTTTTTTAATAGAAGAAGTAATCCTGGTTACTTGTGGAAGACAGCACAGAACAGTGTGAAAAATAACATCCTGTGACATGTTAATGGAGAATAAATTTAGCATTAGTATTTTTTTTTTTTTTTAATGAACCATAGTTGTTTCCTGTTTTGCTCATTTCAAAGTTGCATCATATAATTTTATGAATGTTTTTCATAAAACAATGTGGGGCATTTTTGATATTTTTAATAATAGTGTGCTGAATTTGGATAGTTTCATTTGCAATTTAAGTAATGCTTTGTTCTGATGAGATCTCTGGAGGTGGTTTTGACATTTAAAAGTGATGTGAAGAGATTCAAAGTGATTAAAGCTGTCAAATGTTACCCTAATTGTGTGACTGCAATCTTTTCAGCCTCTTTCAATGAGTGTATACATTATACACGCTGCACAGCACTTCTGTTTAGATTGAGGTTTTTTATTAATGCCATCCTGATTGACAGAAATTATTGCAAGATCACAAGTGGAACTAAATTAGTTTGCCACTGCATTCAAGCAACATGCATAGCCATGAACTTTCAGGATGCAGCTATCAGCTTAACACAGTCCTTCCTCTTCCCCCTCTACATCCCCCAAAAATATGTTATGGTAGTGCCAGATTATACAAATTCATGCTAGCCTATAAGAATAAGAAAGGTTTGACCATATTAAACTGTTTTGACCTTCAGTTTATATATTTAAAATTATGCTTTATAGTTGTTTTGTTGTTGTTGTTGTTTATTTGTTTTTATATTTCTTAGTTAAGTAGTGGATATACTGACAGTCATTCTGAATAAGCCAGATTTTCATGACTGACTTTATTAATATTTTGCCATGTATTTATGTATTTGTGGAAGCTATATTACTTATTGATACCTTTTTGTCTATCACAAATAAGAAAATTTCTAAACCATTTTGATATCCTTAGAGATTCATATTTTAGCTATTTGGACAGGAAAAATGGGAGTAGAAATATTCAGACTACTAGAAAACTGTTTTTTGTTGAATATTTAGTAGTTTTTTTTAAGGTAATTAAAAGGTCCAGATTCAGTACCACCTTCATAGATTTGTCTCCATGCACTAATAGGAATAAAGGATAAAAATCTGCCCTCAAATGAAAATGTTTCATGATGATGATGATGATGATTATTTATCCTGCTGAGCACTTGGTAATGTTGAAGTGGTTTAAAAACTCCATGTCAAGACTATTCAAGTAACCAGAATAAAATGCACTGTAATTACATATACCAAAATGGTCAGTAACATACAGCGAAACTTAAATGGCTGTAACTATAATTAGAAGTTTTCTTGTAATGTAATAACTATCTTCAATGATAGTTATGATTCCAAGGATTTTTAAACAAGGAATGAAGCATCTGCTAGCCTACAGATTTCAAATGACCACACAAATACTGGAAAACTTGAAGCTCAGATCTCAAATAGCCTGATTAGTCATGCAGCTAGAAGAGCTAAGCAAACATGTGGACTCGAAATCAAATTGAACCTTAATACTGATGATGACAGCAGCAATTACTGTGACAAGATTATCTCAACTGAAAATATAGTAGCAAGTACATCAAACTACAGAGAAAAGATTTTAATGGCCTCCAAACCCTAGATCAAACACTTTTACAGCAAGGACACAGCAATATTTGTAAATATCACAAAAATCTGAAAGAAATATAATTTGAGTGGAACACTTGCAGGAAAAGGTTGCAGATGTAAAGAAGTCTATCCTAGAAAAAAAGCAGTTTTACTTATGAAGAATTAGAGGAGAGAAGATTGCATTTCAATGAACATTTTATTTGTACCTTCTTGTAGGCAGGAAGACCATAATGAACACATGTAAGGGTCATCACCTCTTTTTTTTTTTCTTTTTTTTAAAAAAATTTATTTATTATTATTTCTATTTTCATACAAAAAGCCCATCTAAATGTTTATGTAGTGTGACCCTCAGTAGTACTAAACTAGAAGGTAAATAATGTTTTAAATATTGCCCAACAACTGCAGCAAAGAGATAGGAGGTAAATTCTCCAAAGGAACTATTTTTCCCATGTGTTGCCCAGTTAGATTTGCTTGCAGCTTTCTCAAGCTAAGCAAATCATTGTTATCGGGGCTGTAGAGAATAGATGAATTAACATTTGAAATGTTAATTGTTTTAGTAGCAAATTACTATATTTCTTACTCGTTGTCAGTGATTTATTTTCAGCCTATTTTAATGCCATGTTTTGCACTGAGGGAATTACTTGTGTCATTGATACCTTTGGAACATTGCACACTTTTCAGCCATGTTGCAGTCTCTTGACAACAGTGTTAAGAATTAATTATAATTCATAATTATAATGGTTAACAATAAAGCTCAAGTTTTGATGGCTTTAATGCCTGATGAGGGTAACTAATAGAGTTGGGTGAATAATTCATAGAGAATGATTTATTCAGTGAATTTGCCAAATAATGTCTGCAAATAATTCCTTAGCTTGTTTGCAAGCCGTTCATTGTGAGTATTCCCCCATTTGAAATCTGAGCTCATTAGAATGGACACACAGTCTTTATGGTGTTTTTCTGCTCACTGATAGTAATTCTAGAACAGAGTATTCTCATTTACAGAACTCACCTTTTGCTTTTTACGAAGCTTCCCAATATTTTCTTTAAATTGACCAATAAGGTAAAACTAAAATGTCAATGTATAGCAAACATTAAATGAGAAGTATTATGAATACTTTCAGACTGAGTTATTTTTTACATTCCTGCTTAACTTTTAGAAAATTATAGGGATTTTGTTTTTTAGTTTAGTTTTGTTTTTAAAGCACAACTTTCTCATAGATAATGTGTGGTGGTTTTGCCTTTCTGGGCACAACTGTTCTCTCACTCTCTCTCCTCAAAGGAAAACAGGGAGAAAATATGATGGAAAAGGGCTCAAGGGTTGAGATAAGGATAGAGAGATTGCTCACCAATTACTGTAATGGGCAAAACAGACTCAGCATAGGGAGATTAATATAATTTATTGTCTATCATTAGCAGTCTAGAGCAGAGAGAAACTAAAAGCAAACTAAAAAGGCCTTCCCCTCATCTATCCTTTTCTACATCCTCCCCCCATGCGGTGCAGGGAATGGGGGCTGCAGTCAGTCCCTGATGCCATCTCCACCATTCCTTAATGGTCACTCTCTTCCCCTGCTCCACGTGGGGTCCTTCCCACGGGATGCCATCCTTCCAAAACTGATCCTTCATGGGCTGCTCACAGACAGCAGCTCTTCAATAACTACCCCAATATGGGTCCATCCTTCAGGAGCAGACTGTTCCAGCACAGGTCCCCCATGGTCAACAGCTCCCACCAGAACTCCTGTTCCACTGGGGGCTCCTCCACAGGCTGCAGCATGGAGATCTGCTCCATGTGGGACCCATAGGCTGCAGGGGAACAGCCTACTCCACCAGGGGCCTCTCCACAGGCCGCAGAGAAACTTTTGCTGCAGAGCTGGAGCACCTCCTGCCCTCCTTCTGCACTGACCTTGGGGGCTGCAGAGCTGGTTCTCACTCCTCTCTCCCAAGTTCTGTTGCAAAGCAGGTTTTTTGTTTCTTTATTTTTTATTTTTATTTTTCTTTTCCTTCCTTCAATCTACTCTCCCAGCACAGGCCCAACCAGTATCGCTTATGGCTTTGCTCTGGCCAACAGCAGATCCCTTTTGGATCTGACTAGAATTATCTTTGGTCTGATATAGGGCTGCTGCTGGGCTCTGCTCACAAAGGCTGCTCTTGCAGCCCTCCAGCTACTAAACCCTTCCCACATATATCCAATACATAATTTTCTTTATAGTAGATGTTGCAGCTGTTTTTGGCTGTCCATACCTTTGATTGTGGTGTGGACAGGTATCAACAAAAAAAATCAAAATGGAACAGTGTACAAAGTTGGTCTCACAAAAACATAAAATGACACTACTTCTTGTTAAAAGTATATTAGATAACTAATTATATAATCTTCTGACAAACTCTCTAAATTGCACCCTATTTGTATATTTGTGGAACAAAGATTTTCTTTCATGAATTATGTAATACACTCTTTTATTTTTATTATATCTTCTCCCAGCAATGTCCACTGAGTTTTGGAACAGGCAATATATGAATACAGTGCTGACCATGAGTCTTGCCTGAGGCTGCATCTATGATGAAAAAAAAAATACAACAACAAAACAAAACAGAACAATTTAAGAATTCAGAAAAGAGAGAATTATTCAGTTGCTACTAAATAACTTTTTCTAGGTATATGTGTACCTTATATCTGTTTCCTAAGCGGCTGCAGATATCACACAGTGCTTTTACTTGAAATATGAAGTCACCAAACATGGAACAAACTTATGAGGCATAGCTGAAGTCGTGTCAGTGTGTTTAGTCTTTGGGCATGATACATTTGAAATTGCACTACCTCAGCATTTTTTTTTTATTTTTATTTTTTTAAACCAAAGCTGGTCTCTTACTATCAAACTCCTTACCTACCAAAATTGCCATCCTGAGATAAAAATCTGAGAAAAAAAAATCATCCTTCAAATGAGATCTGAGAACTTAAGTTCAACACTTGTCAATCATTGAGAGATTTTCAGATCTTAACATTGTCAATTACACAGGGGTATAATGGTCCTGCACTTTCTAAGGGAGAGAAGATCCACCAAATAAAATGCTAGCTTGGGCTGAATTTGAAGCCTGAAAGGGAAAATATATATATATATATATATTTTAAAAAGTCCATATACTTTAAAGCATAATGCCTTAGAGAAATGAGATAGGAGCAATTGGATAATGACCAATGAAGTTATTTTAATCTATCTTCAATTACATAGAAAATATGATTTTTTCTAATAGGGATATAACATAGCCCCCTGTCACTCACTGCACAGATGGCTGCATGAATGTGGAATCTATTAATTTGTCTGTTTTAAAGGAAAACCACTTCTTTATAGCCATGATACAGAAGAATGGAAAAAAAAAAAAAAAAAAACAAAAAAAAAAAAAAAAAAAAAAAAAAGCACTTATTACATATTAAAGTGTACTGTTGCAGAAATGCTGTTTCTCTATTAAAATGCCCAGTGAAGCATACGCATCTCAGATTATCAGAATACTGTTAGGGATGTGTACTTTGGAAGAGGTAAAACTGAGGGACTTTCAAAATCAGACAGTTGATACATCTAAAATTACATAGAAAATATTGTAGATATCATCAATGTATTTAAAAAATACTTGTCAATTTTTATATTTTAGGCTGTTTTAAGGTGAAAAATGTACCATCTAGAGTTTGAACATTTCTTAGAGGACTTGTGGCTCTTCTCCAGCTCCTTCCAAAATTTCTGGGAAAAGACTTTTCTTACACCTTAAGTTGGAATCTAACATCTGGGAGCAGTGAATTCTCACAGATTTGCTTTAATGTTTAAAGTAGATTTTTAACACAACAGATCCCCTGTAACTCAGAACTATTGGAATGTGTGATTTAAATCAATACCATTTTACCGAGACTCAACCTGACATGAATTTGCTGCCTGGAGGCTGCACAAGGCCCCAGCCTTTATTACCTCCTCTCTGCACTGTCTCCTTTCTTTGTCAGGTGCCCTTTGTCACCTGTACCTTTCTTCAGCTCTGCTTAGTGCATTGCTCTCACCTACTGTGGCTCACTCCTTCCAGCACTTAACAGAATTACGCTCTCTAGTGTGGTCTGGGAAGTGGCTGAGGATGCTGTTCTTAGTCTCTCGGTTCTCTTCAGTTACCAGTCACAAGAAAAAGACCTGAACAAGTAAAAGGGGATGACTGTTATCAATAGGAAGACATTGAGTGTCTTAGAATCTCTTAAAGTAGGATTTTCAAGATATTCTTGCAGATGGAGAAGAGGTTGAGATTTTAGGCTCTGTCTTTTCAAGGAAGGAGGTTGTAGCCTCTCCTCATCATGAAAGGAGAGTGAATGGCCTCTAAAAAGCAAAAGTTTCCCATGTGTGCCCTACTGTTCCAGACTGAATGTAAGTTTTGTCTTGCTTATTTAGTAGCAGAAAAGCAGTCCGTTAGCATGGGATGAATGTATGTACAAAGCCAGGCACTTAGGTAGTCATGAGTCATTCCTTCAGTATAAAGCAGGTTAGCTGCTGTCTCAAATATTGCTGAGATTAATTTTGGGATAGTGGGAAGGAACACTTTGGAAAGGAATTACTTTTTCAGCATTCTCTATAACAAATGACTGTAAAAAGTTTTTCAGACAAACATCTCACAAAACAATAGACCTTGCCTCTTGAAAGCAAGCCCACTGCAGGTAGGAATCCTGGTGTGCTGTTCAGGTATTCTGGAAATACACACTCCATAGTATATAGTAATACCACTAGAGAAGGAAATAAGAATAGGCTGAAAAGCTGGAGGGGGAGAATGAGTCTGTGAAAAGATAATATTTAACACTTATGGGCAGCATTTCATTTTCATTGCACTTCACAAACATTGACTGATTAATAATCTCACAGCAATACACTGAGTCAGGTAGTACATTTCCTTCCTATTATTATCCCCAGTAGGAGGTGGGAAATGTATAGAACAAGAAGGGGATAGAGGGAACACATTGAGAGCTGTCTGAATTCTAAGTAGTATCCTGGAGAATTTTTCCTTATTATTTTGATTTAAGCAAATTTTAGCTTTTTAGCTTTTCAGAGACCATAGAGTGCCTCATTAACAACATTTTGCTGGCAGTGCTTCCATTTTTTTCATTTCCAATTACAAGGTAACAAGTGAGTTCTTCTTTGTGTACAACAGCAATGCCAGTCATTCACATTTGCAATGTATCTGTTGTTGTTTCTGTTGGTGGGGATAGGAAAAGGAAAGAGGCATTGAGCACAGGCAGTGAGTGGTATGCTCCCAGCAGCTGTCACTGCTGTCAATTACTTGGTTTTCATTTATAAAAGGCAATATGGGATCTTTAGCTTTTATAGTACCCAAGGAAGGCTGGTTGGTGATTATTGATTTTATTTAGTCCAAGGGAGCTGCTCACACACAGACTACAATGAGTTGTGTGCTTCCTGCTGCTGGCTCTCCTGCCACTTATTGTTTTCAATTATTTATAAAATCCAAGCCACATCACAGAGCAGTTCAGCATGGTCTTTGAGACAGGCTGCTATTACAGTGCTTCATCCATGTGCCTACCAATTTTGTAACAGGAATTGACATGAGGAAATTGCCCTAATGAGGTCTGATGTATTATGAAGGCCCAGACAGTCAAAAAGTATACAAAAGCTGGTATCGCCATCATAAGCTGTAAATGCCATAGTCATCACTTTCCCAAGTAGCCACCACTATGTCACCAGCTATCAGCAATTTAGTGCTCTTCTGCAAATGACTCCATCAATTTTCTGTTTTTCCTAACTTCTCTAAGTACCTTGTATAGATAACGATATGAAGAGACCTGTTTTCTTCTAAGAGAGGCTACTTTGAGTCTCTCTGTTAAAAATGGTCCAGAAAAGGAACTTTGCTTGTCTCTCCTAAAAGAGATCCACAAAAAGATTCCAGTAGATACTGCAGGCAGATATTGAAAAGGAGTGGAGTGGGGGAAATAAAAAGCTTTAAGGGGAGAGAGAATCAAGAAGACATTCCTACTCAAGAATTTGTTGACTGGCAAGGAAGCAAAACTCTGAAGATTTTAGCAGGTGTTTCCAAACAAATCACCATTTTATTATATTGGCACGTAGCACATCAGAAGATGTATCTAAATATACAGGACCTAACTCAAATTGTATAGAAATTCTATTATAATTAACTTTTAACCACTTATATTACAAGCTTAATAGTTCATATTATTTGACTTAAGAGTTTATTTTATATTTAGTATATATTTTAGTTTACATGAACTACTTAAAATCATTCTTTCCAGATTAGAATTCTCCAATTATTATCAAAGCATGTAAGGTAAGGTCTAATAGTAACTTTTAACACTGATAATGCTGAAAAGTAAGCACAATATAGTTAGAGCAGACTGAATTTTTCAAGAAACTGATGATGTTTTTCACATGGATGCTGTTTTCTTCCTGAAGTTTATGCTTCAATTAATGTATATTTGCTTATTTAAATAGTGTTTTTGCCCTTTTTTTCTTAGAATGTCCCTAGCAGAAGCAACGTATCTTTTAACTACATTTACATAAAAATAATTCTAAAATTGATTTTCAAATTATAAAATTATATTTACAATTTTGTTGTACAAATTATTAATGGAGTTCTTTAGCCTGCAAACTAAAGTTTACATGGGAAACTTTTTTTTTGTATATTTTTTTAATATAGGTTTTTAGAGAGTCAGCCTTTGATGGTGTAGTTCATACCATCTATCCAGGATGCTGATACTGCAGGTTAAAAGCTAGGTTCTCCTTTCTAGGCTCTGACATTTAAAATTTGGTGGTGTAAAAAACAGATATTGTCCCATACATACTAGATTTATATATAGTCCTAAAAAATAAATTAAGATACTGGAATGAGTAGAGTTTTCACTGATCTCCTCAGTGTAACTTACAATCACCTTATATTGAAAACAAAAACTTTCTGCTTGAATATAATGTTCCAAATTACTTGTTAGCACCTGTTCATCCAATAAGCTATTAATTGGAAGTTACTTTTTTTTTTTTCCTCCTCTAAACAAAGTGTTCTTTGTGGATGGCCTGCACAGCTTTTGTGAAGATTCACTCCTAGTAAACGGGGTCAAACTCAGAGACTGTGAGGTCTGATAAGAAAGATCACCTTGCAGGGTCAGGGCTGCTTCTAGTACAATATCCTGTTCTGTACAGGTAGATCCTGTACTTAATAATTACCTTAATCTTCATGGACTGAATAAAGTTTAAGCAACCAGCTTCATGTCAAATTTAATGCTTTTCCAAATACTTGAAAACATACCAAGACTGCAAACGGAAACATTAGAAGTGCCAGAGAGTGGTCATAAGAAAGAGTACTCAGAATGATCAGAAAACATTTTACACTTCTATCTGTGATTTTGATTTGTACAGTATTTTGGTTATTGTGTTTGAGATAATCTTAGGGGACATAAGGGAGATTTTGATCCATTTTATAGCATTCATTGCAAATGAGTCAGTCAAAATATCAGAGAGGAAAGATCTGTTATGTGTTACAGTTTATAAATAAGTTCTATTTCTAAAGCCAGATACATGATTCATACGTTAAATCATTTATTTTCTTTCCCAAAATGTACTAGAAAGCTTACAAATGATAAAAAATGATTATTTTCCTCCGAAGACATTTTTGAGCACTAGGATATACAATACTGTGAACATTTTGAAGCTGAAAAAAATAGCTTTGTTTGTTTTTTAACAAATATTCACTTGTACTTCTAGACATTAAGAAAATATCTCCTGCTTTATTTAAACATACTAATTTACTTCTAAAATATAAATGAGGAATGAAATAGAATTTGTGCAGATATTTCTTGTAGCCATGTAGACCAAGTCTACTTGGGTAGCAGCCAAATATTTTTAATAGTGTTGTAGAGGTAGTTTTGGAAATATCTAGCTAGATATTTAGACATAAGATTAGTTATCCTTGATGAGCAAAAAAGTCATGTTATCTGATTTTAGAGTAAGCTGAGTACATTAAAGAAGAAATTCTTGTCCTGTCATAGTCAATGGACAAAGATTTCATCCTAATAACTGATTCAGTATCATATTAATCTATTACATAAAAGTAGTTTATGTGAGGTTTTCACTAAAACTACATGATGAACTATTGAGATATGCTGGACAGAAAGAAACTGTCCTTTACATATTACAGAGGTGAAAGTTTAATTCGGGATTCCCTCCCCCTCTGCCCCCCCAGAATTTAATCACTCTATGAAATCACTAATAACTCTATGAAATCACTAATTTCAAAACATCTCAAATTTGATTACTATTTGACCATAAATTTAACCATACTTAATTGCTCAGGCCCATAACTTAATAATATACATAGAACAATACTTAATTCAGTACGCATGGTTTCTTGTTGAGATTAGTGGTTTCTAGTTTGAAAAGCTGTTGTTTTAATAACCAGCCACAGATAGACAAAATCACCAACAAAAAGTTATAATTGTGGGTGTTCATCCAAAAGAAACCATCATAAGCTTTGATGTATAGACCAAGTCTGATAAAAATTTGATTTCCATAACCTTTCTACGTTCTGCAAGTTTGTAACATCTACAGAAAGAAGTTTTGTAATAAGTGAAATAATGAAAATCTGTCAAGTTCTGGAGTTTTCATAACTTAAGACTGGCCCTCCAGTCAGTCTTCACGGAATTGTATGACATTTAATTAGCACAGCTTCCTATGGGAAGTGATTGGGCACACAGCTAAACAGGACACTTTTTGTTTCATATACTATACTATAATAAAAGTTTCAGTAAACTGTGTTGATATTGAAAGGTGAAACAGATATGCCCACATAAAATCTGAAATATTAACTTTTAGTTTAATTTTACTCAGAAAATTCTTAAGCCATTTCACAGAATGCTAAAGAACTTTTTTTTTTTTTTTTCCTCCTGCTTAACAGTGAATAAATTTAGGTGATACAGCTTAAATATGCAAACTTTAAAAAAAATTGTATCAGTTATGGATTCAAAGTTCAAGTTTAGGTTCTTAAATAAAGCCTATTAAAAGCCAGAAAGCCTCAGAATCAGCTTCTCAACTCTTGTAAACTAGTGACTCTTTACTGAGCTCAGTGTCAATGCGTATGTCCTGGTTTCAGTTAGGACAGTTTTCCTCCTAGTAGCTGGTAGAGTGCTGTGTTTTGGATTAGGATGAGAAGAATGCTGATAACATGCCGATGTTTTGGTTATTGCAGAGCAGTGCTTGTACCAAGCCAAGGACTTTTCAGCTCCTCGCTCTGTCCTGCCAGTGGGCAGGCTGGGGGTACAACAGAAGCTGGGACGGGACAGACCCAGGACAGCTGACCTGAACTGGCCAAAGGAGTATTCCATACCATCTGACGTCATGCTAAGCAATATATAGGGGTGGCTAGCTGGGATGGGGGGGCCGGCTGCTCGGGATAGACTGGGCATCGGTCAGCGGGTGGTGAGCAATTGCATTGTGCATCACTTGTTTCATATACACTATTATTATTATTATTGTTGTTGTTGTTTCCTATCTTAATAAACTGTCTCTATCTCAACTCTAGTTTCACTTTTCCATTTCTCTCCCCCATCCCAGAGAGGGAGGGGGGAGGGTGAGTGAACGGCTGTGTGGTGTTTAGCTGCC
>CM021772.1:18824506-18972559 GCA_011076525.1 Nettapus auritus | reverse complement strand
TCACCCTCCCCCCTCCCTCTCTGGGATGGGGGAGAGAAATGGAAAAGTGAAACTAGAGTTGAGATAGAGACAGTTTATTAAGATAGGAAACAACAACAACAATAATAATAATAATAGTGTATATGAAACAAGTGATGCACAATGCAATTGCTCACCACCCGCTGACCGATGCCCAGTCTATCCCGAGCAGCCGGCCCCCCCCATCCCAGCTAGCCACCCCTATATATTGCTTAGCATGACGTCAGATGGTATGGAATACTCCTTTGGCCAGTTCAGGTCAGCTGTCCTGGGTCTGTCCCGTCCCAGCTTCTGTTGTACCCCCAGCCTGCCCACTGGCAGGACAGAGCGAGGAGCTGAAAAGTCCTTGGCTTGGTACAAGCACTGCTCTGCAATAACCAAAACATCGGCATGTTATCAGCATTCTTCTCATCCTAATCCAAAACACAGCACTCTACCAGCTACTAGGAGGAAAACTGTCCTAACTGAAACCAGGACAGTATTGAGGAAATTTTGGTTGCTAATGCATATATAGGGTGTTTTTTTTTTCTTAAGTCAACTGGCTTTCTTATTCAAGAAATGAAGCAGGAAACATTTCATTAACAGTGAAAGAGAATAAACCTAGTGAAAAAAAAACAGACCAGGCACAGTCACAGGGTCAGACATTAAGTGGGTGAAAATTGGCATAGTTCCATTAAAACTAATGCCACTTTACACCAGCTGAGGATCTGGACATTACTTCTTTAATTAAAGTTGATTCCAAGATATTAAACAAGGACTGTTATGGGGCTTTTTGGCTTATTGTGTAGCTCTTACCTAGACTATTTTAATAAACCGAGACCAAATTAGTCTTATTAAAAATAGATTAGCATGCATCATTATACAGAGAGAGCTTAACATAGGACAAACATACCCTTGAAGCATAAAACTATTATTTCACTACATGCAGAGGAAATGTTCAACAAAGTTGTGTCCTATTTAGGCATTGGATTGACTGTGGAAGTTCATATTAGGAAAACTGCTTTTATTAAGACTGATGTAAAAATCCTTCCAGCAAGTAGAAAAGAAAGCCACATTTATCTCAAAGAGAAGCAGTTACCTGGGGACTCCCCTTGTTTTTTTTTTTTTTTTTTTTTTTTTTCCCCCCTGCTCTTTTCCCTCTCCTTTCCTTTTTTTTTTTTTTTTTAATCCCTTCTCCCTTTTCCTCACACTTTTGCTAGTTTGTGTAGCACTTAACAGTGAAGCCCCAGAGTCAAACCATAAAGATGAAATACACAGATTAAGTGATATCGTTTCACGTGTTTGGAAGTGGCTATAACAGACAAACTTTCTACAAGCAAAACACTGGCATTAAGCACAGTGGATGTAGCTGTTGAAACCTGTCACAGGACAGCCATCAGCTGAGTAATGTCAGTGAAATGTTTTCTATAGCTTCATATCCTCTTCCTGAGGAGGCTAGGCAGGCTTGAGATGTTACCCCCTCCCCTCTGACCTTCAATTGCTCACTACCACCCACATGCTAAATGTTGCACACATTGTTGACAAAAATCATTTGTGCAAACATAGCTATGTATGTTTACAGTAAAATTAGTCATGTTAACTCAGGCCATCTACTTGAACTGTAGGAATACTATAGTTGGTTTTGAAACCTGCTCCACCATGCAATAGTGAAAGCAGAAATCTCATACAAGAGGATAATTGATAGGGGCAGTAAAATCTTAAGCCACAACAGCTGCTTGCAGAGCATCTGTTCATGTCCTGCCTTTCTCAGCCTCCAGCTTTCCTCAGCTCAGTGGCTGTAATAGACCTGAGGTCTGTAGGCTGCCTAAAAGTGGTGGACCAGGCCTGTAAAGAAGAGGAGATACTTTCTTTGTACTGCCAGAGTTGTTTAGCCAATTCATCCACTGTGGGTTCCTCATGGTCTTTCCAGGTCATTACTGCCAGTGAGAAGGCATATGATGATGGTGCACTCCTTACAAACTTCTGCCACATGGGTCACATACACTTGACTTTATCTGGATGTACAGCTAATTCCCTCAGGTACTGGATTCCTTTCTCCATAGTGGGCCACTTGCCTGTGGACCACACATACAAGTGCTTCCTTGAAGGGATATGTTTCCTTCACAGTTGACAGGAGACCCCTCCAGAGGCTGTAGCCTGGAACTCCATTTCCAATTGCTTTGTCAATGCCTGCATCTGTAGCAAAGGATCCCAGCCACCTGGCTTCCCTGCACTCTTATTCCAGACTATTGGCTCCGGTGTCCCAGCACCAGAGTAGCCAGGTGATATGGTGCTCACCTAGACAACAAGAGAAATCTTTTCACACATCTCATAGCTCACTCTGGAATAGGTTTTGGGTAGTTACTGTTGTATTTGTGACATCTTCATCCTCCTGTTCCTCTGATGGCCCAGCCTTGTCTTCTCTATAATTAGTCCTCCATAACTAGTCTTAGCAGGAGTTTCTCTGCATTCTAAGTGATCTGACTCTCTAAACCATTTTTTCCAATCTTCGTTACCAGTGCAACTGACAATGGTACAGTTTATTTCCCTGGCTCAGCCTTGGGGCCCATTTTAGGGCTTGAAGTGGCTGCTGGACCTGTCTCAGGGATTGAAGTGACTGCAGAGTCTGTCACTAGGGCTATATTGGCATTGAATGCACCTCAGTAAGCATAGGCCAAGCCCCAGCACATTGCAGTGATCTGTGTATGACGACATATTTTTCAAGCACTCCACCGTTTTTATTTTTTATTTGTTCAGGGGTAAATTTCCAAAGCACTGAAGGTGCCCACTGCTCTAGATGCCTGCTCATATCCTTCCCCTCTCCCTGCCACTCATAACTATCCTGCCTCAGGACAGAACTCCAGATGACACTCTTAAGTATTTGTTTAACCTTAGACAAAACCCAAAATGCATTCAGGAGACATAACAATAAGAACATACCAGTCTGAACATCCCAAATATATTCAAAGTTTTGGAAAGCTACCATAACTTGCCTGGAGGAGAAGAAAGGAAGAGTGAACTAGTTGGAAAAAACATGACTCTACGTCAGAAGCTATTAACAATTACACCTTTCACACTTTCTTCAGTGAGCCAGTCTGTGGAAGGATCAGGGGGAGACCTCCAACGATAATTTATTTCTTTAAAGTTACCCCTTTGAAACTATAACTTCTAGTAATTTAAAGGCTTTTGTCTTGCATATTGTTAAAACAGCATTTCCTTTATGAACAGCCCATTCTCAGAATTTCCACTTAGTAAAAGTAACGATAATGCCACCAATATCTATCCAAATCTGTTTCTACTTACCACAAGGCAAAATTTGAATCCACATTAAGGCACCTTTTTCCATAGAGCATGTTGTTTAATCTTAACAAATACTTAAGAACAATGTCAGGTTTACCTGTATGCACCTGAGATTCCAATTTTTTATTATTATTATTATTATTATTTTTTAGGGCTGGAAAGGGAGCTTAGAATCAGTAAGTAATTTCACTGAAAAAAAAACAAAGTGAAGGAAGTACTCAATCTCCTCAACATTAAAGAGCTGTAGAACCTAGGAACACTTACCTGCCAGCCTCTGAACTTGAGTCACTTCTAAACTACTTCACAGTGAAGTAGTACCACCAGGGTTTTACTGTACCAAGAAGGCACCACCAATATAAGTAGCTCATACAGTCTCTAAAGCTATTTCACAGGTATTGTAGAAAACATGAAGAAAAAGCAGCCTACTGGGGAACAGTGAGTTCATTTCAACTATTATGACAGAAAAGTATCCTACATAACCTGAGCCCCAAACTCCCCCAGATAGCTAATTCTGCATAGCGTCTTATGCTTCCTATATAGCAAAGGTCAAATGATCCACACCTGGAAGATTTCACTTAACAAGGGTGGAGCCAAGAGACCTTGTGGAATAGGCTCATCTACCTGGCTTCAATGCTTTAATCTCAATTGCTCCTTGTCACTAGTAGAAATAACCTGACAATGGGCTTAGTGGTTAGAGTTCTCCTAATTAATTAACTACAAAAGGTGCACAAGGGTCATATTTCTGTTAACTGTTCTGTGGGGGAAAATTAGTACAGAGCCTGTTAAAAAATAAATTAAAATAAATAAAAGAAAAAAAAAAAAAAAAAGTGACCTTAAAGGCAAAATTGCTATCATAGATTTTCATCTGTCTAGTCATGATAGATAAAGAATACAGTAATCAGAATTACTTTTCTTGACATTAATGTTATTATTATTATTATTATTATTATTTTTTGAGGTCTCTTTATGCAGAACTTTTCAAAATCTAGCCCCATGACCTCTGACTACAGTCTTTACTTTGGCTGCATATAAACTGTCACTTATAAATGCCAGGATCTGGATCCTCACTCACTATTCAGGTCAAGGACTGGGCTGAAAGTTTTGGCTTTCATTTGGTTACATACCTACATTGCTGTTTTCTGGCAGGTCATGGAAAGAAGATTAGCTGGCTTGGGAGAGCTTATGTACACACGGTTTTTAGGCTGCAGCCAATGTTCCTCTAGATCTGAAAGTCTGAAGATGGTTACAGTCTCCAAGCTCAGATACAACCACATATTAGTATGGTGCAACTGATTTTTGTGTTCCTTGCACGAGCCGTTCCTTCACCTCCTCTTCAGGTAAAAGGACATGTGTCTCTTTCATGCTCCTTCAACAACCCAGGATAGATTAAAGCCTCTTTCTTCAAGTCAGTAAGATACCTGCCTTTGGTTTCAGTGAGAATTCAGGCCCTAAAAACTGAAGTTTCTTCTGTATGGTGTTTCTTCTGTATAGGATAATTTCATTTCCCTTTTGAAGACTTCCAAGGATGTAGTAACAAAAGCAAAGGCATAAAACAGTATCTGAGGCACAGGCTACTTTTGAGCCTGCAGCAGACTGTAGGTATGATATTATAATTTCAGACAAATATATCTACATTATGTGAAGTGTTCCAGCATGTTTACAGTCTGCCAAAGGCCAGAAAATGTGACCTTCATTTTAAGACTGTATGGAAAAGAAAACAACAACAACAACAATTAAGAGAAGGAACTTTCCCTTCACCTAAATTTTATTATTTTGCAACTCCTTCAGGTGTCCAAAAGGAATTATGTGCCTCTTCCCCCTCCTCCAAAAAAAAAAAAAAAAGACATTGTGGCATAGAGGTATAATTTCAGTTCACACCAGAAGATATTCTTCTCATTGAAGTGCAGTTAAGCCCCACAAAGTGCCAAAAAAAACTGCCAAAAGAAATGTATTTACAAGTTAGTTTTACATGTTGGCATTATTTACTTGTCTGGTCTTGCATTCAGGGCTTGATATATCTGGGGGGGAACATGTAATGAACATGTAATGACATGAAAGGTTGCTTGGTTGTATGACTGACAACATGACTTTAAAATTTTGAACTGTTTGTATAGAAGCAAAATACAGAAGAGTACACTATCCCTAAGGAAAATGTAGAAACTACCTGTTGCTTCTCAGGTTTAAAGTTTTCCCTTAAAAGGTGTAAGCATCTGTACTTATGCACATAGGACATTTCACCAAATATGTAATATTTAGTAGTAACCAGACTACAAATGAAAGGGAAGATGAAACAGTAGAAGGTACTTGCATGGCCTTAATTTACATGACAATTGACGACAACCACAATCTGCAATATGCCTTACACCATTCACCCTTGAGACTGAAAAATGGGATTCCCATATTATTTAAGGGGAGTGCAATCCCTCTCAAAATATGAGAGTCTGGGGTACACTACTAAGTACCGAAAATCTTAAGACTAGGAAGCACCAAACTCGTCTGAGAAGGGAGGATGAGTCAATTTGGATCTTCGTGTAACAGAAAGGAAACTCAGCTTTTAGCCCTAAGCAACTATTTTTAGCCCTAAGCAACTATTTTTAGAGACAGACTGGGACCTGGTTCTTTTTAACTCAGGATCCATTTCAGCATTTTAAAATAAATGGTTGACTGCTCTGTTGAATCATGTTCCAGGCAGAAAAACTCATGTTCCTATTAACATAAAGAACTTAATGTCTTGCTTCTGTCCTAAAGATGAGTTTTGGATTCAAATGTATCCCCTCCAATATGAACAACTACCTTTACTTTGTGGGTCTCATATTCTGCCTAAGAGATTTGTAGCTTCAAACTTAATAATGTTCTCAATGAAGGGAGGAGGTTGCAGATGTATAAAAAGGCAAGACAACTTTCAAAAATACATTGCATTGCCACAAAACTACTGTAACGTATTCCTGCCAGTGCAAACACACCTTTGCAAAACACCACGGATTAGATATTAGGGCTAAAATGTGTGGAACATATTGTTTAACGCTTGTCTGCATACTTCCAACTTTATGAGCCAGTCAAACTGAGACGACAGCTTGAGATCCCAACTGTGGCTTAGGATATGCTGTGCACTATAGAACTTCCTCCCCATAAGACACCTTGTTAAGGAATTACGTACTCTATGGTGACCTGACTTGTAAATTTCCTTCAAAATATTCCTAGTGCTGTGTGTTAAATCACATTGCCTAAATCCAGAACTTTTTCAGACACTGTTGACTAGAAATTCTTGTTAACCATAAATGGTCAAACCAAAGATCTGGGACAGATCTGGGATGCCCACTGGAAGTTGGAGCAGCAAGTTTCTCAGAGAACCCCCTTTTCCCAATTTAAGTGACTGTATTATTATTATTATTATTATTTTAGGATGGAAGGCCAACTTTGTTCTGAGCTGTTCATAATAGATAATTAGGAAGACAGAATGTAGATGAACTATGCACACTCAGGTTATTTCATTGTAAATACTGAGAAAACTATCTGGCCTTCTGGTTTTGGATCTTATCAGAGTGGATTTGGACCAGTCTGTAAATAAACCAGCCTATTCATATGTTTTTAAAGCAATGCATGGACTCTTCTAACCTAAATTATATACTTTACCTAGAAAACATGTAGGTAAAGTATATAATGACTTCTCTGTTTCTGGTTTCTCATGACCTGGAACACCTAGGTCAATTTTATGAAGGATTACTGAAATTTACCAGGGAAAAACATCATCTCAAGGTCTACCCTAAATGCTGTGGACTTCTTCCAGATTCTATTCAGGATATAACATCTGCAACCTATCACTTCTTTTATTTCACTTGTCCCTTGTTGTGCCTGATTCACAGAGATGCAGTTTTAAGGTGTGGAATCTGGCTTTATATTAAAGTCTATAGGAACTTCTGCATTTAAATAGAGGAACTCTGGTTTGCCTTAATTTACAGGGGGCCCCAGACTGAACCGTATAGAAGCAACATTTTTATTCTTGACAGAACATAGCCCAACTATTTTCTCTATTTGTTCTCCATATCACCGTGAATAGTCTATTCATTTCATTCAGAGAGCTATTTCAATGCAATGGTTTAGGGAGCAGGAAGTTCCTCTTTTTACCAAAGTAAAAACTTAGGTAACATCCTAAAATGATAAAGAAATAAAAGGAACTTTCACTTCATCTCTGCAGAACAAGATTTTCATCCCAATGGATGTCTTCCCATACATTTCATGTAGCACATATCAGGAATGCTTCCAATAATCTCGCTATTTTTCTGCTAGAAAAATACTTGTCACAATTTATATAGTTCAAATAAGAGGTAGACTTGGATAGGGCATAGCAATCCAATTTTAGCCACAGGTAGCTGTAACTCTGGAAATGTATGTTTTTTCGTTAAATGACCTTGAGGGTCAAAGTCATGACTGAACAGCTCAAGACTTGCTAAGATACGACTTGAATACTATACTATAATAATAGAACCATTCTTTGGTGTACCATGATCTCTGATGTTAATGGGACATAGACCATAGATAAAAGAGTAAACCCTGAAGAATCAATACATGGATATGAGTTGATATGCTGGATAAAATGATATATATATATTTTTTTCTTTCTCCAATATTCCCACTTGAAAAGACTGTAAATAGATTTGTCATTTTTTATTTCATGTTTTCTAAATAGTTAAAGAAATGGAATTATTACAGGTCTCCTAATATTAACTTGTGTTATTAAACCATCTTTCAATAAAGACAAGAAAATCCATTCCCAGGAATAAGACAATATTTTATCCCTACTTAGATATCAGCTATTAATAGTCACAAACTTAAAGTACATTTCTGCAGATGTCCATTTGAAAATGTATTAACTCTGAGGAAAAATATAGTTTCTTTTCCTATAGAATAACTTATTAACTTCCTCTGTGGAATCTGAAATGTGATTTAAATAAAAAATAGCAGAACTTAGTAGCTGCCCATGATAAAAGCCTAAAAGATGCCCATTCCCTCTTTTACTAGCATACAGAAGGCTGATGAGACCACGAAGAAAAGCAAGAACTGCTTCTCCTACACTCACTGAATTTTCCTTTGCATAAACATCACTGGTATATATATGTATTTACTTCCAATAATTAATTTTAAACCCCCAAACCACTAGGAAAATAATACCACAATGTCAAACGTCAAGACCCTGGGGAAAACAACAGAAAACAAACAACAATAACAACAACAACCACATCAGAACATGAAAACAAGGAGTGATACTGGGTTCAAGGTGACTAAAAAAATGTGCTAAAAACAGTTGTTGTTTTGTTTTCAGAAATAACATCACAATTTTAATCTTTGATTTGAAAAAATAACCTTTCATAATCATGCTGATTTAACACTTATGTAGAAGAAGATGTAAAATTGTGGAGAAGGGAGAAATCCTAACTCCATACTCCTCTAAGATCCTAATAAAGAAATCAAATTGATTGAGGAACAGACATGATATTAATTCTAAATTAAAGCAATTTTTTCAATGTCTTTCACCTTGAACAGAATTCTTAATTGGCTGAAGTTACTGAGAGAAACAAATTAAATAGCTAAGATTTAAAACTTGTCTGTCCTTTGTATTGTTATAGAGTTTAACAGTGTTTCTAAGACAGTATGCTTCTTCATTTAAAGCTGAGAATATATTGACTTGCCTGTGCTTAAATAAATATGAACCTATAAAACCTTTCAATCAGGCGTTGCTACATGCTTTTTTTGAAAATCAGGTCTTTCACTACTAAATTTGCCTCTTGTCTGTAACACTGGAAAAATGCTAAACACAGATCATTCAAATAAAAATAAAATAAATGAACATTTCAAGGATGGTTTTCAGGGATTATCAGGAGGTTGCAATAAAACATTTGTAATGATCAGCAGTTACTAAGAGGTATATTATAATTGTTAACATAACATAAACATTGCTGTCGTGTTTGTTAATAATGCTTATTAAAAATAAAATATTAAATTACTGTTAATAATTTGACCTATAAAGGAGATAAAAGCATACAGCTACAGCAAGCACCTTGGTACTTACAATGATGTTTAAGATGAAACTTGTTTAACGTTTTCTTTTAAATCAAGTGAATAACCATTTAACTTGAAGCAAAATAGTATCAAATCACAAAAGAAATCTCAAAATAGCAAAGCCTTGTCATACTATACAGTATGTATAACTTTGACCAAGCACACGTATGGAAACATTTTGAACTGAATTACACCATAATTTTAATCAAATTACATGAGAATAACCTAACAATTTTTTTCCTCAGTATGAAATATGGATATTCTTAAATTGCTTCTGGTCCTAATCTGTTTTAGAAGTGTATATTTGTATTTTCTAAACAGATTCCCTGCTGCATATCCCCCAAATGACTATATTTTAGAGACAGTCAATGTGCATGCATGAATTAATGCACGTGTATGAATTACTCACTATCACACATTTGCTAGTTCAGAATTGTCCAAATTTAAGCTTTGAATCCAATCTGACACTAATTGGCACCTGGACAACCATATTAAAAAAAACATGTTCTGTGTTAACACCCAATTTGACTTTAACTTTGCATATGTCTCCTCCTATAAATTTCCTTCTATAGATCATGGGTAAAAGAGCATAGCAATGATATTTTTTTGTTAATAAAATACAGCAATGTGAATATAGATTATTAAACAAAATACAGGATAGATAACTTGCTTAGCTTTACTTGCTAATGCACAATATATTTTCCCATCTCCTCCTATTTAGTGAAATTACTCCAAAAGAAAAATATCCCTTTTTATTGAAGTATACTGGATTAAAGTGAATTATTAAAATGCATAAAACAAGACAGTAATGTATAATGTGGTTTGTGACAAAATGTACTGTAACCTTAACTGTAATTATATCAAATATATTGATTTAAATTTCATAATCAAATTGTGCAGGTAACGATCCATATCTTTGGTAATTGAGTTGTGTGTGCAAATGTAATTATAGTAATGGTATAAAAATTTGATGATGCCATCTAGATTAGATTGAACTTTGGGTGTACTTTAAAGAATATGCAGGGATTCATAAAAAATCAGTTTATGTGAAACTATATTGTAACACA
This sequence comes from Nettapus auritus, assembly GCA_011076525.1. Taxonomy (NCBI): domain Eukaryota; kingdom Metazoa; phylum Chordata; class Aves; order Anseriformes; family Anatidae; genus Nettapus; species Nettapus auritus. The sequence continues at coordinate 18,962,138 of CM021772.1, read as the reverse complement.
GGACTGATGTTTTCCTGAGAATGGAGCTTAATCCCTGTTAAAAATATGGCCGAAAAAGTTATAACCAGAAAAGCATCTTAGAGTTTTATGTTCCTATAAACATATAGAACATGGCTGATGCATGCCTCTGTGGAACACAGCAAGTTTTTTTGTTTTGTTTTTTTGTTTGTTTGTTTGTTTGTTTGTTTGCACAGAGACAGTATTAAGTTGTTTCTGGGTGGATTTTTGAAGCTGGCAGCATTTTCTACAGATGTCAAGAGATTCAGTGTTCAAAAGTATTCTGAAATTAAAAAGAAAAAAAAAAAAAGCTTGGAGCATAGGTGGGGGATGCAGTTTGTTGTTCTGCACAATGCTGAAATTCTTTAAATTACTAAAAAAAAAAAAAAAAAAAAGTACTACTTGTGATATTACCTAGTGGCCAGTCATCTGAAACAATATATATACACTGTCACTAGCATCAAATTCTCTCCTGTGATTGCTATAGTAATGGTAAGCAGTGCCTTTAGATTTGCTATAGTCACACATATTTGCTTCAAAGTGAAAGATAAAAGCCCTAAACACATATTTTAGGGATACACAAATATGTATATATAAAGAATTGAAACACCTCACCATTTCTGAGAAAAATTCTTCCCTTAGTTAGTTCCCTTAGTTCCCTTCAGGTCACACAGAAATTATTTATCTCAATAGACTCTATATGTATGTTTTAAAGAGCAGATAGTGGCTCAAAATTTACATTTTTTTTTTTTTTTTTAATGAAAACACATGAGTTTTAATGTACTTAATGGAACTTGGTAGGAAGTATGAGACAACAAATATTTTCTAGAATATAATTATCTCAAGTAAAGAAATACTGTGATAGAATTTTCCTTACTGAAATTTATGCATGAGTGCATAAAATACAGAAATGTATGTAAATGGTGTCATAGTTATTATGTCTTACTTTTCTAAAGCACTTTTTCTTTCTTTATTTCTTACTTTCCTTATTTTTTCATAATTCTCAGACTGAAGTCCTATATCACATTTGCTGCTGGTAGAGTCACGTATCAAGCAGAATTTTAGTTGCAGTATTGAAAATATAAATCTGGTTAATCTCAGTACTTGACGATGTGGATTAAAAAAAAAAAAAAAAAAAAAAAAAGACCATACAGACTTACATACAAACATACAGATTGGGGATTCAGAAGATGTAGACAAAAATTTGAATAAACGTTTGGATAGCAGTGTGTAGTTATTGGAGTTTCAGCTAATTAGAGTTTTCTTGTATCAAACATAGGCATAAAAATTGTGTGTTTCTGTCACATCTGATCACGCATAAAATTCAAAATCGTCAATGAGAGCAATTCTTCAGAATTAAATCATAGAACATATTTCCATTTTGTAAGACATAAAATGGCTATACCAATGGTAAGACATGAGGAAACTGTAAAAAAAATAAATAATGATAATAATAATAATAGTAAATAATAATAACAAAAGCTTAAGGTTATTTTATTTATTTATTTCTTCTGATTTTCAATATTTATTGAGAGAAGATATTTTGAGTATAGGAGGTATGAATTCTTCATATAATTTTATATCTCTACAGTATATTCTCCATAATACATTCTCGATAACTGAAAGAAAGCTAAATAAAGAAGTTCAGTAGAATAGTCACAAATGTCACTGCTCTCTAAGGAGAAAGTGTTACTTTTATTAAATAGTTTAATGATGAAAAAAAATAATGACCTTTTTCTGAACAGAGTACTAAAGGGAAAGTGACAAGAAACCACATCACACATTATTAGTTTGCTCAAAACTACAACTGTAGTTTACAGTGTTTTTTTTTTTTTTTTTTTTTTAATTCATGTCACCCAGCAAACAACTAATATTGATTTCTGCTAATACAACATAATGCTTCCCATATAAATTAAATTTGGTGACACATAGCTTAGCAAAGCATGGCGGCATATATTCTCAATTGCAAGTAAGAACATGCTTTAACTACACCAATCTACCTGTGACAAGAGGGCAAATTCTATCATAGTGATGGCCAGCCTCTCAAAAATATCCCTGAATAAGTCGGAGTGTATATAACTGTTTACTTCAGGTTCCTGGGTTCAAGGTCATGGCTACAGGTTTCAGCAAGGGAAAGAAAATAGCTCACAGTGTCTGTTTCCCCAGCTCCTGGTTCCCAGTAGCTAAAACATGGGGCTAAAGAGCCAGCCACAATCCCTGAGCTACCCAGGGAGCAGAGCAGATGACACAGATGTCATAGCGCATGCTGATTCCTGCTCCCATCAGAAGCAGCAGTGCTGACAGCTCAGCACTGCCTGAGGACTTTGCAGAGAGATGCAAGGCTTTTTTTTTTTTGAGTCACTCGGTTGCCAAAACCTTTAGATCATCATGAAAATGCTCTATTGTTGCTATTACATTTTGTGGTAAAGATTTTAAACCAATCCAGTTGGATATAAAATAAATTGATCCTCCACTTTCACTTGGGGTTGTTTAGTGTCTTAGTCAGGGAAACCACAAGGAGACTACTAAAGAGAAAATTCAGATGATGCACTCACTTTTATCGTTATCAGTGTCAGCCCAACTGTAAAGCTCAGTTCCAGACACAGAACGTATCTTAGCCATATGCATACAATGTAGATGATAGTTATACTGTGGTGTTTTGCTTTTTTTTCATTGTTGCTGTATGGGAGTTAATGATACCAATTATTTTGATACTTCATAATAATTTCCAGTTCAAACCATGCAAAAGAGGAAAAACTCTTTTCCAGTTACAGTTCCTCAAAGTTTTGATCCAGAAAATCTAAGCTCGTGTCTCATATTTCACATACAGTAGGTCCAAATCACCAGAAGTCTGGCTTTCTTGAATCTTACCATAGCTGATTCTCCTTACCACAGCACACACATGGAGGAGTGACTGATCCACCTGCTAATACTACCTGCTTATATCTGTACGTATTCAAAACCTGTAACTGTTAATGTAAATATGAAAGCTTAATCACATCACTTGATAAATGCTATAAAATAGAACAAAAATTATGTACTTAATAAACTCAAACACAGATCTTAAATTTTTCATTAAACAAATAAAAAAAAGGAACGATTAATGACTTTTCTAGGTACACACAAATTCTAGAGAATATATATTTTTTTTTTTTTAGCATTTAAAATAAAACTTTAATGAATGGAAATGGTTTTAGTTTAGAAGGTGAACAGAAAGCAAGTACATTTTTTTTAATGGGCATTTATAATTAGTTTTTTAAGTTCATATTTAACCACTGCTGTTTTCAGATGTGTTGAGAACTCAAGCATTATTACAGAGGTCAATGCAGTTACACAATGACATAGTGTTGAATGTGAAAAAAAAAAAAAAAGTAAATAATAGTTGTCTTATTTCTTTGATATGCTCCTGAACAAATTATATTTTTACCTTTGATATTTCTTAAATATTATGCCCAGCTCTAAGCTAAGAAATTAAACAGCTCATGAATCTTTGTGAATAAATGCCACTGTTTTTTAAATTTATGTTAACATTCAGAATAAATTTGTCAATTAAGATCATAGGACCAGTATTAGCAATTCAATGGGAATTGTAACATTCAGATCATCTTATTCTGATTATAAAAATAATTTTGTTGCTGAATTGATTTTTCAGCAAAACTAGTGTATTCGGCCAGAATTCCTTTTAAACTATACCAGTTCCTTGAATCTTTTCCACCTCCGTAAGTCAGCAGTTGTCAGAAGCATAATGTATTTGTCTTGTGACATATTACATTTGAATTTATTTATTTATCTTTATTGATCTACTTATTAGCCTTAATAATGTAGAATTATCTGAATTACTTTGTAAAGTAAAAGGTGGTTTTTGTTTCATTTGATTTGTTATTTGTTGTATTTTTTGGGGGGTAGAAAGGCATTTATTTTGTGAGCCAGATGCACAGACACTAAGAATACCACTAATCAAAACGTAAAGGTATAAGAGAAAAGAATTATGAAAGGCAGAAGGCTGTTCAGAGGGAAGAAAGGAAATTTAAACATAAAAATTTATAAATTTTTAATATATATTTTTTATATAATGTAAAAATATTGATCTCTTTTTTATCCTTTTTAAAAATATGTATTTTGTATGCAAAGCAATTGTGCAAGTCAGTGTAAAGTTTTCTGTAGCTTATCCTAGAAATAAAACTTTTGTTTAGGAATAAAAGTACAGCCCTCAAAAACTTTTTGAATGAAATTCAAGATTAGCTTTTTTTTTTTTTTTTTTTTTTTTTTTTTTTTCCCAAAAGCAGTTAAATGATTTATATCCTCATGGTGTGGTTGTCTCCTAATTATACTTTAGATAAAAGAATATTTTAACAGGCTTGCACATACTGCAAGCAAATAAAGGCAGACCAAAGTTCTTGCTGATCATTCAGTTTCTTGAGCATATTTACAGTAAGCTAAAACAGAAGTTATGAATACTGTCCTTTCATTTCTGAGAGATGTTTAACATCCTTAGTATAAAGCTGTTATTGCCCATTCAGCTTTGCACACCTTGTAAGCATAAAGCTGTTGCAGAAGCTATTCTTCAGAATAGTGTAATCACTTAAAAGACCTGGTTTCTAAAATCCACAGGTGCCTTTCTCAGGTGTAAATCCTAGTTTTCAAAAGACTAATCTAAATTATTTAAACAAGTCAGTAGATACACTTACTCAGTGGTCATTTCTTTCTACCTTTGATCTCTGTAGCCCCAGTTCAATACAATATATAAGCACAAAAGTGGCCATCAACTTAGTGAACAAACAAACAAACAAACAAAGGGAGAGCATGCATAAGCACCAGAAGTATATTGGTAAGAGAGCACTTACATAAGGAAAGGTGCTCCTGATTTAAACTTGTGCAGGCTGAGTCAAGAGTCTGGACAGTAAAAGAGAGATTCATTCACGTTGGATGTTTTGTGTTTAGGGCTGTCAGTATAATGTCTCAACTAAAATGTGAAACATTCTGTTGCTCTATATACAGTCATAAACATTTTTACAGCTCACAAAATGTGATTGCATATGAAATATTAACACCCTAAGAGAGTCTGGAAACAATTGAGGGTCATTACAATGCTATCAACAAAAATTATCTAATGTACTTTCTGAAAATAGTGAGAGGAGATAAACCTAAAATGTGAATATCGAATTGTTACTTGTTCAGAGCCATGTACATGCTTACACAGTCCTGGGAAAACAAAGTGCAGTAGACAGTTACTAAACCATTAACTTAATAATAGATATGTATGCTTACATCCACAAGTTATTTTGCAGTATATGCCTACTGTTCAGTGATTTAAGATTGCTGTTTATAACCTTTTTGGGTTTTGTTCACAGTTACAGTCTTGACTTTTTTCCACCAGTAAGAAAAAACCTCATTCATAATAGCTTTAGTCAGTTACTAATTTGGTTCAAGCTACTGCCAGGGGAGAGTCCCTAGTCATGACTAGTGGGAGTTCTCTGATAATTAGGGGTAATAGCTACTATAAAAGTGTTGAAATTACAAGAAAAGAAATGGAAGCTTGGGTTTTAAATATTATTCCCAAATGCATGTATTCCAAAATTTTTTAAAATTGTTTTACAATTCAGAAAATTCTTTATAGCACTAATCAGAATCCTCACATACTCAGCCCAATTTCTACATGATACTGTGTGTCCACATTTCATAGTAAAGGAAGTAAATTCATAGTAAAGTACACACAACTGGAATTATTCTGAAGCTCGAATGATTAAGAATTTATGTTTATTTTGGTATTTTGCTTTTTTAAAAAAAATCTGGCCCATAAAATTCCATCAGGAGATGTTATGTTTTACAATATACTGATGCAACAGGAAAACAGAAAATTTCTGTTACACTTTTATAGCATGAAATTTATCTGCCTCTTCCAATAGATTTATGAAAAGAAAACCCTTGGTTACAAAATTCAGATTTCCAATATCTTCAGCAATTGAGAATGGTTTGGGGTTATTATTCTGATTAGATCTTTTATTTTAATATTTATTTATGTATTTATTTATTTATTTTTATTACCTGAAAGATACTGCTGGGCGTTGAGATGGGTGGAATTTTCCCATATGTCAGAGAAGAGTATTTGCTTTGCTTCCAGTTCTGCAGTGCTTCTCAGGGTCAAAAGTGTAAATATTTTATTTACTTATTTATTCAATGAATCTTATTGTGGAATTCTGTAAATGAGAGCTGTACAACATGAACAACTCAGAAACTGGTTTTTCTACTGAAAAACATATTATATGAAAGTACAAATCTGAGTTTCTCATTACATAGTAAATAACTGAATATTTTTTAAAAATTGTAAGGCTCTACACATTGAAAGTGACAGAATATTTAGTTTCTGCTTAGGACTGAAAGAAGGAAAAAATAATATGATTACAACTTGATACTCAAATGGAAATATTTTTTTTTTGTTTTGGCATTGCCACAAAACAAAAATATTTTATCATTGTAATTGTCTTTTAAAATATTATAGGCTTTTAAAAATAGAAGGTCTTATGGATGAAAATATAAACTGATTAAATGAATCCATTCCAGTACCATCTTTCAAATAGCTGGATAAGTAAAACACTATTTTGTTATGGAAATGGGAATTACTGCTGTAGGAACACTATCGTTTCAGCAGAAACCTACCTTTAAGTTACCATAGAGTTTAATTCACTGGTAAGTATTTTGAGGTTTTTTAGAATGAAAGGCTGAGACAGCTGTAAAAATTGAGTCTCCACCAGTCTAGCTGATTCAGCAAGGAATTAGCCATGCTCAGGAAGTCCTTTATAAAATACTCTATTTTGAGGCATCAAACCATGAAGGTATGTGGAGCTACTGTAATTGAGCAGTGCAGAACACATGTCCACGTATTAAATACTGTGGGTTAAACAGTAGCAAAAAATCTCTGCCTCACAGTGGTGGCTTGTGGACAATGTTCCAACTGCCTTGAATGTTTCTATCTTCATAGGCCAGTGAAAAGAAAGGATAAGGACGTGATTTTTAAACTTTAAATTCAATCTGTCAAAAAGATGTTCACTGCTATTTTGAGAACACACCAGAAGGGCATTTTCCGGCCCTCCAATGGTACAAAGAATGGGACGACCCTTCTCCAGGGTGTTTGTAGAGAAATTGCAAATTTCGTATTCCTTCTTTTCCTCTTGAAGTGCTTAACCTTCTCTTCGCAGTTTGGCTCCAATATGTAATTATATACAATTATCAGCACTTTGATTGTAGTGTCCTCAATTATTGTAAGAAAAAAAATTCTAACCTTCATCATTCTGGGGAATAAAAGTTGAAAGTGTGAATGCTAAATCAAAAGAAAAGCAGATGAAAAGAAATTACATGCTATTTAATTCATTATTGTTTACCCAATTTCAGGGATTATGTATGTATGGACTCACGCTTTCTGATACTTTGAAAGGTAATAGCTAATAGGCCTTCAATCAAGTCATTGCTGTTAACACCAAGACATTGCTTTCCTGAGCAATACTGCAGCAGAAAGGAAATTTAAAGCCCCTAGGGCTGTGTCCTGGGATCTAGAAATCATAGGCTGTGTGCTCTAGTCTATATGACAAATTTGGAAGGTGGAAAATCATTTTACTATGATCAGCTGTATTGTAGTCTTCATACTTTCAGAACTGTCAACATGTTTTGACATCAAGAGGCAGTGAAAATCAAGAATTATTTCATCACTATTTTACTCTTTATAATTCAATGATCTCCTCCATGCAGATCCTTAGTTAAGATATAGGGTGGATGTTTGTGGGTAAAATAGTTATACATTCAGTAATGCAGTGGCACAAACTGCACTATCATTTTTATGAACTGAGGGCTACTTTCACTTTAGTATAACAGTGCTATAAAAGACAGTGTGCCTTCTAAGTCCTCAAGTAGATTTCCACATAGGTATGAACATAACCTGAATACACCAAATGCACTGTATATAAAAATAACAAAAATAATTAGTGTATATTAGGTAAATATTGCTGCAATTTGGTTTAAAGGATGTGGAAACATGCAGTCAAGGTATAGCTATGTAGAGAGTAATTTGCTAAGAAGTGGCTTTGATCTGGGGAGTCATTGATAGCATAAGCACATGTTTTGTTCTGATCACAGTATCTAAACTGTCTGGGTGGGCTGAGCCAACCTGGAAGGTATTTGAGAACATAAAGCATTTTTTATCCTTTGCAGTAATTCTATTTCCATGGGATTACTTTAAAAATGGCATTTTACATGAGTTTTCACATCAGTCTGTATGGCTTTAAAAAAAAAAAAAAAAAAAGAGTAAAAGCTATTTTTTCTAACATCTCTTATCTCCTGGAATTTGTAGGCATTAATAATTGCAGTTTCAAACACTCAATTTTCTTACTGTTTTTAATGTAAACATTTTCAAAGGGGCATTTTAATTTATATGTTTACAGAATATATTCTGGCACTATCTAGCACTCCCAACATAAACTATACCCTGTTCATGAGAGGACATAGATGGACCCAAATTTACTCCCATTTCAGATTGGTCAGATACCAGGCAGCTTCAGCTAGAAGCTGCATAACTTTAGTGGTATTGCTCTGGGCTAAAAAAGATCCATTTATTTTGCATTTAAGGAAAATGAAAGGATGAAAGTATACAAAGATATTTTTTGTTTTGAATATTTGTCTTAGATTTGTACTCCCTATGTATGGGCATGTATGAATTTAAAACTATTTGGAAACAACAGATTTGTGTTGATACTCTTCCTCTTTAATCTACTGCCACCCATTACCTAAAAACAAACAAACATACAAACACAAAATGAGATCTCACTTTTCCTTTCTTCCAAGATGTGAGTGGATAGGAACTTCAGATTTTCTGTGATTTTTTCCTGTAATAAATAATGTCAAATTTACATTAGGCTATTTCACAATCACAGCTGGAGATGTCTAAGGTCTACATGTTGCTCACCTGGGCCATTTTTCAGCATGTTATTCTTTGTTATTCTTTGTTATTCTTTATGTTGATATATATATGCTATTAAGTCTGTCTAATTTCACCTAATCTGAATTAAATGCCATCTGAAATACCTAACCCCTATCCCCCTGAATTTCCTTTAGTCTGAGGAATTACAATAATGCATCTTTAGAGTGGTTTTCAATCTTCTTTTCCTAACTTTTTCTAATGCTTCTGGTAAATTGATATTTAGTACTTTGCCATTCAGCTACTTCACAGTTATTGGCTTCTGTCTCCATGAGAGGCCTCTCCATGAGAGGCCTTGAAACAGTATTTCTAAAATTCATGTCTAAATTTTCACTTCATTTCCTGACCAGTCATATTAATTTCTTTTACTTTGCTTGCCCATTTCTCCAAACTAATAAACCCGAGTCCTGCATTTTCAGTTCATGAACACTTTGACTTTATTATTGGCACGATGCCCTGTTTCACTGCAAACTTTACCTCAAACCACATGAAGCAGAAAGGCTCAACAATCAGTAGCCATGTTAGATATCTGTACAGTTGCAGACATTTTCATCTGGAACCATATTTCCATCTTCCTCTATCCATCATAACTGTCTTTCTGACACAACTGTCATGACAGATTGCCAAGAATCCATTTAGTTTTCATCAGAACTGCTAGGCTTGCTTCTTAATTCAGTAATGTTCTATAGGCTTTGAGTCAGAAAGTTAAGTATCTTATTTCTCCTTGTATGTTTGCTTACATTTTCTCTTTCCATATGATTGTGGAAGATGATTCTTTTCAATTTTACTTCCCTATTTCGTAATGGATGTACACTATTGAAGCTTTAAACTTTTTAATCTCATATTTGATTAAGAAAAAAAAAAAAAAAAAAAAAAGTAAACTTAGCTAGAATAAGATTATTTTGACAAGTAGATTATCTTATTATTTTTCCATCTTCATCTGTCCATTTCCAACTTCTTCAAGAGATGCTAAAACGAAGTTATAGAAAAAGAACATAGATCATAATTACTGCCTAGGAAATTTTGGGTGGTCCATCAGGTTCTTTCCTATATGTGGTTCCTCTTCTTTGGTCATATTTGTGTCAGTTAGAACTTTGTACCCTCCTACAGCTTTTCTGTGTGTTTAATTTAGAGGAAAATTAAATCGGGAACATGCATAATTTCTGGAATGTCATAATCATTATGTTGCTAATGAAACTTGTTTGAAGACAAGATATAGTAAATTGTCACTTTCTCAAATCATTTAGGCTGGCTGAAGTCTAAGTGAATTAGAACCCTTCCAATTTGATATTTAATTCAGTGCAATACATTTTAGTGTTCAATAAAGCTTAAATAATAAATATCATGACATCGTGTTTGTTCATTTAATAAATGTGTATGGTCCTTGGACTATCAATATTGCAGTGGTAATCTTGATAGAATGTTCTCAGTAGGTCTAGTAAAAACAGGAGATTAGAATGAAATCCATCAATAGGGCATATTTAACATATACATAATTCAAGCAAATAATTACAATCTATTCAACTTGGTTTTGCACATATACACACAGCTTTGCTAGAGGAACAATAAGACTGTTTCACCATAATGTTCTTCTACAGTTGTACATGGCAGTGTCATTCTGTTTTTCCACATCTTGCTAATACACACAATTTAGGCTATGCAAATTAGTAAATATATATATATATATATATATATATTCCGAGTTGTTTAAATACTAGGCATGCACCAGTCCAAGGTATCACTGCCTTTTGATATATTTTTTTGTGAAAAGATACCACTTTTACAGTAACCTGGGTTCTCTGAATTCAGCAGAATTACTTTTAATTTACATGATGTGAGAGAATAAGGCCTTTAGCCACAGATTTCCCACCCAGCAGTATATTACTGTCATATTCACATGCATATGTAAACACATAGATGTTAATGTGAGAATGTAAAGAGTCCATTTTACTTTTTCTCGGTTTTGATTATGCAGATGTTAATTTGCATATTTGGATTTGGAAAAGGTAGCTTTCATCCAGGAGAAGCAGGGATAAAAATCATAAAACAAATTTTATAACTCAAAAAGCATTTATTCTACATGTTTTTGTTCTACAGCTGAAATAAGATTTAAAAAAAAAAAAAAAAAAAAAAAAAAAAAATCCGTCTCATCTTTCTCTGACATCAATGCAGAACTGTTCACAAAATAAATGTTATTCCTGCACGTTAGTAGGCTGTGAAAGTAAGGCTTGAAATGGCTGCCTGATTACAACCTTAACACCAACACCTCCTTAATCAGCACTCCTTAACTCCCTCCGAATAAGCTCTGTATGATGTTATGATTTATTATATTGACTATGGCTTTTTTCCATTTTGCTTTTTAGGATCTCTTAGAAAGTTGTAATTTAGTTCCTCCCCACCCCCTGCTTCCGCTTAGTGAAGTGGCTGCCTTTGATTAGATTTGCTAGGATTAGTTCAGAAAAAATTCACATTTTTTTTAACTCCAGAAAAAAAAAAAAAAAAAGTGTCTAAAAGAATAGGCATTAATAGGTTCACTGCCAAAATAAACCAAAACAGAATCCACAGTATTAGATCTATGATATAATTTACTCTCATATTTTGCTTTCTACATAAAAGATAGGAATAAAATTTTCTTCTCTCATAGCCTCTCAATTTACTTTTTGAGGAAAACGTTGAATCAAAAAGATAAGACTTTCCAGAGTTTTGAAGCAGAAGAGGCAATTTATTCACTACAGAACCTTTCAGAATGAACAACTATTTCTCGGGAGTTTTCAACCAATTATAAAATGAAACATGTCTTCTTATTTTGAACAATATATTCTCCCTGTGTGGAAGAGATTACTTCAACTAAAGGACATGTTTCTATTAATACCTAGTAGAGCCTAAGAAGAGCTACAGTACATCAAAATAGTATTTCAGAAATCAGAACATAATCAGAAAATATTCCATACAATTACAGTCTCCTGCAATACATTATTAGCTCTAACCTTGATCTCTAACCCTGTCATATAAAAAGTTTACCTAGTGGGCACATTATCATCTATCATTTTACAATGTGATTTTTTCCCCCCTCAGATTCCATTGCATATATTGTTTTGATGCTTTTGAAACAGATACACAGTCAGTCAAACCAATTATCTTACTCCTTGCCTGCTAAGGATAATAAATATGTTATGAATCTTAGCCCATAGCTGACTTACGTAGCTATCAAAGGATGGGAAAGAGGTTTTAAAATCTTTTTTTATTTCATGCTATTTTTGTGACAATCAGCATGATGAAAATTTTAATGTATCATTTTCTGAAAAAAACTCTGGTGCTGTATTGTAGTTTAAAATGGTACTTTACTTGAGAAATCAGCTTTACCTCAGTCTATTAAAATTTGGAGTAAATGTGACAAATACAGCTGAGGAAACAATTAATGTAAAGTATATAACATGATTTAAGTGTGCAGTTTTGTTGGAATAATGTTTATTGAAAGATGGCATTATGATGTCAAAAAAAAAAAAAAAAGTGTTATTTGAAAAAACCTCCAAAGAATACTGCATTTAAACATTTTCACACTTTACGCATTCTCTTAAGTGTTTGATTGTGTTGCTTTAGGGAAACAGAAGGGTGAAAATTTCAACAAGATCCATAAAAATTACATAATGCAGTAATTCAACAAACTACTTGAATTTGATTTAGGATTCACATTTGCACTGACTGATAAGATACAGCCTCTAAGAAGGTCTGTTTATGAGAGATATACAAATTAATATATACAATACCTCCATGTTGTTTTAGGTACAAAAAGGAAACTGTTCCAAATGAGTTCTAAGTCTTTGAACTGCTTCCAGTAATATTAGTCTGATAATTGAAACCTACTTTAATTACCTGTGAATGACAACTTCATCTCCATCCTGTCATCAATATCCAGTAATTTTTCCACAGAAGGGGAAATGCAAAATTCCAGAAACTTATAGAGGAAATCAAAATACAACAGATTTTTTTTTTTTTTTTCCTTTTCTGTAACTTTTTGAGTGAGCTAGATTAATAATATTAAGTCTTGGAACGTTTCATCATCAATCCACTTCAACTGCTTTGAGTTCAGTTTAAATCATTCTCCTTAGTCATTGCTGAAGTTCTTATAAATGTATATCTGAACCTAACTGAATCTAACAGCCAACACTTCTCCACAAGGGGTGGACTTTCTAACTCAAAGCTAGTTGCTGATCAGTCATCAAGTGGGCCTGAAATCTGGCCATCAGAAATTCAGCCACTTTCATGACATTTCACATTCTTTGACTAATCTAATCTGCAAGAAAATAATCTTAGCCTTTTAAATTGACAACAAGTTCTTTCCTGTCCAATAGGTTGTAGCGCAATGGGAACTAGCCTGTTCTCATTGTTTTAAATTATCTGCTTTGGTAATTATTCTATACATGAAACCATCCCTGAAGTCTTTTGGCTTCAAAGGCATATTTGAACAGAGCAATGAATTAAAAAGAGATTTACTTCCCCGTGGGTCTCTGACTTGACCTGGCTAACTACACTGGCAACTTTCAAAATACCTTTTGAACAAAGGGTCTTCTACAGTAACTTCTCTTAACAAAACTGGAAATTTTTGCTTGAGGATATCAATTCAAATCCATAAGGGGAAAAACAAAACAGTACCACTCTTATTTTTATATAAAAAAAAAAATGTTACTGGGAGAAAGCAATGCAAGAACTAGATCAAATAGGCAACTGTTTCTTCTCACAACAGTCTTCAGTTAGTAGGTTCCTCTAAACAGAAAAAGAAATCTCACCTAATTCAAGTACCTATTTTGACCATTTATCAAAGAGTTGTTACAATCCTTCTTGTAGATAATCTTCCTACATAAACATTTGTATTCATTGTCCTTTTTGCAGTTATTAATGCTTCTTCTAACATTCATGTGAAATACTTACACTCTTGGTCCATTTTCATTCTCTAACAGGTTGTGATACAAGGTGTCAAAGTGACAAAAGCTAGAAAACTGAAAGGTGCAGCACAGTCAAGATACAGTCAAGATAAAACCATCCATGTTAGGATTTAAATCCAACTATGTATCTTTTTCAAAATCACTCAGAATTCCTAGTCATCTATTTTTATGAACTCCCTAGCATTAAGCCATTATAACAAGGACTGGTTCTTTTTCATAACAAATCCATTTTCAACCTGTTAACAGACTTTTCTATGATGGAGTTGAAGTTCTTTGTCAAATGCAAAGATTGCAGTCTAGGATCTAAGCTTTAATTACAGATAGAGAAAAATATTAAATAAAGATGTTCAATTAAAATATTGCATAAGTATGAATGATATAAAATTATATCTTGGTTGGGATGATCCTCAGAATAGCAGTCACAGTGCAAGTAAAAATGGAAGTAGCCTGTATATTAAGATTTTAACCCCATAAAGGAGTGCTTCAAAACTATTTATATATATATTTATATATATATTTATATTTATGAAAAGGAGGAGACATAAAATGGGAGATTGCTTTTCCAAATAAAAGGTTAATATTATTATAAGATTGTCATTTATGCTTGAACAAACCAACATTTCTTTGTTTATGCTACAGAAAGGGAATTCCTCTGCTTCCTCCTCTCCTCTTACTGGAACACAGATTCAAAATAGGAATTAGCCAGAGTAAATACTGGAAAGTTTTTGGAATACCAAAGTGAATTATAGTCAATAGTGGATCCTGAAAATTACATTTTGGTAGGAGAATCTGCTTTCTGTTTGTTTGTTTGCTTTTGTTTTGTTTTGTTTTTTGTCTTTGTCTTTGAAAGCCTAAAGAAAGAAAAAAAAAAAAAGGATGAAAAACTAAAGTAGTTTAACTGAATGCACAGCTAATGAATTTGCTTTAAAATGGCAAACACAGTATGCCATTGTCTTTGTCCCTGACTTATTACTTATTATATATACAAATCAGGTAATATCTGCACTAGTTTGTTAATCGTAGTAAGTACATAGATTGGGAAAGATATAGAAATTTTGTGTTAATATCTCATATCTGCTGGGAGGGAAATGTAAAGCTTAAACTATTTTTCACTGTTATAACAAACTAATGATTTCTATACGCTAACCATTATCAATAAGATTACAAAGTCAGATGGTAACTAATGCCATATCATATAAGAGATAAAAATCTAAAGACACAGAGAGAATGTGATATCCTACTCATCTTTCATTCACTTAGTAAATCAGAATGCAGTGCTGAAGGCTGTATATGTGACCTATTACTACATACATAATGACTATAATTTCTGTTCTGCACAGCTAATGAATCAACCTTTAAATAATTTTTTTACGAAGCTGAATGGAAAGCATGGCATACGATAAAAGCCTTTCTTTCATCAATTTCAGATAATGTGTGTGTGTGCACACATTCACATTGTTGGTTGGATTGGCAAGGAAGCCTTTAGTATTTACACTGCCACTGCAAGTACTCCAGGTGGTCCCCATAAATTATTTGCATGTGGTTGTTCTTCAGGATGCAAAGTGACAGTGTGCCAGAATCTAAGTCAGCACATTCTAACAAATATGCCAGAATTGGCACATCACCATATTTTCAACAGTGCATTGCTGCCATTCTGTCAGTGGTACCAAGGGCCTTTGGCTTCTCAGCCCCATGCATCAGCCCTAGAGAACCACTCACAGCTTTTGGCACTGCTGAAGAAAAAGAGTCTGGCTAGCAATAAAATTTTCCCTCTGACAACCCACCCAACACATGACTTCTATGTAATCATTTTTAGGCATCCAACATAAAGTTGTTCCCCATCATCATAGTAGATGGAAGGTGATCTATTTTTTCTAAACCATTGATATTTTCACTGTCTGTCAGAGGGTTTACTCAGATGATGCACTAGTGTAGTCTTTTATAGATTTTCCTACTTGGTAGATGTATAGGAAAAAAAAGTCTATATAGATACAAGTTAGGAAACAGACATGGAACCCAATGCCACTCGCAAATTATAGTGCGAGTTTACTTAGAGCATGAGCTACTTAAGTTTTAACTCTGTATACTTCTAGTTTTATATTAAGATCCTCGGTATTATCATTTGTATATTAATGTCAGCCATCACAGTTCTCCTCTTTAACAAGGCTTAAATACATTTGATGTTTAATTTTGAAAAAATTAAAAAAATTTTGAAATTTGTACTAGCTGAAAAAAAAATACAAATGATGGTACAGACTATGTTTACCAATAATGCTGTAAATACTCTGGACACCAAAACAAGGCTGCAAATTCAGCACTGTTCTCAGAAAGTGAATTTGTTCAATGGCAAACACAAGTCAAATGTAGAGTAGTCAAACTTATTTAAAAAAAAAAAAAAAAAAGAAAAGAAAAAAAAAATGCCTACTATACCTGAAACCTTGTGCATTCAGATTTAGCCTGAAGTAAATTTTTACAGCTAGGTTATAAACAACCCAAAATAGGAAGTTATATAATAAAAGTGCTGACACCATCTTAACTACATCCTAGAGTTGCAAACACCAATGTTAAAATGAGTCAGATTCATTGTGTCTTTCAAAAACCTCATTTCATTTTTAGAACTACTTCACCGCTGATGGCCCACATTTGCATTACATAAACTTTCATGATGAAACATCTTACCAGTTCACCTGAACAGCATGGAATAGAGATCATCTTTGTTTAATTAGTTCTGAGTTTGCCTAAAGGCTTTAGGAACTACAAAATTTGCAAGCTTGTTTTTACAAATTAGTTGTGAAGTAGCATCCATCTTTTCTGTTTCTCCATCAAGGTAATATGCTTTGCTCACATTTATCTTTTTTTCTTTTTTTCTTTTTTTCTTTTTTCCCCCTAATGAGCTGTTTCTGATAGTCAGCTGCTTTTTCTGCTCTATAGTTCACTGAGGGCACCATGTTATCTGCATTATTCATTACTGAAGCTATGGTATACCTTGGTTAGATTCTAAACACAAAACAGTTTCTAGGCATAACTTTATGTCTTCCATAAAAATCATGAATTATGTAATGCACAAGTCTCTCCACAATAACCTCACTTATTTCTCTGGCAAATCAGTTGGCTATTTTTATTAAATATTGCTCATCTGCCATATGGACTCCAGTATTCAAGTTAATTATGAAATTGAAATATGGCAATGCCCTCTGAATCTGTAAAATCATTTTCCAATTAAAACTACTTTAGAACACCACATATACAAAATAATTTTATATAATTATGCACGTCAAGAATAAGGGATTTTTTAATCACCGAAACATTACAAAAATACTTCCATTTGTGCTCATTTTGCTCTGTATAGGATTTCACATGCCTCAGTGAACAAATGCTATCATTGTTTGAGAAAGCTGGAGTAACTGAAGCAACTGGAAAACAAACATAAATAAAAAAACAAAAACAAAACAAAAAAAAAACTACAAATCTCTTTATTTCTGATTGCTATTTCTACTATTCCTGGATTATTCTTAATGTTACGTATTTATGCTTTATACAGTTAAAATGGGTAGTTTGTGGAATTTTTTTCTGAACTTTTAGACTTGTTCTATCAACATTGATGAAACTAAGGAAGAAAGTAATTCTTTTCATATGAGTAGGGTAATTTCCATCCAGGAAGAAAATATTTATATGTTTAGACACGTATTTGGTATGATGAATTAAAGAAATCCTTCATGATGGCATTTAGCATGCTTTATGCTAAAGCATGAAACCACGATAAGTATTGAAGATCAGTTTAAACAATAGTAGCTAAATAGTGCTTGCTGGTTTTCCATTCTTTTGTTGAATTGTATATATACTTCTGTGTATTTTAGTAGTGCTCCTCAAAAATAAAAAAGCACGGTTTCCTTCAGAATCTTTCTCCATGGGGCACTATCATATGTAAAATTCAGTTATCAACTGCATTTCATGTATGTCGCTAATTCAACGTGACTGGAGAAGTCTTATCAATCAAAGATTTTGCAATGTCCTAGTGTCCTAGTCACAAATAATTCAGATAATTTAGCATGAACCTGTCCTTAAGTTTTCCCGTGCCAATACAAAACTTTCACAGTAATCAAATCCTCACTGTTAAAATATATATATATATATATATATAAGCCTGGATTACATGATAATACAATGATAATACATAATGATAAGGAAAATGATATTCTCACAAAGTTTAATAGTTGACTAAAAAATGATCTGCGCTTTTCCCCAAATTGTATTCACTTAATTAGTAATCCATAATAAGACAGTAAGGGTGTAAAATGTGTTAAGTGAGAGGATCACAAGGAAAGGGATGGTAGTTCTAGTACCTACCAATGTCACAAGTACTTAACTTGGCTCCCTCACACTGTTGCAAATGTTGAGTGGATGAATTTGTAAATGAGATAACTTCCTGTCATGGGAATCCTATGAAGAATGTAATTGGAAAGTATCTTGTGGGATACTTGATCTTATGAGTGAAGGAAGGTGGAAGACTGATGAAGTGAGAAATGTATGAAATCAATAGGGCTGATATAATGCCTGTGGTCATTTATAAGACTTGGTTCTGTCACTTTGATTAAAAGGTACAGAATGAATAGACTTAAATGTGTCTGTGAGGCTGCAAGCATCATCATATACTTCTAGTGAGATGCTTATCATTCTTATTAAAACATTTGACCAATGAACTAGAAAAAATGTAGAGAAAAACTACTACAAATGATCCAAAGGCTGAGAGATATTTTAAATGAAAAAGAGAAGAAACTGATACCATGCGATTACTTTTGTTTGGAAAACTGGGTATAAATAGATAACACATTTTAATAATGCTACATATTGACAAAGACACATATTTTACAGAAAGATTAACTATCCCAGAAGTGACTATAAAAAAAAAAAAAAAAAAAAAAAAAAAAAAAAAAAAAAAAAAAAAAAGAATGGGCATTAGGAGAGATAACATCTGTACTTGATTTCACGTAACAAAAAGCAAGTGATGTACATACAGAAAGGAGATCCTTTGGAGAGCATAAGAAGTTATTTGGTGATAGCCTCACACCTTCAGAAACACTTTCTCTATTGTCAGCATCCACAGCTAAAGAAAGGATGTTTAAGACTTTTTGCTGGGAGATCAGGCCAAATGATTTCACAGGTCTCAGTGAATTTAAACTATAAAATTATTCCAATACTGGGAAACAGACATAACTGTTTCTTTCAAGAACTCAGTCTGACTCTACAGGGCCCTTTACCTCAGAAATACCATAAATACTTACACAAGAAATCAAACATTGATAGTTGAAAGACAATTGATATGAGGAATGTATAGTAAGATCCAGCTTCTGGAAGCTGGAGATAGAAATTCAGTCTAAATAAAACATCTACATTTTAAGCAGCACAGATAATTAACTAGTAGAACAAGAGTTGTGAGGAATACTATTAATGGAAGTCATTGAATCAAGATTTTTTGTTGTCGTTTTGTTTTGTTTTGTTGTTGTTGTTGTTTTTCCTAAATATTTCCTGTTCTTCAAATGGAAATTAATTCAGGGAAATCCTATGGTTTGCTTTAAACAAGAAGTCAGATTAGGTGATCATAGGAGTTCATTCTGGTCTTACAGAAAATGAATCTGTGAACCATAAGTCCTTCTTTAACATCATAATGTGCATAATATACACGTTCCAGTTGAGCTCACACTTTTTAAACTGCTCCCCTATGGATTGTCTCAGGACAAAGATAAAGGCAAAGAAAGTTTTTGAGCATGTCTGAATTGGAGCTGTCTCTTCTATCTTTTAATACAAAGGGAAATAATTTATCAAACAGGTAGATCTGAGGTCAGAGACTTTCTAGAAGCTAGTAGTGCAGATATTCTCCCTAATTCTGAGCCACTGGCATATTCAGTAGTAATTACCAGCAAGGTTATTATGCATCCAAAATGACAAGTCTGTATTTCTACCAACAAACACTTAAGCTTTAGGGGTATCCTAAATTAGCTTTTCTTCTCCCTCAAGACCTTGAGAAGCAGAAAATACTTTGTCTGATGGATGAAACATCCATCCCAGAAAAATCACAGAATCACAGAATCGTCTAGGTTGGAAGAGACCTACAAGATCACCGAGTCCAACTCTGACCTAATACTAACAAGTCCTCCACTAAGCCATATCCCTAAGCTCTAAATGTCTTTTAAAGACCTCCAGGGATGGTGACCCAACCACTTCCCTGGGCAGCCTATTCCAGTGACTAACAACCCTTTCAGTAAAGAAGTTCTTCC
This sequence comes from Nettapus auritus, assembly GCA_011076525.1. Lineage (NCBI taxonomy): Eukaryota > Metazoa > Chordata > Aves > Anseriformes > Anatidae > Nettapus > Nettapus auritus. Next base: position 18,941,958 of record CM021772.1, on the reverse strand, counting down.
TAATATCCAACCTAAACCTCCCCTGGCACAACTTTAGCCCATTCCCCCTCGTCCTGTCACCAGGCATGTGGGAGAATAGATCAACCCCCACCTCACTACAGCCTCCTTTCAGGTACCTGTAGAGTGCAATAAGGTCACCCCTGAGCTCTTCTTCTCCAGGCTGAGTAGTCCCAGCTCCCTCAGCTGATCCTCATAAGACTTGTTCTCCAGACCCTTCACCAACTTTGTTGCCCTTCTCTGGACTCTCTCGAGCACCTCCATGTCCTTCTTGTAGTGAGGGGCCCAAAACTGAACACAGTACTCAGGGTGCGGCCTCACCAGAGCCGAGTACAGGGGGACAATCACTTCCCTGGACCTGCTGGCCATGCTGTTTCTTATACAAGCCAGGATGCTGTTGGTCTTCTTGGCCACCTGAGCACACTGCTGGCTCATATTCAGCCATCTATCAACCAATACTCCCGGGTCATTCTCTGCCAGGCAGCTTTCTATCCACACATCTCCCAGCCTGTAGCTCTGTTTGGGGTTGTTGTGCCCCAGGTGCAGGACCCGGCACTTGGCCTTGTTGAACATGAAAAATGTAACAGAAGCAGTGAACATGAAAAATGTAACAGAAGCAGTGAACATATTTCTGTCGAGAACAGAGTGACAGACCTATTATGAAAATCTAAATAGAATTCTGGACCATATTCTGTTGAGCTTTTAAGCATCTGATATTTGGACTGAAGATCCAGAATATTTTAGATGTTCAGCAGACTTTTTCCAGCTTTTACAGAAAATATAGAAATCAATGTATAGATTAATATGCTAGAATTCTTACTGATGTACTGACTGTCTTTTTAGTGACTACTCTTTCTGTAATATGGAATGTGAATTCATCACATGTACACCTTTTATCTTTCACTACCTGACATGCTTTTGTACAGATATTGCCCATACGTAGTAATGTATTTTAAACACTAAGCCATTAATCTATTGTGGTAGAGTATTATCCAGCACTCTGTACTAACATGACTAGTATTATATTATTGTAATAGCTAACCTCAGTATGTTGTTTTATACAGAAAAGCTATTCTGTATAACTGGATTTCAGAATAAAATATTTCTTTCTAGCAGATGGCACATGCAACAGGGAACTGATCTGGAAATAGTTGTTGAGGGCCTCTTTCATCTCCTATAAAACTTAAAAGAAGGTGTAATGAAAAAGGGATAAGATTCAACTTAGAAAAGGATGGTTGATAACAACAAAATGCATCTCTGATTACAAATTAATAGCTAAAATTTTAATTTGTCTGCTTCTTGTCTAAATCCAATGAACACAATATTCATAGTTGGTGGTGGTGGTAGTGTTTTTTATACACAAATAAGAGAAATTGTGTACAACTGATGCAGTGTGATGTCATATAAATAATACTGCAAGTCCACCGAGCTGGAACTACCTTTGTTAATCTTAGCCATTCCAAAGAGGCTTGCAGTATCAGGCCTTTATATTTGGAGCTAATAGAAGCATAATACTAGAGCAAAGCAACCATGGAAGAATATAGAGTCTCCTGTGGCTGCAATTGAAGCTCTAAAAGCCTGTTTTTCGTTTTTAAACTGTTCCTCTGGGCATAGGTATTGTTCAAAGAAGCATTTTAAAGAGAAAATGAAACTTTAAAAGCTTCAAAATGTGGTTGTAGGAAATCCAAGATGTCGTCTGTGACATCTCCTGTCTTACTGATAGATAGTCTTATGGGAAACAACAAGATTCAGTGCATCTCTTGCTGCATCACAACATTTTAGAAAAGGTTGGCTATGTTTTTCTCAAGGATTGCTGAAAATTTGGAAAATTAAAATCCTTACCATAAAATACAGAGTGATGGACGCTGTGTTTGAAATAATTATATTTCAACTGAAAGACTAGAGTTTTCTGAATTAAAAAAAATAATTTGGTGGTATGGAACATGTAAAAGAGCAAGTGAAAACAGAAAAAAAAAAAAAAAAAAAAAAAAAAAGTGTTCTGACTTGCAATATGATATTCTTACAATGTCAGTGACTGTATCAATGCATATTCCCAGAATTGACTGAAGAGCTAGTGTCAGGGACTATACAATGGCAGATGTCTGATTAACATGGAAAGAAAGTGGAAAGGGATGCAGAAAAACCTTTCAGACTTTAAATATATTTCTGATATATATCAGACCAAACCAAATGTTGCCAGATTTTGAATATAGCTATAATAGCTATTTCCATCTTAAACTTTATTTTTTGATTAATAAAGGAAAAGGAACCTTGAATTTTTTTGAAGAATGTTCTTGTTTGTTTGTTTTTGTTTGGTTGTTTGTTTGTTTTTGGTAGCCTATTTATTTATGTCTTTAACTATCTATCTATGTAGCTATCTATTTATTTATTTATTTTTAAAATTGTTGAAATACATGACAACCTGAGAAATTAGAAACTTCTACCATTTCTATATGACCAGATTCTGGGCCCATCCAGATTCTACTGTGAACTTTTATGGTATGACAGTCTTGTCTTGTTCCTTTAGCACAGTACATTAGTCTTCCAAATCAACGCTAAAAAAAAAGATGTGTCAGTTTTTTCTCTCTTTCTCTTTCTCTCCCTTTTTTTTTTTTTTATTCCCCTTCATCTTTATGAAGACTTACTTCGTTTTGGATATTCTTTCCAACTTTCTTTCCAGTGCTACAACACAAAATGAATTTGAAGGGGAACAGAGCGACAGATATAATAATAGTAGGATCATAGACACCTAGTTTCTTTCACTTTATTTCTATCACCAACAAAACTAAAACTGGAACTTTGAGGTAAATTCTGTTTTAAAAAGCTCTAAAATTCATTATGAAGTGATATTTCTTCCTAAATAAATCATAATCTGTACACTAATACCTATACAACTGTAGGCATGCAAATGAAAGTAATTAGTCATATGTGTTTGAAATAGCAAGTTACTGGTAAGACTAGGCACAAAGAAAGAAAGTTTGTAGTCAAAAGCATTTTCTGCAAGGACACACCATTATAGGATAAGACTTTCAAACTGAGATAGAGGGGAAAAATCCTCTGAAATACATTTATCAGCAAATGACCCTGATCAGCTGTGTTCCATCAGAGGAAGATCATTACTGTAGACGTCAGAGTAGTGCAGGAGACAGGTTAAAAATGGGTTTCAGGTTATTGACACTTACTTTTTATTAAAGGTTATTTACAGCTAGGGGTAAGAGAACATAGGCCCAGAATTATGGAACTTTTTCAAACTCTAGAGATTATATCTTTGAAAACCTTTGCAAAATTTGTAAAGTTTCTATTTCTTGCATTAATCCTACTTGAATGAATGTCTTTCAAATGCAACACTCTAATTCTTTCATTTTTTTATATTTTAATGTATTTTTTAAATGATTTTTCTGCTAATTTTCTATCAAAAGCTGAAACTTTCTTTAGTAAAGTACACGCTTAAAAGCTTTGCTGAATAGGGAGAAGATTAAATAAGTGTAAATATTTACGTTCTCTGTCCAGTCAGGATTTAAAAGTCATATATAGCATATAGCTGCCTGACAAAAGGACAGACAATATTGAAAGTACACATTTAAACTTACAGGTAACCTGCAACTATTTTCTGTTTCTTTATAAATCTGAGATTTTCACAGAACAGACACTGATGATTGATGCCTAAAGATGTGCATACAATTACAATGCACTCTTGTGTTCCTGAAGGGACATATTCTTCTCTAAACAATTAGAGAAGATAAAAGAAATCTGTAAAGCTTCAGCTCCTTCAATGTGGAAATTTCTTTAGGAGAGAAAGTGGAGTTTATTTACCCATAGACTGGGCTCTGAGAAACAGAAAAGATCATTGGTGATGGTGAGCTACTTTTAATAATTAATTAAAAAGGAAAGTTCTAAATACTTATTTCTGGTGACATTTCTCTGCTGGCTGCAGCTGAGAATTATGTCCCAAACTCGTTTTCTTCATTAATGAAAATTCAATAGAAAAAAAAGTCCAAGTACAGAAACTTTTTTTTCTGAAGAACTGGTATAAGAATATATACATTTTTAATAGTTTCTGAGGGCTATCTAGAGCTAATGGTGGTAATAAAAGATCACTCAAAATCAGATGTAGTAATTCAATACAGTTAATCATAGTAATTCACTTATATCACTGACCTTGTCCTGAGCAGTCCTGATGTGCCTCCTTTTACAATAAATAATGCTGTTTTATTACTTGCATATGCTTTTTTTCTAAAAATGTGAAGATATGAAGTAAGCAAGCAAGATGTGTGGCACAATGAGGCTCAGAATGCTGTAGGGAACAACTTTTTGTTACTGTCTTCAATCAGTTATAAGTGTGGAAAGAAGCTATCAAGTCTGTCACAAAATGCTATAACACAGGCAAGAAGATGTAGAGTATGTCCTGATATAGGCAATATTTCAGTTCTGAGTTTTCAAACTAGGATTCCTAGACAAGGCAGATAACTTCTTCACATGTCTATGTCATTTTCTTGATGAGTGTAGATTCTCCATTCAAAGCACACATGTAACTGCAAGAACTTTTGCAAATACTGAAAGAATAAATAAATAACTCCATAAATATTAGACAACTCATTACTGAGTTCCAGCTTCTGTGCTCCTTCCACTGGAAGGCAGTTCCAGAAACACATTATTTTAATAGCTTAGAACTGTCTCATTTCCAGCTAAATACATTTACAGCCATCACCATTTTTCCCTAGTGACAGCATTGTCCTTTATCTTACAATATCACTGCTCAATATTTACTCCTGCAATGTGTTTTTTAGACAGCAATCATACATGCTCACAGATTTCAATAGTTTTGCTTAGCTAAACAATTCAGGCTCTTTAAATTTCTTCTTGCAAAACAGGCTCCCCAGTCCCTTTATCATCCTAGAAGCTCTGCTTTGTACTTTTTCACATTTGAGGTTACATTTCTTGTATATTGGTCCTTGTACAAAGCCCAGTGTTGAACTAATATATCCCCAGATTCTCATGGTACAGTAACAGTATCTCAATGGGTGTGGAAACTCCCACTTAAGCTCCGCCATTTACAGATTCCTGAAGTTGTCAATGTGAGGCTACCAGTGGAGATATCACAAAAGGCAGAGAGCATGTTTATAATTGTAACGAGATGTTATATCAATAGCTTTACATATGAGAAGCCTCAGCATGGAGAACACAGCATCATTGCTGAAGTCATACCTGAGCTGGGCTTTATGTTTAGAATTTAAAGCAACATTTCAAAACATTTTGTTTCAACATATGCAGCAGGGCCTACGTGATATTTTATGTCCTCATCCAAGTACAGTGGAACCCAATTATTGTCAGTCTGGAGACTCTAGTCTAATAAATATAATTTGGAAATTTCAGAAAATCAGATTTAATTTCAAATCAACTCTAGTCTTTTATTCTATTATAATATAACAAATGTTTGTCCTGTAAATTTAAAAGGAGAATCCATTTGGGAAGATAAAAAATAAAACAACATAAGCAACAAAAATCTGACACTCATTTCAGCAGATTTACTTTCCCAGGAAGAAAATATTTTTGTTCTGTTACAGGCAAGAAGACACAGTAGTAGTGTAGATCAGGCCCATACACAGTGATCTGCTGTCTGACAAAGCATATCTACCTGCAGTAGATAAATATTTTTGAAGAAATAGTGTGGAACATATGGTATGATAGGTAAACTTAGAAATTACCTCTTGTTACTGAATCCAGAGAGAATTTCATGTTAAAAATTAATCAGTGGCTAATGGAGGAGATATTGCAACTATTGGATCACAACAATATTGTGTTCCTTTTCCTTAAAAAAAATACAATATTCTGTTCACAAATGCTGGAGGGTACTGATTTGGCACATTACTTAATGATCTGTCTTTTAAGACAAACCACTTCAGCAGTTCATTAAATGATGCTGCTGAGACTAGGACATTTTTTGCAGAGAGGTGAAGGGAATACTCTTGATCCATTTCAAGCATTACTTAACACATTTCTGAATCAAAGAAGAGGCATCTGAGTTCTAAACCTTCTCAGCTCATGCTTCCTATCAAATGAGAAGAGGTAATTACTATTTTTTTTTTTTTTTTTCCTTGCATGTCTTTTCATAACCAAATAACTATTTAGCTTATCTGGTAGGACACACAAATCAATATTTTTCATGATGATAATGCATCAACCATCTTCTGTGGATATTATCTTGCTCTTTTATTTATTTATTTATTTCCAGTTTCAGCATGTTTTTGCCCTAAGCATACTCCTTTTATTAATTTCATTGACTTTCATGTTGTTTTTTAAAGCTTTTTAATTGCAGAATCTCTTTTGGAGAGCACTGTTTGTTTATTTACTTGGTAAACTAGGTGGCGAGCATAGATACTGTGGCAATAAAAGCCAAGAATGCTTTCCTGGTATACTTGCTCAGCACTGTGCAAAAACATTTGAGTTGCTGGGGGCAGATCTTCAGCTTGAATAAATTGTCATAGCTCCATTTACATGTGTTTCAGTGATAACATCTGAGGCTTTGTCCCTTAAGCCTGAAATGAATTCAGTGATGCCGTCATCTGAAATAATCACTATTTTTATACTTATATATTTCTTCAGTTGTTATACTCACTGAACTTTATTGATCATTCTCTATATACATCATGCCATGTATCTAGCATTATTTCCTACACTGTAACTCTTTCTTGTTTTCCTACTGTATCCAGTGTTGCAGCCTACTTAAAAGTATTCACAGAATCAAGACCATTACATATCTATATTCCACTTAGGTTTGCATCATTTCTGATTACTTTTACTTTTAGTTCTACTTGGCTGCTAATCACAAGGTGATTATTGTGGATCTTCAAGTGGCACATTACCAAACAACAAGGACAGGTCAGGATGAAGGGAAGAACAAAAAATTATTTGGAACCTGACAAAGCCATTAAGGAATCTTCTGTGAGGGGTCCTTCTCTTGCTGAATGTATTTCTCTTCCACAGCTATCACTCACTCTTGTGAATCATACAGATACCCAGGACCAGATGATATAGGACTCTGACATCTAACAGATTACACTAAACAGTTTGAAGGACTTCTTTGTTATTCAAACCACGAGGTGAAAGACTAGCTGCAAACCACCTGCCCACCAATCACAATCAACTTCAAGTGACAATGGGCTGGTGTCAAAGGCTGCAGATACAAAATTACCCATGTGAATTTGGGAGGGTATTTTCACAAATTAATCAATACCTGCCAAAACCAAGCCCTCTAAAAGCGATATGGCATTTCAAGGCTTTCTAAATTATACTCAGTTTCGGAGACTTAAATTGTATTGTAGATATTAAAAACAGACTTGTAACTCACCAGAATGAATTGCATTGAACTAAAGAAGTTGAAATTAAAAATGTAAACAGCTTTCTCATTACTTTCTCATAAAATTTCAAAAATAATGTATTTGGAAAGATTCTGTTGGAAGAATGGTAATGGAAAGGCTGATCATTTTCAGTTAATAGTGTTCTTAATTTTGTTTTTGCCTGGCTTTGAAGGGTAACGAATCATTCTCATACTAATGAATATAGATAGAATAAATTACTCAAAGTAAAAATGATCAATTTGTCTTTTCTAACTTGGGTTAGAAGAATTAGTCAGAAGTATGGTTATTCTCATACACATATGGAGAAGCAACTCTGGTGGCTGAAATAGGCATCATTGTTGCATGATTCAGGGAAAAAAATCATTTTCTTGTAACTATGTGATCACATGTCTATTATTTCCCATTGAATAAAGTCAGTTATGTGAATTCAATTGTGTTATTTCAGTGCAACGTTTATATGCATTGTGTTCACTAATACTGAAAAGTCAATGTCATAAAAGCACTTATTTCTTTCAGAAACCCAAACCCAAACACCAGTGCATGCTTTATTAGTGCTATTCTTCATTAATAATCGTTAACAGAAATTAAAGCAAACACACAATTTACTGTGGATACTCCCAGAATTATTGGATTATAAAAATGTCTTCAAAGACTGTGTATTTTTCACAAAGATAAAGAATTTATAATACTTTCTATAACAATGATATCTGCACTGATATATATATATATATATCAATTGTAGTAATAGCTTCAGATTAATGAAGTACCCAGAGGTTTGCTACCAACAAAGATAATGTAAGTTGGCATGTATGAGGTCAGCAGTTCTCCCACTTTTATCAGGCAAAAATGCCCACTTGCCTTGATCATTACCTTGTAATTTTATCTTAAATCTAAAGAATGTTACTATGGTTAATTGCAGTATTTAATCATCAAACCCATATGTTTTAATATTTAAAAAGCCAAAAATAAAATATGTACCAGCAAAACTAGTATAAAAATCAAAAACAAAGGCAAGGTTTGCTTTCATTAACTGAAGTCAACTAAAGCTCTTTTATCCTTTTCTTCCCACTACAATAAAAAACAGCCTAAGCCCCCTTTGAAACCAGCACAGTGTGATCTGAAGAATGAAAAATGTTGATTGACTGGCACTGCATGCAATAATTTGAAATGAGCATAATCTTTTCAGGTAAAAATGGAACAGTGCAACGTTGATACATTTATGAACGAGGTCCCTCCCCACTGCCTAGGGCAGGCAGCACAGTGGAGATGGTCTGTAATGAAGGCCTGGCAAACATGACAGAATCGTTTTTTTTCTAACACCTTTCATCTAATCTGTAATGTCAGACTCACACTGCTACAGTTTCTGCAGCTATGGAGCTTGTCCCTAACACTTTGCTGTTGGAGTCTTGGGGGAGGCAGTTCTCATGGGCACAGGGCTCCACGCCGGCGCCTCCTGGGCTCCAGCCTCAGCCGCCAGCCAGGTCCCTCATGATGCCTGTGGCCAAGTGTGTCATCATCGGCACAGCTTAGTGATGCTGTACTGCAGCTGCTGTATTATGGTAGCAGTACAGGTTTTGAGTTTAACAGTCATGGCTGTTTTCATGCTTTCTCCCATATTAATATTACAGAAAAATAATCTGAAGGCCAATGCCAGCCATAGGTGAGATCCCTCACATGGACTGCATGGTTGTGCCTGAGGTTTTGGCAGTTGCAGTAGCTAATGCCCCAGCTTTTATGCAGATCTTAAAAACTGGAGAATGGCTGTTCTGTTTACCCAGTCAATCACTGAAATTATCATGTGACATAAGCTGTTAGGTCTATGTAACATGAGACTTTTCTTTCACTGGGTTTCATTATTGTACTGTAAAAACAATGCAGTTTTGTTACTTGCTGTTAAAAATGTTGCTTGGGTTGAACCAATATATATATATAATTTTCAGTGAAGCAAAAGTTTGAAAACTGATTGAATTAATAAGTCTTTTAACACAGTATTTCATTTTAATACAAACATAAAAGATGATGCAATTACTTTTCAATATTATGTTTTAAACTTGAAAAATGATTTTTTTTTTCAATTAGAAACTGTAAAAAAATCAAATTCTTTTCATAGCTGAAAGGATTTGAAATTAATTTGGGTTTACAAATCCTTTTTGTAACCCACATGTTTCAAATTTTTTGTTTGTTTGTTTGTTTAGCTCAGTAACTCTATGCTTGTAATAGTAGAAACTTGATTGACACATCCCTACAACTTTTGTTTTCATTTACTTTTGGGTAATTAAATTTCAAAGGTTTTGGTTTTAAGTTTTTGCACACTAATGTTAGGTTTCCAGATTAATTTAAGCAGTTGATAAATGACTGCCTAAATCTTATTAATCGCTGCTTATATTCTTGGAGGCTTTATTTTGTCCTCTTTCCTGTTTCCCACTTCTCTGATAAGAATATGTACCTCTTGCTGCTGTTTAGCTGTTGTAAGACCTGTGTCAGTATAGTTGATTTATTAGAAGCTAACTATTAAAAACGTGGTATTTGACAATGTGGATATAGAGGTATAAGACGGGTTAGTTAGAAAGAAACATAATTAAAAATATTATACTAAAATAAGGGGCTGCTAGTTTCAACAACATCTGGCTCTATCTCTTAGCTGTGAACCAGTAGTCAAGCAAGAGGTAACATTTCTTGCAAGAAATAGCATGATTTCATGACAAGGAAAATGTTTGTTCTGCTAAACTCTGTAAAATTCATTATATAACAGGGAAATTGTATTTTGCCAGTCTCAGTCAATGCTATTCTCTTTAAGGGCCTCCAGTCTTACCTCTGGCAAAGATTTCATTGCAATTAATCTATTTAAACAGAGCCATTGAGAGATTTCTTTGTCACAGGACTTCAGGAACAGGCCTTAAGGCAGCTCTCTGAGAGCCAAAGGATAATAATTTCACTACCCAGCAGCATATTTCAATTATAGTATAATTAAACCAAATGTTGAAGCCATATATGAGAAATGGTATGATGATTACAATAGAAAGCTCAATCAGAAGGTCATCAAACATTTCAAATTACAGAACAAAAGTTAGGGTAGACTTTTGGACTTAAGTCGGCAACTAAACATGTAAAGCTGCATTGGCTGCTGATAGAACCTGTATGTAGAGCAACCACTTGAAGAGATCTCGGCATTACTTTTGTGAAGCACTGAGTAGCTAACAAATCTCACTGAACTTCTAATGATTTCTCAAAGCAGAAAGTGAGCAACAGACCATTAATGGATGCAGAATCTATGAGCTACAATATTTCATCTTCCTGAAGCAAAGGCTGATAATAAACATGAAGAGAAGGGAAATACCTCAAAGATCCACCAGTGCAATTTTTTTCCCACAGGGTTGGAAAATTTTTATGTGGTCAGAGCTCTTGCATATTTGTAAACTGCCTTAATGAGCATACTCCTACATTTTACAACTGAAACATAATTTAATACTGAGCTATCCAAATAGCATTAAATTATACCAACTTAGTTGACTTTCTTATTAATGCACTCATAGTCTGATTTTCCTCACTTACAGTTGTTGACATAACATTGATGACCTTTCTAAATAATTACAAGTGATACAAAGATATTATTCTTAGAATTATTCAGAAATCCAAAACCAAAAAAAAAAACACACACACACAAAAAAAAGCACACAATACACACACACACACAAAATCCTCCAGAAAGAGCTGCATTGATTTTTTTAAAAAAAGAAATTGTTAATTTCAAAAAAAATCACAAAATACATCTCAAAAAGATACTCTAGCCAGTATATAACCAAATGCATGTATTTTAAAAGCTAATTTGATTAATGTCTAATCATAGTTGAACATTGCCTTCATTTACAGAAATATTTAGTGGACTTAGAATCAATGAACTTCTAATAGTGAGTAGAAATAAATTATTTCACTCTTACTGTCAAAGCAATTTCAGATTTTGTACTCATCCTCTGTTAAGCCTTTTAGCTTATTTCAGTTTTTAAATTACATACAGTAGAGCTTTAGGGGCCTGCATCTCTGTGATTTATAATACAAAGGAACAATTATTTCTGCAGGTAAAGTTGTACTTTTTGAAAACAGTAAGATAAAGAGATGTGCCTAAAGCATCCTTAGAAAATCACGGAGAAATGGCTGAATGTATTATAAATAGCAATAATAATAATAAAAAAAAATCCATCAGCTGTCTAAAGTGCTCTGTGTACATTTGTGTGCCTACCTATACTATTCAAATGGCTATAAAAAAGTAAGAACAGAAAGCCAAAACCTCTTGGATAATCCCTTAAGCCCCCAAACAATAAACAGGAAGAGGTTCTGACATGTAATTTATCAAGCTGTGAAGTTTCTATTGTTATGAACAAAACAGTAGTAAAACAAAAATAAATGAATAATGTGAGTATAGTCTTGGGAAAAGTAGGATTTCTTATTAAAAACAAGCAAACGAAAAACAGGTTTAGCATTTTTTCTTTAATTACAAAAATCAAGGCAGTTGCATCAGACCAATAATAATAATAAAAAAAAAAAAATGTCTTAAATGCACTCAGATGAACATAGAAAAAATATTTAGTTATTTTCCTTGAATTTCCACAAGCTGTTGAAATAAGAAAAGCTTTCTTGTTTGACCTGATATTTTCTTTGGCAAAGGTTTTATGAGCATTACATCATTTATATGCATCAGAAAAAATGCCTGTAGCATTCCTGAATGTGAACACTGTATTGACTACATTCTAAACACATTGAAATACTACAGAATTAGAAAGAAAGACATTGCTAACACTTTTCAGATTTTTATTTTATTTTTATTTTTATTTTTTTCTGCAGTATGTGTGAGTGCCCACTATGCTCAGTATCACCTTTCTGGTATTTGTGTCTTTGCTAAAATAATAATAATAATAATAATTAAAAAATCAACAACAACAACAAAACAAAATCTGGGAATATTTGTCCTATCTTATTAATTGTTATATATCAATATATAGAGAATATATAGAGAATTAAGGCCATCTTCCACATTCTCATTTACAAAAGCTTTCAAGGACCATCTTACACAGCCAATAATTACACTTTATGCTACTCAGGTCTATTACAGATTTCCCAATGTCTTTCGTCTAGACAAAAGACATCTGTTTATTTATTTGCTTGTATTGTGCATCCAGACCCTGGAAGAATGTGGTACTAACACCTGTGCTTCAGATTTAGCATGCTTTTTCTTCCCATTTCTAATTTTCATACCCAAAATAACTCAAGTTACTTCCCCTGTAAGAAAAAAAAAAAAAAAAAAAAAAAAAAAAAAGCTTGTTGGTTTTCTCTCCAAGAAAAGTGTTCTAATAAATAGTGGCTTATTCAAAAGAAAACCTAAGGTGTGCGATTTTAATGATAGATTGTTAATAATTCATAAGTAATAACTTGTCTGTTGCTTTTGCTCATGCTTCAACTTGTGTACAACTTTTTGAGTCAAAATGGAGTGGAAGAGGTACTGCCTTATAGCTCTAAAGGAAGGTATCATTTTACATTCTTAAGTGTCAGTGGTATATTATAAAATATTTTACCGATGAAGGTTCCTGTCATGGAATTTTTTGACTGATTATCATTATGTGACATGCCACCCCTCCAAGCTAATTTTCAAAGAATATGTTTTGGTCTTCTGCTGATTTTGCCCTAGTATTGCTGAAAGTCACTTTCTTAGCTTTGCTCTTTATGAAAAGTGCATTTGTTCTGATTGTGATCTTTGTGTTAAGGCTGTATTTATTTAAGTCCCCCTTTCTTTTCTTTCCTTTCCCTTTTTTTTCCCCCCTATTTGAAGTAGATTGTTAGAGGTTGTGGTAACACATTCTTCTAACCACAGCCAAAGGACTCCTCTCAGAGTATGCAATGACGTCTTCTGAGAACTGTGCATTTCTCTGCACAGTTAGAGTTTGAAATAGTTTGTGTCACATCAAGCCAAGGCTGGTGACAGCTGTCATTCAGGAATATGCTTTCTGACAAAGAGAGATGTATAACCTCAGAGATCAGTCTGTATTATTTGTATTTAATTATCCTCCAGTGGGAAATAATAACTGTAGTTTTACTTAATGCCTCCCACCCCACCCCCGCTTTTTTTTTTGGGGGGGGGGCATGGTCTGAAACTTCTAATCACATATACATTTCTAGCTTCTTGAAAAGAACTTTTTCCTTTTTTTTTTTTTTCCTGCTTGGTCCCAGTTTTTGCAGCCTCAGGGTAACCTCTGTACTCTTCCATGATTAATTTAGACAGTTACAATTTCCTACGAAAATAATTAGTCAACATATGGCAAGCTCTTGTAATAAACTAGACATAAAATGAATAAATAAGGTTCTTGTAAAATCAGTAAAATCAGTAACATTGATCTAGGCTTCTCTGAAAATCAAATTCTAAGACAGCAATTTCTTTTGACTTGGAATTCTGCACCTAAAAATGGAATACTGACATTTGATTTTTATTTGTCAGATATTAAACTTTGAATAGTTATATTTTCTGTCATTTCAGGAAGCTAGAACAATTAAACAAATCTACATATTTAATTTTTAGTCTTTTTTGGTGAAGATAGAAAAAGCAGAGCAGAAACAGTGAGCTGAGAAGCAGATTTTATGTATGCACTATCAGAAGACAGCTTCCTATTCTATATGATGTCAGCTTTAGAGCACTGACATATCCAGCCTCATGTCTTTAGCACCTTTTTAGACCTGAAGTTCTCAGGGTTGTGTTTAAGACAACAAATTAAGACACTGAAATACAACCTGCTGTTTTCCAGTTGCAGTTGCAGCTGCTGACATGTTCTTGGCACTATTGCTGCACTCCTGTTGAAGAATTGTTCCCAAGAGGAAATGACATTTAATTGTAGGCTAGGGTTACCTGAGCTTGGTTTGATACATTCAATCTCCCTGCTAGCTGAATACATTCTTTTATAACTTTTTGAAGGATTTAATGATAATGGGAGTTTGTTCATTAGCAAGAAAACTGCAGTTTTGTCTTTACAAAATCAAGGCATTCTTTGACATTCATTAATATTAGTCTGCTTTGTCTTCTAGAAGAGCAATGAACATACATACACATGTAAGAATTCCTCTTGGAGATATTATTTCTTTACACCAGCACAATCAATACAGCATATGCCATTAAAGCATTTCTAAAATGAACTTAAAGTTACATGACCCTAATACCAAATAAAAACTCATTTTCTATAGCCAACGGAAGTTGTCAGGTGTCCACTGCAGTCATATGATCTGTCACCTCACCTCACTAGAGAACTTAGTGAAAAAATACAATTATAAACACAAAAATCTGTTAATTTTTTAATATATTTTTAATATATATATTTTAATATGTATATTTTGAGTAAGATGACTGAAATGCAAAACACTTCAAGAATATACTGTTTTATTAATCTAAAAGAACAGGAAGCCTTTCAGATGGTATATGGTTTGTGCAACATTACTCCTCATCATTTGGAGAATTACGCACAGAATATATTTTTTTCCACACTAGTAAACCTTCTGTCAGTGCCAAGTGTCACTCATGCCTGCATTTACCAGTGTTTGGTGGCTTTACCCTGCTGGGCAGCTGAACTCCACCACATCCACTCTCTGACTCCCACTCCTCAAAGGAAAAGGGAAAGAAAATAGGATGGAAAATGCTCAAGGGCTGAAATAAGGACAGGGAGATCACTCACCAATTATTGTCACAGGCAAGCCATACTCAGCACAGGGAGATTAATATAATTTTTTGCCTATCACTAATAGACTAGTGAGAAACTAAAAGCAAATTAAAAACACCTTCCCCAGCTCTGGCCAGCAGCGGCTCCCTTTTGGAGCTGGCTGGCACTGGCTGTGATTTGACATGGGGCAGCTGCTGGGTTCTACTCACAGAGGCCACCCCTGCAGGCGCCCTGCCACGTAAACTGAATACACAGTGGAAGCATCACCCAGAATAAATAGACTTGCTATAGAGGCAAACACCAATGCAATTCTCCAGCCACCTTCTTGACTGTGACTGGCAGTCAAGTAAATGTGAACAAGCCTGTGCTCTGCCCTGAGATTACAGCCATAATGGCTGTTTGGCACAAGTTGTAGCCAGAGTAATTGAGGAAAGCATTCACACTTCTCCAAAGCTTAGAATTTGTCTCAGCATATTTCTGGAGTAGAAGTCTGAAGGTGATACACAGCTAACTTTGAAGCTTACAGCAAAGTTGTGTTGTGTGTATCTCAACAGCTGATAACCAGAACCAAAATCAAACTTAAAGACTCAACATAGAAACAAACATCACTATTCTGCAGATATTTATGGCTGGAAGGAAATTAATCCCATTCAAGGACATTTCTTAAGTACTATATTCTTAATTTTCCCTCTAAAGGCTAGAACTCCTCTGTACTATACATTTAGGGAAATCAATCTGAAATGAGAATCTAACCTCAGAGCATATATCTCACAGTATTCCTTTGAATGTTAAAGTCTGGTAACAGAAGAAGTGCACCATTATAAAGCAAGAGTTCATATTGAATGTTTTAATAAAAAAATGGAAACCATATAATTTTTATTTATTTATTTATATATTTTTGGGTCACTTTGTCATTTTATGTACTAATATCTGAGGAATCTTTTACCCCTAAAAGCAATGGTAACACCGTCTTTGTGATTTAGGTATCCAACTACTATAACTTTCTATAATTGTGTAGCTCTGGATACAGAACTTTTTCTTTCATTGTTGCTTGAAGTATAGACTTCTTTATTGATCCACAGTCTGTAAATTTAATATTCAAATTCTAACAGGAGTGGCTTCTACCTTCTTTACTGTAATGTAGAATGAAGACATACAGCTGTTCACTTTTATCTGTGTGGCAGAATGGATTGTCTGAATGGGAGCTCTTATCAAAAGCTAAGTTCTTAATGTATTCCAGTGTCACCAGATGATGGACACTACTCAACTCAGTGTGAACAGGAAAACTCATGTCAATAGTTTCCTGACTTGGAGTCTTGACTAGTAACAGTGTTTATTTTTAATTGGAAAGAAATCAGTTGACTGGTTTTCTGAAAGAAATTAGTGAAGAAAAATACAAGATTTTTCCTCTAGCAGTTGTTAACTGACAGCACCATTTCTGCCATTTCTACCTTTTCACATACAAATGAGCAGGAGGTGATTCACTAGCCAGGAATTTCAAACCTGAAAACCACCATCCTGTATTGCCACCAGACTTTGCTTTTAATGTATTAGTACAAACACTTATTTCTGAATGTGATTCTTATCACTGTGGTAGTCTTACAACTGAAATTTTTATGAGTTTTAAAATACATAGTACTTTCCTTAATTAGCTATGTAGTGTTTCCCTAGCTTGCTGTTACCATTTTACGTGCATGTACATATTGTGCATGCATGAGGATAAGAACTGAAGTTCAGCATTGCCATACACATATACATATGTGTATGTATAGCTGTATATATATGCATCTTTATATAGACATACATTTTGAAAACTGTGGAAGTAATATACAGAATTCAGCTGAAATATTACTTCAATATCCAGTGGAATATGTCTCCAGTAGCAATCACTTTGACAGGTTACAGGGGCAGTACAAATCAAAGATATGGAGGTTAAGAACAGGAAACAGGACTGAGCAGTTGTTCAAAGAGCATCTTAAGGTGAGAGAATGGGTTTATATGGTAGTATACAACAAGAGTAATCATGTCATTATTCTGTCCTATTAAAGGCATTAAAGTACAGTAGCCACTGTACAGCAGAATTATACCATCTGTCTTTTTACTTAAAGGATTTATGCAACAATTACAATAAAAATGCAGTTAAAAAAGATATCTCTGTCCTGTGTTTAAAATAATAAAAAATATATACTTGATTCATCCAGCACCATCCTTATGAACATCTCAAACTCTTGAGAGTTTTACGGATTAATTTAAATACCCCCATTTCCTAGGGAGTAGGATTTAAATTTTTTTATTATTATTATTATTATTTTTTTCAGATGAATAAACTAAAACATGGATGCAGGCTGATATCTTCAAGTTTGATCATTTAAGATGAAGCCCTTAGTTCAGTAATTAAACACCTGCTTCATTTCTTTATTTTTTTAAATGCACTGACCATCAGCTTTTCAGACAAAATTTGTAGTGCAGAGATGTACAAAAATAACATCATCCTTCTTTATGATTTAAAAAAAACAGTCAACCAGAGATTACATCTATATATATAAAAGATATAAATAAAATTTAAAAAGCATTTTAATTGCTTGTGTTTTTAGATTGCTAGTTCATGGAGATTTAAAAAGGGATTCAATATTAATTCAAATAACAAAAGATTATAGTATATTAGATAATGCCCTAGATGTGTAATGTACCACTCACTTTCTAGCACATCAGACTGACTGCATGAGACCAGGACAGTTTTCCTATTGTTCTATGGTATCTCATTATGTGAATTTGTTCCCTCTTCTTAAGAGGGAAGAACACATTGTTATTTAAAGATATAAAGATCAATGAGGATAACTGCGTGAGGATACTTTCTTTAAAATATTATTTCAAGCTTAAATTTCTACGCTGAATAGTTGTTCCTTCATTATGCTATTCCACGATGCCTGCATGCCTCTAAGCATTTGCATTCCAAGAACATGTTTCCCAAAAGCATCCTTAAAATATACCCATTTTCTAATTTTCAAAGTCAAATTTGCTTTTTAGTTATTTCTGTTTCAAAACATAATAGTGTGGGTATGCTTTCCAGACAATATATATGGCTAGCAAGAAGACGGGTCCATTTAATTATAATTAAATAAAACGTAACTTTCTCAATCAACATTTTATCTAGATTTGAAAGCATTGTAACTTATGCATATACAAAAAGAGTCAGGTGGATTTGGAAGTGTACAGACAGTTTTAGTGCATCGTTATAATTTCAATAACATTTTTATCACTTTCAGTAATCATATATTATATGATTACTGAATGGTTGCAAAAGCAAGGATATCAATCTAATTCAAAGCCTGGAATACAGTACATAGTTCAGGATTTAAATTCACCTGTCATAATACATAGTAAAATAACAAATGCATCAGCAGAAGAATTGATGAACACTGAGAAGAAAGAAGTCTTTACATATCATCAAAACATTATTATTTCTCACTGGTATGTAACCACATTCATGATTGGGTGTTTGTCTTAAATGAAAATATTGGGTTAGGGCAAAAGAAAGCAGAATGAGAGTGTCTTGTTTCTTTTTCCTTTTTCCTTCTTGCTGAGTCTCCTCTCTTTTTTTCTTTGATTCATTTCCCTACCACAACGCATTTCTCAACCACTTCATAATGCAGAGTTCATTAGAGGTTCATAACCCAGTTCATAATGCACTATGTTGCTTAAATGTGGTCTTTCCTGTCATTTTACAAGAAAATTCACCCAGTCTGTCACTGTTTAATGTTGCGCTGCTGCAGTATCTTTATTTCCAGTGCTGATGAATGCGTTTGTGACCATTCATAAGCAACCAGAAGACTGTTACTTTATTTCTTCAACCATTTACTTATTCCATAGCTTGACCTTTTACTTTTATCTTTACTTCTTTTCCATTCTCCCATATAGGAACTAGTTCACTTTCCCAGCTGTTACTGTCTCTCTGCATCTATTCTCATGTGGCAACTTACTTCATGATAGTCAGCCTGCATTTTCAGATGAGATTTCTAAGTACTGGACTCTGGAGTAATCTCTCTCATCAGTCCAGATACAAAGATACTAGTGTCAACCTTATTAACAAACAAGATTTCTTTTTTCCATGTAACCGTTTATGTTTAAATAAAATTCATTTGAAACATTTGCAATACTAATGCATAGCCTTCCCTCCTAATTTTTGTTGTAGTTCCTCACTTGAAAAGTATAACGCTCTTTGGTAAGGCCATTGCCTGCCTCACTGTTTTCTTTCCATTTCTATTTTTTTTTTTTTTTTACTTTGCATCCTACAGTCTTACCTCTGTTCATAAGAAATATTGCAATAATAATTGTAATAATCACATGGTGATAAGTATTTAATATATTCATGGAGTGATCTGCCACGTATCTAAATCACTACCTGCTACAACTCTCCCAGAGAAGACCACCACTCACTATATCAGAACTGCTGCTACTGACCTTTCTTCTCCTTTTTGCTGTGATGAGAACAGATGACTAAATTATTATTATTATTATTTTACATTTGGATAAACATGTGAGAGTAATGAAGTATTATGAGGAGAAAAGCAACCCAATGTTTGGGCTGCATGGTTATTTTGGATAGTTAAGACCTATAAAAATCAAATACATACAAGTTATATGCTTCTCATTTACACTGCAGCAGGTGGAAGTTTCCCACAGTACTATTAGCATTCTTAGCTTCAACTTTGAAGCTCGTAGAAAAATGATTCTAAACTATGTATACCAGATAAAACATGATTGTTAACTAGAATTAATAAAAATCTATCTGCTTAGTTATCCTTGGTTTCAAAGGAGAAACACAGAGGTGGCAAACACAGGAGAAGAACAGGCGATCTGTACAGATGTTTGAAATGTGTGCTGTGTCTGCTTCTGGTGAACCTTTCAGCTCTGCCTAGAACAGCTCTTGTGCAAAGCAAGCCCTACAGTGCTATCCTATCTCTCTGCACTTTGGCTGTTGGCTGTTTGGTCACTCTCATGCTAGGATAATACCAGGCTACGTATCAGTCCCTGAAAGGATCCTGGAGTGTGGTTGCACTGATGTGGCATCCAGGGTCTGAGACGTGGAGAGCAGCCTTCCTACATTTGGGGCATGACCAGCTTACCTGCTCTGGTACCAGCACTTTGGGTCACAGCACAGAATGTTGGTGCCCCACAGTGTACACATAGACCTCAGTCACTCTGGTACCTCAAAATGCATATATAAAAGGCATTAATTAAACTCATTTTCTGTGAGTGAATCATTTTTAGTTGGAGCCAGATAGTACTGATTTTGGCAAAACGGTCTTATTAGATTCTATTTATTTTTTCATTGGAGAGGACAATGTGGGTTGAAGTCACAAAAAGAATTACAAAATTTAATTTATGCATTGCTCCAACTGGAAACCACTTTTCTTCCAGGCAGGCAAGGCAGACAGTTTTGTATTTTATTTTTTTTTTCCTATTGACTTAATGAGGAGCATAGTCTAATTTCACATTTCATTTCTTCTGGAACTCAGTTCTTACATCTTGATCAGTTTGTTTTCATAATACTGGGTGTCATCCAGCTGGATTTGGGCCCACTTAGGCATCACATAGCTGAATTAGTTTTATGACAGTTTATTGCTCTTATTGTATAAAGTGCCACCTCTTCTTAAGACATTAGAATTTATGGTATTTTGCTTGTTAAAAGGGCTTCTAAATGTGTCATTATTCACATTTTTAAAAACACAGCTACCCAAAACATGACTATACCCACATGCACACTCATATATACAATAGTCATACTTTGCCTAGTGTGCTTCACAGTATTTTGCAAGTTTACCCAGCTGCATGAAGTTAGGTAGAGAGTATTCTCTATAAAATTGTCCTTTCCCTTACTGATGCTTAACCTAAGATTCTTCTACCAGAATTCTTCTTCAGTCCTTTCTTCCCACCAGATCCTTATCGTTAGGAAAAAAAAAAAAAAAAAAAAAAAATGTCTGTTAGCTGCATTGAAATAAACCCTAACTAATGTAAAATTTGGCCCTCAGTGCTTAATTCCTTTCTTGGCTCTGAATAGCTAGTTACTCCCAGGTCTCTCATTTGATTCCCAATTATTTATCTTTCACACACATTTTATTCTCTTCCTCCAGGGCTTTTGTCTTTTCTAGGCCATCTCCTCTAAATACTGTTTTCTAATTCTTGTCCACATCCTCATGAGTTGTCCCCATCAGACCTGATTAAGCAGCATTCTTCACAACAGTGATTTGAGAGAACAAAACACAGGGGACTATAATTACTGGTGTTCTCATCATGTTGAACCATGCACTGGCAGCCCCTAAAACAGTTAACCCACTACATACATGCCGTACAATTTAAGCAAGTCAGATCACAGACAGTCTGTCAAAGAACTAATTTATGTAATTAAATTAAATACCCAGGACATGAGATTGAATATGATATGTATACAAAAGTATTTTCTGTGAAAAAAATTAAAGATTAAGACTTTCTCTAAAATACCAAGGAGAGTTTCACAACAGGGGCAGAGGTACATTAGCACACTTTGCAGAGACAAAGGTAAGAATAGAATGAAAACCAGGAGGTAAGACTGTAATTTACTGCAATTTACAAAATTTTATTTGTAAAATCAATTTTACAAATTGATTAAAAAGGGTACTTCTGAGACTTCAGGTCTGGATTTTGCTATTAAAATAACCCACAAAGGTACAAAACACAACTACTTCCATATTCATATTATGGTGGGAAGGAAAACCAGCAAACCAGGCCAGAAAGCAATTGCAGTGGGAATTCCACTTGGACACCATCCTATACAATGTAGGAATTAGTTGGGAACTCATCTCTCAATATAGATATAGTCCAAGTAAATGCAATTTTGCCCATATTATCCTGCTTCTGTTAATATATATTTTTTTTCAATTCCTCTGATGTTATTTCATCCAAATTAACTGGAATGCATGTTTTTAAGCAAAAAGATTGTAAGACATATTATTAAGTATTCTAATAAAATATCTACATAAAATCTATTTACTGAGCTTTTTTCAACTATCATTAATTCTTTATTTAACACCAGTAGTCGCAATAGTGCTGCAATCATATAGTATTGTGAGATGATTCTCTGCTCAACTCAAGAATCTTGAGAAAACAGTGCCTCAATATTTACTTATTTATATACTATTAAAATCTAAGGATTTGTTGAAACACAGTATCTCGATTGCAGAGAAAAAATATGTTGTAGCAAAGGGAATCTATGAAAAGTAATCCATAATCTTGGATTTTAAGTAATAAAATATGCACAGAATAGATCAAGTTAACCCCCAGTGAGGTTGTAATTCTTTATTCTGTTTGCCTCCTTTCCATCAGATCTTGATTGTCAGTAAAAGTAACGTTTAAAAGCTGCTTCATTGCTTCATGAGAATGCCTGATTAGTGAGATCAGATATGAAAAAATTAACTTAATCTACCTGAGCAGCAAATGAAAAATACTTCCCATGGACAAGATATAAATCAAACAAATAGGTTACTTCAAATAGTACTGTATTGCCACACCTATGTCCAAGTTGTTGATCTGCATAGATGTCAACCCATATAAGGCCTCACTAGCCTCTTTGAGCCTAAGGCTTTGAGCCAAATTCAAAACTAGTGTCTTCCATACAAGCCACTACTATCAGCTCTCTAATAACTTCAGTTCTGCAATAGGAAACCAATTGCATATTGCATTTACACATAGTCTGTGTTAAAAAAGGATTTTTAACATGAAACATGTAATTAATGTGTATGAGATTGTGCACACATTGTACAGAAACATCATGTGCAATAGAAGCAATAGCTTGTTTGGGGCTTTAGGGCTTTGTAATCATGAATTTTTATCTTAGCTTTAAACTTGAGTGACTATGAGCACTCTCACATTTGCTGAAAGAAAAAAATGGAAGAATGAGAAAAAGTTTTGTATTATCAAATGTCCACTTTTTTTTTTTTTTTTTTTTTTTTGGTTTGTTTGTACTTACATAAGTACTTTAAAAGTATTTACTATTTTTAGAACTGAGATTACTTTAAGGTATAGAATAAAGGTCGGGATTAGGTCAGTAACTGTTATCCTATGGACTGGATATCTACAGATCAGTTTACAAAAAGGTGAAATCATTGGAGCCAAAGTTAATAGTTAAATGCCTAATTAAACTATTCTGGGAAACAAATAAAATACTATTCAAGTGTTTATGCTTTTACTCCTGAGTTGGCACTTGCCATCTCAGAGTTACAAAATGGAATGTCTCCCAGGATTTCTGGGGAGGTAGGAATAGGCAGGTGCTGAAGAAGGCTAGAGTAAACGTCTTACCTTTACCTGCCAAAATGTACATATGGGAGAATAACTAGAACTGTGGAACAACACAACTAATGAGATTGGACCAGAAAACTTACAGGCAACAAGAACTGCCAGGCCAATTTTCCGTCCTGAGCTTACTGAACAAACATAGGAGACTTATAGTTTTCCAAGTGGACCTAGAGAGATCATTCTGGCAGCAATCAGTTCTCAGACAACTGGGCGGTTCCTTTCTTCCCTCTACATTTGCCAAATGAGTAGAAGTACTCTCCTGCCTTGTACCTCTGTGAAATAAGACATCTGACTCATTTGAGAAGGGGATCTATTAAACAGAATGAATCTTGCATTATTACATAAGCCTATAAAGACTTTCAATTCACCGTTTTATTGAAATAGCAATTTATTTGCAGTACTTGGATGCCACTTATGCATGCTATACCTTCAATGCATCCTGCACAATGTTGATGCTTGAACAGTGGGATCCTAATAAATAATGATCAGATGGATATCAAAAAAATTGATTTTTCTTACAGTTATTAGCATACCCAGACTAAAGAGACTATAAATATTTTAATGAGGGCATTTTATACAAGTGTGGCTTTCAATAAATTTTAGATTTTTTATTTCTATTTTGCCTTTTATCGACACACAAAGAAATTAATTTGATTCTTGAACAATAAATTTATAAAACTTTGTATTTATATGCATATTTCAGTGTTCACTGAGATTGTCAGAAGTAACAGCTAATCTTCTTTATGTAGCAGGGTGCTGAGTAGGCTTAAAAGTCCTCTGCTTCCAGAATGCAATGTAATTATAAGATGTGATTACAACTGATTATAATCAATCAGCAGAGTCTTAAGTGTAATTTATATTGCTGCAGCTGTGGGTAGATTAAATCATCGTATAAAATACAATTTCTCCAAGATATGTAAAATTATTTGAACAAACCCAAATACAGTAAACTCATAATACCATAAATATAGTGTAAATGATGCCAATTACATAATGGTTTAGGGCTCGGTGTACCACAAAATAACTTTTCCCACACAGAGGATATTCCTGATTCAATACACAGAACTGTCCTTTTGTTACAGTGACAGGACAATCTTTCTGGCCTTCTGAACTGTTTCTTACACCATCTGTCACATATAATGTGTCACTACCAACTCCATAACTACCATAGGCAGTAAGAGCTTTTTGAAACAATAATAGAAACTAGCTATGGGGGTTTACAGAACAACATGTTTTAGTAGGATAAGACCCATGCTAGCTGTCAAAAACTGCTGAGTTCTTACTGCAGATCTGCTAAATGGCTTTGTTCAATTTCTTGCCCTCCATCTGCAAGTCCATGCTGCAGCTGGAAAGCATAACTGTAGACACATATCAGCCAGCTTTGCTCTAGCTCATCTGGAGAGCCGCAGCAACGACCCAGGGCTGAGCAGAATTCAGGGCTTGCTGCAGAGGGCTGGTCCAAGGGCCAGCATGAATCACTGTGGCTCTGATGTTTTCTATAACCAACATCTTTTGACTGACTCCTTTTCAGTTGTATTTCTGATCCCAGTGAAGGGTTAACCTCACTATTTCAGTCTTCAGAGTGGCAATAACAATACAGAATCACAGAATCACAGAATTTCTAGGTTGGAAGAGACCCCAAGATCGTCGAGTCCAACTTCTGACCTAACACTAACAGTCCCCACTAAACCATATCCCTAAGCTCTGCATCTACAGTGTCAAGAGAAACGTTTGTTGCATCCTTTGTGTGAGAACAAATGGTATTTTAAAAAACAATAAGCACAGTGTTACAAGGGTCTTCAATAGCACTAAACCATATCCCTAAGCTCTACATCTAAAATACTTACTGCCTTCCTTAGGGACATGCGTTGAGGGTTAATAGAACAGTTTCTTAGTTCTTTCATTTTTTTCCACACAATTTCTGGTCAAAACAGATCTCACCAAAGATCTGTTTTGCAATCTGAGTTAGGTAAAACTATGGCAGGAAAACTACCATTTCTAAACTGATGAGAATATATATATATATATTCATATATAATTCACTATTCTTTAAAAAGACACCACTTTAGCTTTTGGCTTTAATATGAGAGGATAATTAACAGTTTTCTCCCTAGAGTGATGGAATATGAAATTTGAAATAATTTAAATAACTGATGTTCAGAATGAAGCTCTTCACCTTTAAATCCTACTATTCTGAATTCTTGCTTGGAGCCCCCATTGCTCAGTTTACATGATCCTTAAATTAAAGTGTTATTTTATGTGTATAACATGAAACCTGATTTGGATCTCCCTAACCTAAAGTCTACTTTCCCCAAAATATTTCTCAATATAAAGTAATTCAAAATGCAGGTGTTCCTGTTAGGAAAAAAGAAAGAAAGAAAAGAAAAAAAAAAAAAAAAAAAAAAAAAAAACCACAGTAGAACTCAGGCTTCTAGTAGGGGAATATTTGTTTGCTCATTTTCCTTCAGAACTAGTAAGTCATGACATAAGTATAAAATTGAAGAGCAATAGGTTAGTTAAGAAAGAATCCATCCAGTTACTAACATTCAGGATTTTTATATTTGGCGTATGAACTCTAAATTTCTCTAGCAATTAACGTCTTTAAAAATAGATGAATATTCTTGATATTATGATACATCATTAAGACTGTGTACTTAATTTTTCATGCTTAATGAAGGCACATTGAAAGACAGTTTACAAAAATGTGTGTTTAATAACCTGGAAACTGAGCCTATTTAAGTCATATATTCCTTAATAGAAGAACACGGATACCATGAACTGTAAAAGCTATAAAAATGTATTAAAATATACTATGTATATATGGATTATTTTTTAAAACCTGTGACATCATAGTTTATCAATTGATAGTATGTTTCCTCTGTATTTCTATCAATGATCTCTCTGTTTCTATAAGCTTTTCACTGACATCTTTACTTTATGGTCTTGATCCTGACAGTGAATTCATGTACCACTGGACAATTTTGTTTTAAACTTCAGTGATTACTTTTTTTTATTATTTTTATTTTTTGCTATTCTATTTTGGTTCCTACATAACACACTTCAGAGCAGTATCTGAGAATGACCAGAATTGTATAAAGGAGCATAAGAAATATCATAGTATTGACATAATTGTTAAATTTTAAATATTGAAGAAAGTTTCAAAATTAGAATGTAGGTGCCTAAACTAGAACTGCTTTGAAAAGAACAAAGTTTTAATCAAAAATATAATGTCCATCAGAACACCAAAAAAGCTGAGGATGTCAGCTATCACTGAAATAATTAATCTGTGTATTTAAGTTTGAATGAATTGCGCTCAAATGGTATTTTTCATTCAGATTAAGTCTTATTCTAAATTCCACAGATTTTATGATCACCATCCTCCCAGTATGATCATGTTTTAAAGTAGTTTAATCTAAATACTTTTTAACCTGCCATTTTCAAACCCAAATTCCTAACTATGTTTATTTTTAATTTAACTACACAGTACCAAATATGGCATAATTTCAACATTTAAATTTGAGTGTTCTTCAAATTTCCAGTTATAAAAATTGTTTTTCTTATTCAGTAATAAGTCTGCATTTGAGCCAAGCAGCTGCATATGAAGGTTGCCAGAGTTGCTCTTCATACACTTTTTGGTTAGCTGACTTTAAATTACTTTAGGTATGGGAAAATCTATTTTACTACTTTAAAAGGAGAGGTCAGCATAATGTCAGCCAATAGACAGAGCCCTTATATACAAATATACTTTTGATATTTTGTATTTTTAATATTTATATTTTTTGTGTTTTATATATTTACTTCAATAAGAGCCTTAACAAGAGAATAGTCAAAAATGTCTCTCATTTGTTATGAAAGCTTTTGCTAATCTCTTTACCTGTCATTTTTAAATACATTCTGGTTAAAACAAAGATCTTTAAAGCACATATATATGCACATGGCTTTCCTACTCAAGATATTCTCATATAACTATGAATATATCAACAGTTGTAAACCAGATGTTATCATTATACCATGCACTTTTAAGCAAGGGTATGTAATTACTTTGAAATTATGTAGGTAGGCAAGAATGCACCTAGACTTGAAGGTCCTTCAAATGAAGGTGAAGGAACACCTTCAAGAACAGCTGGCAGGCATGGTGCATAAGCAGGCATTGATGTACTATCAATAACAAAGGTGACAGTAGGAGTAAAGGACATATGCACATATACTACTTACTTTGTTTTGCATACTTGAACTTTCAGTTGCCTAAATTCCCTTGAAATCTACCATCAAGAGATGTATTGCTGACTCAGAGCTGGATTTATCTGTTGACTAATAGTACTCAAATATTTATCAAAATTCATCCAGAAGCAATATTCACTAAACCTGTCTGTAAATATTCAACCAATCCTTTAGATAGGGATATATTTATTAAAGCCACTCACTAGGCTGGTAGGTTTTATATTTTTTGTTTGTTTGTTTTATGTTTTGTTTTGTTTTAAATAGCCCAAATCCATCATTAAATAATTTAATGAATCTCAAATATAGACTTGCCTGCTATAATAGTAATATCATAAAACAGATTTTATTCCCCCTTCAAGCATTAATATTCTGAGTGAAATTCAGAAGCTCATTTCTGTGACACTCAAAAAGTGACTACAGTAGATGGCTGATCAATGTTAATCTTAATATACCTCACTTATTAAGAAGAAATAAATGCCTAATAATAACATTCACAGTGAATTAATTCAGAAGTTTCTTGTCTAAATTAATAAAAAAGACTAGAAAATTGTTATTTCTGTTTAAAAAGGATAAATGATAAATGGTAAGACAACAATGAAAAGGGAGGAGAACAATAGAGTTTTAGAATTGTTGAAATACTCTTAGGTAAAATATGTCTTCAGTTATCTTAAAAACAAACAAACAAACAAACAAAACTGTTTATCTCTAACAAAGTCAGAACATCGTGATTATCAATTATATTAAAAAATCAATTAGTTATCTTTCATTCAATTATCTGAGCATTTTCAATGTCCAACATGACATTTAGATTTAGATAATGAACACACCACTTTAATGCTATCCCTAACATATACATATAAGATAGATATAACATCTATTTTTTTTAAATATATTTTTTATTTTTTAGCATGTACTTAAATACAAGTACTTAAATCCCCCTTCAAGGGGATTTAGAACCTTAAAATAAGCAGTACCTATGTATTATCAATGTCCCTTAAATCAGATATAGAAGACAGTGCTCCAAAGACTGATAGTAGTTACCTCATCATTACCAGTTTGCAAACCAGACCATATGGCGTGAGGAACCTGACCCAAAGTCTATTTGCATTGACTTGTACTAAACACCATAAAATTTAGATGAGGCCTTTATACTTCCTCCCCGTTCCCCCCCCCCCCGCAGCCCCCCCATGAATGGCATGTTTAAGCATAAAATGTATTGTAAATTCAGATAGCCATCAACACTGCCATGACCTAGTAAAATACTATGTTATCATTTGAGAATACTGTTTTCTCATTTAAGTATAAATTAATGTCATTTATTTGTCATTACTCTGTGTTACATAGATTGCCACAGTACTTAACACATGAAGGTCTTCAAGGGACCTGCTCTGATACTATGATTAGTGAGGACACATCACAAAAGAACTTCAAAAGTGAGATTTATTTTTGGCAGCGTAATAGCAAATTGTGTACATTAGCTTATGTCTTAGCTTGATGAGAGTTATTTTGTGCCAATAATATGCTAAAGTTAAGAAAATCTATCCGTGGGGATTTTCATGGTGTAACAGCAGAACTGCAAACTCCAGAAACAGGTGTCTTATTGTGGTGGTTTTACTCGGGTGGGCAGCCGAGTTCCACCACAACCGCTCTCTCACTCCCCCTCCTCAAAGAGGAGTGAGGAGAAAATACGATGAAAGGGGCTCAAGGGTTGAGATAAGGACTAGGAGATCGCGCAATAATTATCGTGACGGGCAAAACAGACTCAGCATAGAGAGAAAGTAAGATTTATTGCTTATACTAACAAGCTAGAGAAGTGAGAAACAAAGGAAAGAAACGAAAAGCACCTTCCCCCCATCCACCCTCTTCCACCTCCTCCCCCCGAGCGGCGCAGGGGAACGGGAGAATGGGGGTCATGGTCAGTCTACAGCACTTCTTCTCTGCCGCTCCTTCTCGGTCACTCTTGTCCCCTGTGCTGTGGGGTCCCACCCACGGGATGCAGTCCTTGCTGAACTGATCCAGCGTGGGCTGCCCACAGGCAGCAGCTCTTCAAGAACTGCTCCATATATGGGTCCGTACCACGGGGTCCATCCCTTTGGAGCAAACTGCTCCAACCTGGGTCCCCCACGGGCAGCAGCTCCTGCCGGGTCACCTGCTCCTGCGTGGTCTCCTCTCCACGGGCTGCAGGTCCGGCCCGGAATCTGCTCCGGCAGGGGTCTTCCACAGGCCGCAGTCTCCTTCGGGGCACAGGCTCCACCGTGGTCTCCTCCACGGGCTGCAGCGTGGAACCCTGATCCACCGTGGTACTCCATGGGCTGCAGGGGGACATCCTGCTTCACCATGGTCCTCACCACAGGCCGCAGGGGACTTCTGCTCCGGCGCCTGGAGCACCTCTCCCCCTCCTTCTTCCCTGACCTTGGCGCCTGCAAGGTTGTTTCTCACTCCTCTCACCCTCCCAGCTGCTGAGTGGCGCAGCGGTTTTTTCCCTGTCTTAAATATGCTCTCACAGAGGCGCAAAACAACATCGCTTATTGGCTCAGCTCTGGTCAGCAGTGGGGCCCTTACCAAACATGGGGCAGCTTCTAGATCCTTCTCACAGAAGCCACCCCTATGCCCCCCCTGCTACCAAAACCTTGCCACGTAAACCCACTACACTTATCTCCTCTGCCAAATGTGCAAAATTAAGAGATTTGGTCAAGTAATTTCATTTTCAACAGTAGTGAAATGATACTACTTTTTGAAAAGCAAGCAAACAAAAAACAACAACCAAACAAACAAAAACAACAAACTCCATTTAATTTTAAACTTAATCTTTCCTAACTTAAATGTTTCTGTTTGTCTTGTACTTTGGCCACTAGTTAATACCAAGTACAATAGGGAAACTTATAAGTACAAGGGAAACTTATAGAAAGAAGAACCTTACCAGATATATTATTGTCCATCAGATGTACCTACTACTAAACTAAATAAATGATACAATGAAAAACATGACAATATGATTTTAAGAATATGGCTGTAGAAAGAATTATTCTGAAATTTCCCGTGGTAAAAAGGAATACAAATGTGTGATGGCATAAACAGGTATAAGGCAGTCCAGATTTATAAATGAGGATCTGTAGATTTATAATATTAATTTCAATTAATTGTGATTTTGTTTCTTGAAGCAGGTATATGAAAATGTTACGTAGTCAAATATAACTCTACTTTTGTGTGTACTTCGTATCTTGCTATCCACTACATTTAATTTTAATTTTAATTAAGCAAATCCAAATATTTCATATCAGGAAGTGCAATTATCTTAAAAATATTGTAAAATATTATGCTTTAAAGAAAAAAAAAAATGTAACCTGCTTTGTGGTATTTTGTGATAAATGGTGAAGCAATGACATGATCATTATAATTATATTATAATGGTCTTTTTGAGAACTTCATGAATCATGAGTCTCATCTTAAATCTTCATTTCCATTTCTTTGGAATTAAAGTATTCTTTGCCATCACCACCATGATGGAATGGCATTTTCTTTACTTATAGCACAGTCCTAAATTCTTCAACCATAAGACTGAGTGAAAACAGAACTAAGATGTGGTTGGGGACCATATTGCCTACCCTAAGGAGGCAATACCACTTCAAGACATTCAAAACAAAGTAACTCCATGTTTTGTTAATCTGTTTTACATAGCTGAGTTTATTAAGAAGTTTTGTTCTTATGAACAAGAATATGAAGAGGATGGTTGGTGATAACTGAGGTCATAAAATCTTTTCCATTTCACTGCTATTTCCTTATAGTTTTGTGAAATGTAAAAGTCACACTTAAAATTACCCCTAAATGGCATTTAACAATTATATTAATTTCCTTAGGAGCATATTAACATTATGTATGGTTATTTATTATTTGCTACACATCAACAATGGAACATTACAAATATAGCAGCTTTGTTGTTCTGTTTGTATTCTTAATTACTATGAGTATGATTCTCTACAAACCAAACTCAAAGAAGCATAGCCTTCATTCTTCTCTTTCCCATGTTCTAGTTCTTGTTGATAACAATTAAATAACTGATGATACTTTTTTTTTTTTTTTTTTTTTTTTTCCCCCAAATACCAAACTGCAAGTGTGACAACAGCGTGTAACATTTTAGTTTATTTTTTCATCCTTTAGAAGTAATTTTTCTCACCAAGCATAACGGCTTCTGACCACCTCTTTAAGTTCAAATCATATAGCTATTTTCTGCAGTATAACAACTTACTTATAAGTATTTATGAGCTCCTTCAAAACAGTTCATAATCATCTTTCACTAAATGTCAACTTTTTTGTTTTGCTTTTTAAAATCTCATCATACAGAAAGTCATATTTAGATCCAGGTTTAGCTTCACCAAGCCTTATAAGAAAAAAATAATTTTTATAATTTCATTTAAAACGGACAAAAAAAAATTGTTGACTAAAGAAGACAGACTGGAGCTGGTTGTGTGTGGTCTAATTCTCCATGTTTTTTCCAATTGCTTCCTAACAGGTTTCTTTCTAATCAACCATTTATTAACTAGCAAAAAATCTTGAAGACCATTTTTCAAAAAAAAAAAAAAAAAAAATAAAAAAAAAAATATTTAAGGACAAGAAGTATCATAGATTCCTTTGTTTGAAGAAACCAATTACTGCTTTCACTTAATAGCTGGCTTATTTGCTTCATTTACAGCCACCATCTAATACACAAAGTGTATAATGGAGAATAAATAATAACACATTGATTGCATTTCACTTCCTAATTAATTTACAGCTGATGATGGGCATTCCCATGAACGTTTTCCACAGAGAACATACACAAATGTTGGAAGGCACAACATTTTGCATGGAAGAGACCCTAGAAGATCAAGGAAGGCTGACAGTGTCTCCCTAGGTGTTGTGCAAAAGTGGAAAGCTAAATGAGGCTGCTTTATATGCAAATTGATGGGATCTAGGTTAGATTACATATTTTATTTTAAAGAGTTGTTGAATAAAATAAAAGGAATGAAGGTCAGCAGTACAATAAGAATAGAAATAAAATATGGTCAAACTGGTTCGTTTTACCTATAATTCTTAGCAACCTTTTCACTATTCTCAACTCTGTTGAGTTGTTCAGTTTTTCTCTAATGCACGAACAATTATCTCTGTCATCTTCATCTTATGGCTGCTGACTAGTATATTGATGCAAAAGCCTAGGCCAGCTTGCTCCCCTGAGATGGAAGTATTTTGTAGCCCAGTATGCTGAATATTTATTACACAACTAAATTAATATTAACTCTTTATATTAGCACTTAATTTAGGAATACTGGAAATATACAGCAGAATGTAGATTCCAGCACGTATTTTAATCCCCATGCCAACCATTTTAGGATATTTTGTCTCAGCATCTTTCTTGTCTGAAAGTGAACAGCACGGAGGAGAAGCAGCAGATTCCTGAATCCGAGGGTACCAAATGAAGGATTTGCATCACGGAGCAAATGCATCATGAGGAAAAGGAAATTAGAAGTTTTTTTTTTTTTTTTTTTTTTTTTTTTGTTGT
This sequence comes from Nettapus auritus, assembly GCA_011076525.1. Taxonomy (NCBI): domain Eukaryota; kingdom Metazoa; phylum Chordata; class Aves; order Anseriformes; family Anatidae; genus Nettapus; species Nettapus auritus. The sequence continues at coordinate 18,908,824 of CM021772.1, read as the reverse complement.
TGTTTGTTTTGTTTTTTTTTTTTTTTTTTTTTTTGCTTGTTTGCTTTTAAACGGTTTTTGTCTGCAGAGTAATTCTGGAATATCAATTTTATGTCTCATAGCTCTGCTTAAAGACTAGCATTATGTGTTTAAAAATGTCTGAATCTGTAGTCATTAATTTAAAGATTGAATTTCAAAAGATACAGATGGTGAAACTGAATTAAAGATCTATTTCTAGTTATTCAGAACACAACCACAGTCAGATGTGTAATCAAAACTTCATTTCAGCATTGTAGACAGTGACAAGATTTATGTTTTTAAAATATGTTTTTTAAACATTTCTACAGGATTCTCATACTTTTTTTTTCTTTTTCTTTTACTCTTTTTTTCTTTTTTTTTTTTTTTTTTTTTTTTTTTTCAATCTTAAAAAACATTTCCTGGTTCATCGCTTTCCCTCTTTTTCTGTTGCAAAACTATTTACAGTAGTTATCAGCAAGAAATTGAAGATTGTAATATGAGGAAGTTCCATTTCTGAGCTACTAATGGTAAAGTATTTTTTATTTCCATGCTTGTACCTAGTTAAATATTTGAACCACACAAATCCTCATTATTAGAATTAAATTTTCTACTACATGGATTACTTTTTGTTCTTTATTTACATAAATTAAAAATAAACCACTTGTTTAAAAATCATTAACAACAAGGTTTCATTTACATAGTGTCTGGGGCAATGAAATTTCTGGCCAAAAATTAAATTTATACTGATTGTACCCACTTGTGCTGTTATCTGTATTGTCACTTCTACTTCTATTGTTATTGTCACCCAGTCTTACGATAAGACAATACCAAAACAATAAGATGTTTTCTTGTCATTATACTTTTAGCAATTATACTTTAGCAATATACTTTAGCAAAGTATATACTTTTATTTAAAAGTATATTTATTATAAAGTTTTATACTTTCTATACCGAGCAATGAGCAAACTGGCAATGAAATGACTTCCTTATAAAAGGAAAGAAAAATAAAACAAAATAAGTAAAATAAAATGAAATAAATAATAAAATAAATAAAATATCCATAGAAAATGCAACACTGATAAAACTATGCAATGCATAACAGCATTGTTCTATAGTGGTATTCTTTTAAGAAGCAGAGTTGCACAGAGAACTAGAAGTAAAGGATATGGCTTAAATATTAAATATCAGAACATCTTGTACCTGCTTCCCTAAGAATAAATGGTTGGATTAGAGGGAATAGTAAACAGTTACAGTAACAATGAATGGTAAACTAATTCAGAGACTAATTCAAGTATCAGACCAAAGATAGACCCTTCTCATAATATCTTAAATGATTATATATTCTCTGTCAATGTTATATATCATGTATATATTATATTTACAATATATATATTTTTTGTGATAATATCTAAATGTTGGAATTCTAGGCTCAGACCTTAAACAAGATCTTGTATGTGTGTGTGATTTCTTTTTTCCAAGCACTTTTGAATTATCTCTTTTCTTCATTTGTGACCAGAAAGAAATTAATTATGGCCACAAGCATTCCTCAGTGATTAACACTTCCAAAATATTAACATCTACCTATTCTCAGTGACCATTGTTGCAGCTTCCCTCCAACAACTCCCCCCCCCAAAAAAAAGAAAAACAAAAACAACCAAAAAAAAAAAAAAAAAAAAAAACTTGCGTTGTACAGCCAATAAAACATTGCATACAGAAATCTCACTTGACAATAAGAGGAAGATCAAAACACACATGGCAGATGTTAGTTATATCATTTCACGTATCAATGGAAGGTTGTTGAAAGTGATAGTAATTAGAGCATTGTGAAAGGAATCTAGAATAGAATGGAAAAGTGGCCAGTGTATATTTATCCTGAAGTCAATAAATCATTAGTGAATGATGTTAACAGTATTTGCAGTAATCATCTCTGTTTTGCATTATGATATGCTATTACTCCTGATATTTCTACTTTTATGTAAACTTTAAAGCTTACATGCACTTCTTATGATATACAATGCTATTTTTTGTCAATAGTCATTACGATTCTGACTGTGACAGCCTTTCTTCTTAGATAGACTAACATAATGCACTAACATAATGTTTTATTAAATTATCTGGAACTTCTTACATGTAACGGCAAGAAAAAAAAAATCAAGATGTAAGGTATATCCTTATGTATCATGTGAAAAGTAGACAGAAAAGTTGCATTTATGATGAAGACTGAAATAAGGAAAGTCAATAATATTTTAATCTCTTTTTTTGTGTGTGTCTATTGTGATTAGATGATACGGACATGTCATCAACTCTCCAGATCAGAATGTAGTCACTGAGTAACTAGCAAAAGCAATGAACTAGCAAAGTAATGAACAACACCTGCAAGCAGGTAGGCATTGCAGTATGCATGCTTTTCATGAATACTCTCAAACACAAACTCAGAGCTTTGGGATTATTTGAAATGCTTGAAAAGAGAACTGCTGCAGAAGGATGCTGTAATCCATCACTTGAGATGGATCACACATTTAAGAAATGTGTAATCCCTGTTTCCCCACTGTCAAGGGGAAATAAATAAATAAATAAATAAATAAATAATGCTATTAATCAATACAAGTAAAATGAATGAAAAGGGCCAAATATTTTCTGTAGATTACTAACAGTAATGTCTGTTTTTTTCTTTTTTATTTCTGACCCTCAAAAGAGATATATAGCAAAAACTGCCAATCTATGCAATTTTAACTTTAAAAATTTTCATATATTTTTATTATTTGTAAATAACAATAGACTAATAATAATGGTATCTTGTTCTGAAAATTAAAATTTTAACTGGAGCTGTAATTCAGACTTCAGTTTAAGAATACTCTCTAGAGACTGTGGTGTTTATAGGTCATTCATTTAGTGGCCTTATTTGACCACTGATTCTAATGCAAACAAAGCAGCACCATTAGCTACTAGCAGCACCTTTTGTTAGTCCAGCAGTTAATTTACTAACAGACATAAACTGGATGATTTTTAGTCCTCAATGTCCTACCAATGGAAGAAAATATCCGCAAGGCTTAAAACATTTCAAAAGCCATTGAGACTGCCTTATGTTATGCTAATCTTTAATATGAAATGTGCTGTAGTCACACATTTTGTTTACATAAATATAAATATAATTGGCAAAACAACATAGACAGTAACATATCATTTGTAGTTATGCTAATTTAATTTATTTAAAGATACTGGAGTTTAGGGAACAGAATTAGTGTGGATAGAAAATCAAATTACCTGAGAAGGAAAAACAAACAAGCAAGCAATACAAACCAAAACAAAAGAAAAACACAATAACAAAACAAAACAAAAAACATTCAGCATTTAAGATGTTAAGGAAAATGGACAGAATGCATTGGTTCATCTTATTATTTTTGGATAAGATACTATTTCAAAGGAAACATAAAAAATACCTCTACGGGCTAGTATGCTAAGGTAAGAAGACGTCTGCTCTTGATTTCTAATGCCTGAATTCAGGTCAGGAATACCAGCTGTAATAAATTGTAAAGCAAGTATGTAAAGTTTGACAATCCAAGCAAGGATTTGCTTTCTGGAATGTTTTTAATCTTTTGTTCTTTAGTTCTGTCCCTCAAAATCTCAAAGATAGCTAAACAGAGCCCAAGATCAGGCATGGGGATTGTAGCAACACTAGAGCTCATGCTTCACTTTGCGTGCACGTTATTTTCATTCTAAATCTTGAGCTGCTGAATCTAAGCAGAAACTGTTGAACTCTGTAATCCTGATTAGGGAGGAGGAATATGAATGCAGCTCCTCAGTAACACTATATTGCTAGTAACTAAAACATGATTTCCCCTCAAAAATGTTTTTAATATCTAAAGATAGATTACAATAATTACAGTCTATTAGATTTCTTTTATTATTTAAATGTTGCACTATGATAAAAGAATAGAGTCATTAACTGTAATTATGAAGACTTTAGATAAAGAAATTATGTGGAAGATGTTATGTGTTTCTGAGAACAAAAACAGTAGTTTATCTGAGTATTTTCCATATAAAAAGAAACGTTTGTGTTATTACTGTATTTAGTAATGCACTATCTTTTTATTACCAATATTATTTCTAATTCTGTTTTGTACTGTAATGGTACCACTTCCTTTTGAAAGGATTATATTAGTAAAGTCAGCTTCCAAATGGTTTAAATAAAGGTTTTCAAAATACATATACAATTGCACTTAAAAATAAATAAATCTCATCTTCTTGTGGGAGATCTATAGACCCAGACATGGTGTATTGCTTGCTTTGTTAGCCATGCTTGTGTACAAGTATTCAGAGAGTACATTGTCTCAAATATAAAGGGCCACAATTGATGGCTGTAATTGTTCTGGTACACTGGGGAGAGAGTATGTGGACCCTGTGCAGGCATGTAATGTCCCACGCATCACTTCTGGGCAAATCACAGCCCCAAAGATCAGCTACTGGAAAAGAAGCTGAAAGAAAGCTCTGCCACAGAGTTCATAAATTCTCTTAGGCAGTCAGTATATAAGAAAGCCTGTAAGAGCCTTTGAAGTGTATTCAGATGTACACAGGATTCTAAAGATTTTCCTAATTTTAACAGCAGGGTTTTGCTTCTGAACATTGGCATTATTTTTGAAAAAAGCTCTGTAAGCTCCCTCATCATATATATACTTTTGAAAATACACTCACAGATCTGTAGGAAAAGCAAAGTGGTCTGCAATTAGTCAGCTTTCATGACACACTGTTATTTTTACAATGTTTTTTTGTTGTTGTTTTGTTTTGTTTTGTTTTTTTTAAATCAGTATGTTAAGGTGTTTTAGAACTGCAATGCTTGGGCTTTTTAAGTCAATGACAGGTAACATATTGCTCTCTTAATGGTACCAGAATTTGACTCAAGTTTGAGAAGATGCTCTAGGCCTCTATGCCTTGAATATAAATACATGAGTTGGTTTATTTATTTATTTATTTATCTATTTAATTAATTTTATTAAAGTATTAATAAAAAAGGATATTCAGTTTTCTACCTAAGAAATGAAGAAACTTCTGGAAGACACAAATAAGTCATTCCATTCTCTCCCCCATTGCTCTGTCTTTAATGTTAAAGCTATGTTCTCTGTAAAATAATTTTTAAAATGAATGCAGATTCTGTTTGGTGTTCACTTCACCCACTTATGTATTTATCATCCTTTTTTTTGTCCAGTGCAAAAAGAATACTTTAAAGGGCATTTTTTAATGACAGAGTGCATACACAGTTCTGGTAAAGTATTTATAACATTTTATATTTTGTTGTTATTACAGTTTGAAAACCTCAAAAAAATCATAGTGAAAAGGCTACAAAGTTCTGGGACCTAAAATATATTAATGATACATTGTTTCTTGTAGAGTCAGGTTGTCTTGTCTCTTATTCATCCTTTGTTTCATCCATTTAATCTTTTTACAGCTTGCTTTCGTGACTGTTTGTAATATATTGTATTAAACCTTATCCCTGGTTTTTTTTTTTCATATAAGACCACTTGTTTAATAATAAGATATTTTATAAAGATATTTTATTTGTATAAAATCAGCAAAGAGATGTACCAAAAACCTGTGAAATTAGACTTCATAAAAAATGACTATTTTCCCCCAGAGTTCAGATGTAAGTTATACCACAATAAAATAAATAAATAAATAAATGCTGTATGTTTTTTGTTGTTGATGTTTATTTGTTTTGTTTTGGTCTATGTTCTACCAGATTTAAGATAGCTACCACAATGTTCCCTGACGTGTTCCTACAAGACATCCACATGCACAAGAACACTGAGGAGTGCACAGAGGATTCAACACTGTTGTCTTTAGCACACTGGGGTTAATTTTCAGTACATCTTATTGTTGGGTGAAAAGTGGAAAGATCCAGATCGTAAAGCAACTCCTGTAGGCAAGTTATTTCCAGGGCCTCTTGCCACCTCCTAAACCAGAGCAGCTTGTAGCTCTGCATCTCCCTTCTGGCAGCAGCCAAGAAGGGTCTGCGGTCCCAGCTCACACAGCATCTCTGTTCCCAGTACAGCTAGCCCTGCTGCAGGGCTTCCCACTCTGATCACCTTTCTGCACACCTAAGTCCCATCGGGTAACATTAAACCTCATGCACATGTGAATGTGGGGTTGTAGCGAACGCTGCTGCCACCATCCTCTGACAATTTCTGAAGTCATTTCAAGTTGGGCATTTCTCCAATGTGTGGTACAGCTTTTTGTGACTAATTTACCACATTAAAAGGTAAATTTTCCTTCTAGAAAAAAGGTTGGGATATTTGGGGGGGAGGGAGGGGGGGGTTGAGGGGCCAGAGCCAGCTGCTCAGAAACTAGAGATAGCTTTAAATATTTGAGAAGAAGACTACAGTAGACTGAGGAAAGCACTGAGCAGTACTAGGTACAAATACCTGTCTTCCACAGCTGACTTCAGTTTCCATTCAAAATAAATTGGATGCCTTAGGAACCTTTAGGTATTTACCTCCGGAGGACTTCAGTGAACTTGTTTGAACATGAAAGAGATATAAATCTTTCCCTCATGTGGTTTGGAGGAAATTCCTGGAGGCTGAGCTCAGTGTAAATCAGTGGTAAAGTTGGTTTGTTAATGGGGCTGGTGTAAGTAAGCAAAGCATGTAGCCACTGATTTGGCTAGCAGACATAAGGTAAAATCCTTTTTGCTTCCCTAGATGAGCACTTCTGCTGCAGTCAGCAGGAATTATGTGCTTATTATTACATTTAGATTTGTAGTATTTAAAACCATGCTTGTATGTGCATTTGGAAATGCCTTGCAGCAATGCAACATTTTGCCACCTTTATTTCATTTGCTGTTTTGCTTGTGTCACTTTGATTGCTTTCTTAAAGATCAGTCTTTCTTAATCAACTGTATTTATATGATTATTTAAATGATACCTAGTTATGCAATTACTAAAAGTGTTTAGTCATCACCTGTTTTGAGCATTGAATTACAATTTGGAAATTGAACTTGTTTATCTCACCGATATTTATACATCTTTCTCAGGTATGTGTCCCCCCCTCTTTTAAGATTCTGCTAAGGCATGAGAAAAGACAAAAATGAACACACTTCTTGAGGGAGTTATGATGCAAATACTACAAGCATAGTAAACAAACTTACAGAATGAGGGCTAGGTCTCAGCACTCAGATGTGTATTGTACTTCTCACCTAGACACTATCATTCAAAATCATGATGCAGGAACTCCTGCCAAATTGATTTTGTTTCAGAACTGCATACAAGTGTCCTTATAATGACTCAAAAATTAAAGTCTAAATATTTTGATGAGGGTAGTTTCATTACATTAGGCACAGTTTAACTTATCCTACTCAGTGGAAATGAGACTAGGGTAAGATAAGATGAACCCAGTCTATTTCCACTGTTTATTACAGCCTTGAATCTGATAAAATACTTAGCATTGATCACTGGGGATGTTGAAAAGCACACAAAGGAATACAGGCAGTAGATGCTAAATGATTTGAACTTTTTCTGCAAATGTATTACATTTCAGAGGTTAAGTGGGTAAGGGAAAAATGCACTGAATATTCACCTTTGAGAGTAGATAGCAAATTTGGTTCTCAATGCAATCATGTCCGAAATTCATTCTGTTTTCACAGCTGCATGCCACTGCACACCATTTTAAAGTACGTGTTTTGGCACTGGGGAGGAACAGAAGGTTAAAATGTGTGGAACAAAGAGATTCTCTCACTTTCTTGCCAGTATTGGAATTGAAAGAGGCCTCATAGAGGCTAGACTGCAAATTAAATTAAGCATCCTTTTAAAGGGGATCATAAGAGGGAATAATTTAATTTATATTCCTATTGCAGCTTCTTGGAGTACTCAATTAAATATTAAAGTACTTCCTGGAGTAACCAATTAAAAATTGATTGAGAGAGGAAGGAAGTCGGGAGAGAGTGGACAGATGTGTAGCTTCATTCTTACTGCTTGCTGACCACAGCATCCAACCCAGAGGAAGAAACGTCAGAAAAAGTAATTTATTGGTGGAATAACACAACTACAAATGACTGTTTCCCAGAACCCGGAAGGAAATCAGGATTATTCATATCCAGAACCCTTCCTAGGACTGCTTCTGCAAGGGTGCAGGCCGGCCACATCCTTGAGCTTTATGACTGGGCTGAAACTCTCAGTCTAGCCCTAAACCATTGTTGATACGTTGATAAGTAAATCTGACAGTAGAGAAGTAGTTGCTTCTGAGTTGGCTCTTGTTCTCTAGGAAGAGCTGTCAGGGTCTTACAGAGATTATCATACAAATATCTGATAAAAATGATTTATTTATTTTTTCTTTTTTTTTTTTTTTTTTTCTGCTGTTCCAAAGTCCAGCTGACAAAACAATTGCTTCTTTTCAACTTTATTTCCAGCAATATTTTTTGAGTCGACCATTTCCCCTTTTGATATGAAAGTAATTCTGCAAAGGGAATTCACTGAACCAGAAAACATACATTTGGTCTCTCTGATTTCTAGTATTCATGACCAATTGAATGCTTATAGAAGTCAGTGAAAAATAATCCCATTTGATTCACTCCTCATTTTATGTTATTTACAATACAGACTATGCTGACTAGCACTTTCCTGTGCTGCATAGAAGTATTAGGTTTTGATTCACAAAGATAGCTATGGGAAAAAAAAAGCTGTAAATATTACTGAAAATATGTGTCATTGCTCCCTTTCTAAAGAATAAAGAATTTAGTTCACACCAGAAATGATACAAAGAATAGTCTTCCAGCTCATATTTTATTTCATCAGAAACTAAGATCTTGAAAGAAAAATCTCCTGTGTAAACCACATTCCTCACAAGATGTTACATTTTTTGCAAGTACCACTGCACAGAAAAGTATTTGAAGTATTTGTTTTTCTGTGCTTAAGCTAGTTTTTTTTTTTTTTTTTCAGAATATTGACACTTCTAAACATTTTTTTTTTTTTTTTTTTTTTCCTGAGGCACATAGAATTTGTTTTCAAAGCAAATCTGATTTTCCTCTGTGTACAAAACTAATGTACATGAAGTCAAATTCTGAGGCATCAATAAGGGCCAGGCATCAGTTGGAAAGGGGAAATTAGCTCTTGATTCTAATTCTGTTCATCTTCTTGCATAGATTCCTCATTGAACTCAAAGAATGATTTCATACAGAGCAGAATATCTTTGAGAACTACACTATGAGTCAGAGAAGAAAACCGAGATCTAAACATGACACATATCTGAACAAATTAACTTCAGAATATTGGCTCAAAGATACAAGAATGTATGCAAATGTTTTCTAAGAACTCTCAAAAGAAACAGGAGGCAAAATCGACCCTGCACTAACTTTTATATTATTGAAGCTATCTTGCTTTAAGAGAAGTTTTAGGATCATGGCCTCTTTGTGTTCATTCCAGAATACAGTTTAAAAATTACAGTTTTATGTTCCCCTTTCCATTTCTTCTTTCCCAGAAGAAGGATGAGGAAACCCAATTTATGCTGAGATTTTGCAAAGAAAGTTACTTTATTATTATTTTTGTTTTTATATTTTATTTAGAATAGAAGTGTCCTGTGTTCAGCTAATATACAGAAGAAATTATAAGCGTAGCCCACAGCCTCTTTTTAAAAAGTGATTTAACGCAAGAGATTTTTGCTGTAATTTTCTGATTTACAAAGCTGGAGAGATTGTAGTTGCAGAGAAGATCATGAAGTTTTCTGTTTGTTTGTCTTTAAATTCAGACATATCCTGCATTTATTGGTATCTTTTCTGAGATTCAACACTTTTTATCTTTCCTTTGTGTGGGTAAGTGTGTTTTTCAATTTTGCTAGTTTTAAATGTTTTTCTAGAAATTGGAGAACTGAAAACTTCAATATCCCCTTAAGAAACCAGGATTTTGGAAAATATCTCTCAGGATTTGGCAGTAATGAACATGGTAAGCTACAAAACAAAATGCTTATTGAAATATAAATTAGAGTCATGAGAACTTGTAAAACCTGTGCAGCAAGCCAACATTTTAACTCCAAAACTCAAGTAGGAACTTAAATAGAATTTCACAGTATTTATTGCCTTTTTTTTTTTCTTGAATTTTATTTTTTCTTATGTAGTCTTAACACAGCAACCACAACGTTCCAATATTTTTCTTTTGCAACTAAAAATCATCTGCTCGTGTTATCAGTGTACATCAGATGAAGATCTGTCAGTTAACTTAATGCAGCATAAATAGTTAATCCTAGGAAGTCTGATCACAAAGACAGTTAGAGGTTTGTGGTGACATTTTGTCATAATGTTTCAGCCATGGATGGCCTAAACCAACCTACTTACCAGATTTTCATAAGATTTTAAGATCTGCTTATATGTGCAATGTGAAGTTTAAAACTGCATCTTTTAAAATTTATCTTGTACATGCACATTAGTAAGTGTATCTTTGGTGATTTTGATAAAACTTATGTATATTGTTGTGAAAAAAAAAAATCCTCACATATGATTCCTTTTTTGTTGCTCTATTCTCTACTTGTCAATTTTACACAAGATGAAGTGGAAAATAATTCTTGTGAAGCCCTTAATTTACTATGATTACCATTAAATTTCTCAAACTCGTCTTCTCACTATCAAGGATAACCTCTTTGTCAACTGAAACTTGTTTCTCGGGAAACCTAACAGTCAGGACTTTTTCTTTTATTGACCAGTACCATTAGATTTACTTGAACCAAAAACAGATATAACCATTTTGTTCCCCAAGCCACTATGTGATGATACTTTTGAAAACCTTCCAAACCTTCCATTAGTTATTTCTGCCCGTTACCTGGAAGATACATACGGCACTCTCCTATTTTTTTCTTGTTATTGTTCTCTCTTAGTCTAAAATAAAGGCAGTTTTAGACTGAAAGTGTGTATCTGCTTTTTGTGCAGGAAGAAGCAAAAATCCAAGTACTCTTACACAATGTGCAAAGTGACTGCTTGGTCATACCAGCTTCTAATTCAGATGTAGTAAAAAATAAATAAATAAATAAACAAAAGTTTACCAATAGCAAAACCACATATACTGAAATCAACAAGCAAGTTTAAAAAGCTTTCAGATCAGGAATATTTGAATGCTTTTTTCTTCCACAGGAAGTCATTTTCTCTGTGAGCATAATTTATGACTTTAATCAGAAGCATCAGACAAAATGTTATAGATAATGGAAGAAAGAGTAAGTGTAAAGGCCAAGACATAACAAGTGTTTTCAACTTTTTTATTTGTTTGTTTGTTTGCTTTGAGGATAAGTAATTGGATATTCACACAGGTAATGTAAAGAAACTGTGATGAGAATGTTGGAAAAAAAATAATTGAAAATGTAAAAGATTAGTCTTGTTTCTCACAGGAAAAATTAGTTTATGATATTGTGCTAACTTTAATACCAGTTGAGATGCAAAGCATAGGTGCGTAGCTGCACTTACTAACATACTGATGATCTCTCCCTCTCTTTTCTTTTTTTTTTTTTTTTTTTTTTAATTACATTGACAACAGGCCCTGTATCAGCTACATGACACTGGCGATGAAGAGCACCTTAAATCTGAAATTATTCTCTTTGGAATAAGTATGACAATTATAATGCCAAAATAAGCCAAAGGTAGGGTGTAATAGCAATGCCCTTTACAGAGAGATGGAGCCTGTTCGCCTTCAATTATTTGTTGATTTCTGTCTCTCATCCCCTGACCCCCTCCCCTCCCCCCAAGATTTACTACATATAAAGCTGTAACTGCTAACAGCTTGGTTATGAAAGCACAATAAATTATCTACAGCTGTGTAAATAACAGTAGCCAAACCAAAAATTAAGGGAAAATCAAGTTTGGGTCAAGCAGAAATGATTTTTTTTTTTTGGAATCTGGATTAATTTAAACAGAAGCCAAAAATATTTTAGTGTCATTGGTGGAAATACATTATTTAATTAATATATATATATTATTTAAGCCTTTAAAACTATCTATTTAATTTTAACATTCATATCTTTTTTCAAATTTAATCAGGATTGTGTAGGCATTATCCTGTTAGCCAAAATAAATAAATAAATAAATACATACATTTAACTCCACCGTAAAAACAGTATTTTGTTTCATTCTTGTTTCTGACCATTTTCAGTCATGGTATAGTGAAAACATATATTTTGCACAGTCTTATTTCCTATTTGTTCAGAAATAGGAATTTTGTCATCCTATGGAATTATGTAATTCCAAACATCATCTGCCTCCTGTCAGAACACATCTCCCTTGACAGTTAGACATTGCCACTCTATTATCTATTATGTTGGCATTCTAGTTTCTTTTGAATCGTATGATGTATGTAGTTGCTACAACTGTTTCCAAATCATCAGACAGTTTTCTTTTTTAATGTGGTCTACAGAGGCAGGAAACAATTATTCTAGTTAAGGGATCCTGCTTGTAGTTGCATTGCAGGATCATCAGGTGTGGACTCATAAGGTTGTTCAGCATTATTTATGAAAAGCATTCAGAAATTTGAGAAAATGACAGGGCTAAAATGTAAATATCTAAATAGTAATGATGGTTAAAACAAGGGAAAACACATAGGAAAATATATTTAAAGCTCCCTACAGTGCACCCTACCTTGTTTTGTCTCAATGAACAATGTTCAATGTGTGTGGGACACCATGTGGACTCAGTCATGTCTCCGATAGTCTAAATACTATACTGATGTTGACTGTGTTCAGCAATACGTAATTCTAAGAGATGCTGGAGTTCCTAAATCTAGATACTCAGTATGATGACCACAGAAAGAAAAGCTTTTGGAGGATGAAAGACTGTTTGACAGTGATCCTGAAGAGAACCACAGAACACAAAAGTAGGCTTTTTTAAGATGAGAGCTTAAAACCTAGTGTATAGACTCCACACAGATTTAGCAGCTTAAAATATCATGCATCCAAGAACATGAGACCTATTTATAGAAATTGAGTGAAGTTTCACTGCAGGGGATGTGAGGCTGGGTCTCTAACAGGAAAAGGAAATTTTATGTTGGCTAGGAATCAGGATCCTGGCCCTTACCCTGTTAAATGAATCCCAAGAGGCTTCAATCCTCTCTGAAATTAGCATCTATTATTATTATTTATTAAAAAAGAAATATGAAAGCATCATTTTCCCTTCATGATAACTCAATTATCAATTACTTCAACAAATGTTTTTTCTTATATGCAATATTTCCAATTTCCTGTGGAAAGCCCCAATTTGTATTTTTTTTTCTCATTTTTATTTTATTTTTTTATAATTGCAAACTAGTACCTGATATCATAGAAGCATACATTTTTTAAGAAAAAATAAGAGTTCTGAATGATTGAAACATCACCAAAATTTTGTTTAAATATAAGTTCTGCTAAATTTATACTAAAATTTATGCTTATTTATCCAAGCCCCAGCACATATGAAAGGGATAACGAGTCTGATTGCAATATTAAACTTAGGTGATCCTTAAAGGCATTGAGAATGTCAGATGAATTTTGCAAATTTCACTTACTCTACCATGAGTTCATATAATTTCTACAATACACCATGTTTTATTTGCAACCTTGCACACAAGAGAGAAATGAACCTAATTGAACAAGCATGTTTGATTCTCTCAAGTACTTGTGCCATAGTAGTTAAATAACAAATGTATTTGCATTCTGCTGTATCAGTTTATGATAGCATATCAGACTGCCTTTAAGATTAATGAGCTAAGTATTTCCAAGAGATAACCTTCTAGAATTTTATGATAACATCTAATGACGTCTCTATGGCCTACATATGATCTCTTTGAATTAGCCAGTCTTTGTTCAATAAGATCAGCCTGATGAGAGTGGATAATACATTTGAGGCAAAAAAATATACTGAGGGAAAGTTCCCTAAAACTGCTGACTATAAATATGAATAACTTTGAGTTTGTATCAGCCAATTATCCATGTAAGTGAAATATTTTATAACAACTGGATAAAACTGTCATCTTCAGTAGAATGAGCATTTAATGACATTGAACAGAAGTCTTTTCATTTTTAATAGCTTTGTTCTTTAAATAGTTTCAGAATATATATATATTTAAATAAATTATTGTGAAAAATCTGAAAAATCTTCATCTTCTAAATACTTGCAATACAGTATCCACTTTCAGTCCTGGAAACACTTCTTTAATAATAATATTTCTTCACTACATGTTGAAGTAAAAGGCCAAAGTATTCATTTGGGTGTTTTTTTTGGAGATAGACGTTTTATTCTCTGCTGACATGGACATCAAAGTTTTATACTTTTAGTATCAACCTGCCTTCATTATCAAGAACAGAATCATATGCTGTATACTGCATATCGGAAGCTGCTCTTGAGTGCAGCTATTATAACAAATGGAATCCTACATGGTATGAGAGCAACTTAACACATTGCAGTACTAACAATGAAAACCATACACTGCATCTCAGATTAGATCTTTTTCCTTCTGGTACTTTTGAGTCCCAGAGGAAAATTTGAGACATAAATCATCATAGGTGTAAATTCAGGATATCTATTACTCCTTCAGAATAGATGTAGTGTTCATTGAAATTCCTTGTATGAAATTCATATCATATCAGATCAAGAACAAAATTCTCAAATTAAGATTTTATGTTCACATTTTTATTGTGGGACATATATGTTTTTCATTGAATAGGTTGTTATTATTCTGCATCATATAGTACCTGACCAGAAACAATAATCTAATGGCTCTCCTTCCTTCTCTTCCTGAAACTATCAAAAATTTTGTCTAGAAAAAAAGAAAAAAAGTATTTTTTAACTCCTTGGCAGAACATTTTTCAGTCTTTTGGCAGTCTTCAAAGTGGACTATTATTATAGAAACCAGTACTCACTTTGAATAATTTTTATATATTTTTATATATTTTTAATTTAATAGTAATAACCTTTTTCCAATAGACCCCAGATTCCATCTCCTATATTACACCAAAGAGCTCAGCTACCTGTTGGAAAAGGCTTTGTAGGGATGGACTTCCTATTGCAGGTTTGGAGACACTACTGTGTAGAAATCTATCTACTGGAAAGGGAGGACTTGCAGAAAGTGCTTGTATAGATGAATCTTCACGGCTTACTGTGGAATACAGAAAAGGAATGGATATTGCTACTTTTTCAAGTATGTATGGACAGCTCAGGAAACATGGAATACCAGAAAACACAAGGAACTTCAGGACACTTAGAAAGCTAGACATACTTTTTATTTGTTCCCCCCCATTATATTTTCTGTCTGCTTTACCTTTCTTCACAATTTTCTTGTCCATCCCTCCTCTTTATTTATTTATTTATTTTTTGTCTGATGGCCTGTTTGCCTTTATACAGAGAATGTGTTTTGTTTTTAAAAAATTAGGTCTTTAAAATCTAGTATGCGTTGTGCATAATTTATCTAAAATGTAAAATAATCTGTTAAACCATCCTTAACCACTCAGTATATGTTTACTAAACCTAATGAATAATTTGAAACTTAGATGTGACATGACAAAAATGAAAAGCAACAGTAAACTAAAGAATGAAGTTGGAGTAACAGGATTTCAGCTGCTTATGTATACATAGTATACATAAGTAAATTCACATATTGAAAAAAAAAAAAAAAGTGCTGTGCAGCAAAACACAAAGAAAAAGTCAGTGCAATTATCTTTTTGTTATTGTTTTCCTCCTATCACCTCTAGAGAACTATAAGGGAAGCAGCTGCACATTTTCACCATGTCTTATTCTGTTCTGCCTTAATTCAGAGGATAACATATCAACCAGTCTTCACTTTTACTGTTTGTACATTAACAACAATATATGGAAAATAGGTTATGAATTTTCTGACTTTCACAGTATTATCAATACCACTGGCTGCACATTTCTGTAGGTAGTAGATGAGCCCTAAAATTGCTGAGAAACATAGAAATAGGCAGCTGTAGTGTCAGCACATGGTGGTTTGTGATGAAAACACATTCTCTTCAGTGCTGTATCTAAATTCTTCAGATCAATATGTGATTTGTGGTTCTTCAAATACTCAATTATCTCAGGTTTTGAAGATCTTGCCTGAAGATAGCAGAGAGAATATTGATTTGTCTTTAATATAATACTTTTTGAAAGTGGTGCTTGAAACAATTTCAACTTTAAATGTCATGTTTTCCTATAATTATTTTGATCAAATAAGTATAGCATTTGATCGTTATAGGCATGGGTAATTTTGTCAGTTTTTGCAGGGAAAAAAAAAAAAAAAAAAAGTAGGATCTTTGAAGAAAATACTTGTTTAATCCATTCTATTTTCTCTCTTGCTTACAATGTAAGACAAGTAATAGTTATAGTAAAATGATCTAATGTAACCCTAACACAGTGATACATTTTGAACTTTTGTGCTGTATGTTTAACTCTAGCAAAGATTAGGGTGAAGAAACACTGCAGAGCACAGCCAATAGAGGACACTAAAAACTGGGCATTAAATCACTGATAGTAGTTAAATATATGGCAGTGCTTATTGTTTCCTTTTTAAGCATGAGAAATACTACAAATGTTGCAGTAAATGGAAGCATACATGCTGTGATAAATAGCCATTTTTCTGTTCTGTTTATTCCACTACAAGTGCAGTCAAAAATACTCTGAAAGAGCTCCTTTAAGATGATTTGGAAGATGTGGGATCAGAAGATGAAACAGTATTTCATTACTCCTTACTTCAAACACAGCATTCAGTGGTAACAAACATGACTGTAATTGTGTCCTTTAAAAAACAGAATACATTTTAGGCTAGAATTTGCATAGAAGACTTGCTATTTTCAAATATGTCCTCCCTTTACTTTGATTCCTAATTGGGGGGAGGGAAGGAAGTTTTAAAAGAGCTGGGTCAGTAGCACTCAGGCTCTTGACTGTTTTCTGCAGTAACCTACTGTTCCCTAAGTGCTCTGTGACATGCTAGTCCCATGGCCAGAGAGCATTATGTGAGATGTAGGTAGTCAGATTGACAGATGTCATCACTGATCTTTTTCATAACAGTTTGTTCATTCTAGTCAACAGTATATGTGTGAGATTTAAAATAACCCCTATATGTATATATTTATAAATGGAAATAAACTTGTATTGGACTAAAAGTAAAAATTGCTAGCAAAGCACAATCTATGATGACTCCATTTATTTAGTATTTAAACTAAAAGAGCTAAATAAGATAAGATTCCTACATCATTTATTTTATTCATGTAATACAGCATGCAGGTGAACACATGGCCCCATCAAACTTTATTCTGAAGTTATAGCAACTGAGGTAAGCAAGTAGCAACACTAAAATTATGAGAAATAATTAATGCTATTTTACACTATAAGTTATTTAGTTAGTTTAAGTTATTATAAGTTATTAGCACTTTTTTTTTTTTTTTTTTTTTTTTTTTGGATGGAGTTCTGTCTTGCTTCAGGTCACAGGGGATAACTGGAAATGATAACATTCTTGTTCCTGCTGAGCAGGAGGTAAGCCAGCACAAGGTTGGAAATGTAGATGGATACTTGACTGGTTTGGAAAGGCAGCTGCAAGTAATGATGTAGGCAAAACAGCGTAGCAGGAAAAGATTTCACCTATGAACTACTCAGTTTTGGACCCCATTCAGGAAAACACTTAAGCACACATTTCCTGCTTCTTATTATGTTCCACTAGAGCTTAAGCACATGCTTAAGTGTCATCTGGTACAAGAATGTTTTCCTGAACAAGTGTATCAGAGAAACAGACTTTACTCTTACCATCCTGCTCCTTTCTGCCTTCCTGCCTGGTGCTTCTATCAGCACAGCTGCAAGGATGGAGTTCATCTAAACATGCGGGCAATTACCTGCACCTGAGAATCACCGTATCAGACAGCACAAAAAAATGTGTTTCCCACAGTTTTGCTTAATGACTGTGCAGTCTACTCAGGGCTTAATGAAGTAAAAGAGAAAAGCTGTTGGGAGTTTCTGCTTATTTTATACCAACAATTAACTTCCATAGTTCTTGATCTATGGGAATGGGTTGAATATTATGGATTTAAAGTTGTCCTCATCTGGCAGAATTGTATCCATGCTATTAGATATATATATATATATATTCATGCTGAACTGAGGTTATTTGCAGACATACTCCTTTCCACTTTACATTGTCTGTACCTAAAATCTGAACTGAATGCATATTGAGCTAACACTGTGTATTCCACATTACTAAGTATCCCTGTGTTGAATGTATGCTTGGGAAGTTCCATCACTTCTTGCTGGAGGGCTAGTTCCACTGCAGATGCAAAAATGATTTAACTACTATACCTAGAATTCACTGAAATATTTGTAGTGGTAAAACAGAAATGGGAAAATGGGCTGCGTAGTCTAGATATGTTACGAATATTACCTTTTTTCTGTTCATTTCATACATGTTCATTTTAGTCCCTATATTTTTTTTTCTATGCTCACAAAGATTATGGTAGGAAGAACCTTAATTTTCAAATCTGATTCCTACCATTCATAATAAAATATTTATTAAATAAGTACTGGAATACAGCTAAATTAATCATGAGATCCACCAATGGACTTATGTGCTACAACACTGAAAACTGCAGCACATAACAGTTAGGCACCTGCTCCCTATAGCTGCTCCACACCACGAGCAAGATGCCCAGGCTCCTGCTGGATTTTATGGAGACAGTTGGACCTTTTGGAGTGAAGCTCATAATGGGTTGACTGCTGAGGAGGAACTGGCCAGTGTTAGTAGTGAGAAATTGCTGGGGACAGCAAAATGAATCTTAAATTGGGTACTTCTCAGACAGGTCCTCATGGAGGAATGGATATAACGATGGTGTGGAGGGTGGAGTACATCTGTAACCCTTCAGACAGAGAAGGGAGTTGAATGACATCTACTTGAGAGCCTCTTCCTGTTCCTTTTTGTAGTGTTGTAGGTAAAAACAAACAAACAAATAAACAAGCAAACACCTTTTCTCTCTGTTTGCTGTGGAGCCTGCATACTAATTTCTCATCTGGAGAGCAGAAAAGCACAGCAGAAGCAGGGCTTGTCTTGCAGTTGACATCACCTGAGACACGGTGATGTGGTGCATGCTGCCAGCCATTCCAGAGGTTTCTTTGGAAGGGCTGGGCAGTGACTTAAATTCTACATTTGTTCATCTGCAAAAATATGAATAATCAAATATTAACTAAATGAAAATTATTGTTTTCCTGAGTATTGTACTCACTATACCATAAAATAAAAGCAAACCTGATTTTACTTTCCTGCCAGCTCTCTCCAGTAAACTCCTGAAGGTTAGTTTTACTCAACTATTCATCACTTCTTTTCTCATACAGCATACGATGGGTTGGTCTTTTATTATTATTATTACTTGTTTGTTCGCTTTTTTTTTGTTTGTTTGTTAGCTTGGCTTAATTGTGCATTAAATTGAATTATTTTGATAATCAGTCTTTGAACAACACAGAATAAAATATATATCCAAATACTGGGGTTAACAAAACAAGTATTAATTACCAATTTCAGTGTATATATATATATACCTGTATATGTATATATATATTACGTATATATACACCTATCTATGTACATTTTTATCTTTCTGTATATGTGTGTAAATGTCATATAAAACTATACAGTCTTAGAATGCTGCCAACGAATTTCACAATAAATCAATATTATCAAATTAAATCAAATACATCAACTAAATATATTAATACAAAAGCACTCACTGCATCAACACAAATGTATTTTGCTTTCATTTTAATAAATATAAATGACTTTTACTTCAGTATAAACTATACATCTACGATAAGAAAATGGCCATGGATTTAAGCCAGTAATCCATTTAAGTATATGGGCCATTTTAGTTTGTAGGCAGGTCCTGCAAAAGTGCAGCCTACCTGCTTAAATTTAAACACTTGCTGAAGTAATTCACAAACTAGGAGCTGAACTCTTGCTTTCATGCATCTCCTTTGCAAAAATAAATAAAATCCTATGTTTTTCAGTAATTTCAACAAATTTAGAAAATGTAGAATTCAAGGAAGTGTTGCAAACTTAAAGACCTTACCTCAACAAAAAGTAAATAAGCTTTAGTAGTAAAGTAAAGTAAAATAAGTAAGCTTTTTATTTATTTATTTATTTTGTATTAGAATGTCTAAGAGTCTGAACCATTTCTGTGTAAACAACTATGGTTTTGTGTGAGTAATCTTATTTTCATTAGTGGATATATTTTTGCTAAAGTAATGTGACAAGCATCTGGAATTACATCTAACATTGAAGCAATCTGTATTTTTTTAGCACTGTGGACACTGATGTAAAATATTAAACAGCACTGAACACACTGCTAGATGTACTATAATCAAGATCTACATGTTTCATTAACCCTCGCTATATGAAAATTTAACCTTTTTTTTTTTTAAGAAAAGGTAAAAATACATTTTTTTAAAACCTAACATTTAAAAAAAATCTTAACATTTGCTATCTGTGAGGTTATAATGAATGATCATATATTTTTTTAAAAATGAGGCTAAGATGAATACAGTTCTCAAGCAAAGATATTTTGTAAAAAGAAAAAACAAAGCCATTATGAGACTTCACAACCAAGTTATAAAAACAAACAAACAAACAAAACAAACAAACAAACAAGCAAACATATATATTTAAATAGAAATGGGCGCCACTATATTGAACGAAGGAATCTCAGAATGTAATCACAAACTCTACTACTGGTAGGGGTGTTATACTACCAGGAAAAGGAAACACAATATGCACACAAATACAAGTCTAAGATTTAGCTTCCTAAATCTAGTCACTGAGAAAGGAGGTAAATGTCACACTGCAAACAAAACTTGATTATAACAGTTGGGGTGTTTAATAGGAAATGGGATGAAACAATATTTTGCTTTTTATTTTACATTTATATATCTGACTAATGGTGAAGTTGATTAAGTTGTTCCAGGAGAGCCTTAGCTTGCATGTGTTTTAAGATCACTAGATTGTACACTAGGAAAAGCAGATGACATTTTTTAGATGAAAGGAGATGACAGAGCAGGAGAGCAGGAGTGGTCCTGAGTCCAGGAAACACTTATAGCTCTGAGATCTTGCCACTCCAAAACCCAGGCAGGTCAAGGATAAAACACTAACAAAGATGATTTTTTGGCTGTGGTTGGACCAGTCCTGTGCCTCTGGGCTCTCGCTGGGGCCTTCTGGGGCAGGGGAATGAGGGGGCAGATCTGCCCGGCTGGGGGTACCTGGGGGCTGGGGCAGTCTGGGGCTGGCAACTCTACACATGAGCAGGGAGAGGTGAAGTGGTGGTGACTGCCCTGGGGCTGCAGGCACTGCCTGTCTGGCAGCAGTACAGCCTTCTCCTGTACTGGTGGCCTCTGTTCATCCAGGAGCTTTCTCTGTGGTTGTTATGATTTTATTCTGTAAACCATGTACCCACTGAAAGGCAGAAAACAAATGGAGATAGTTTCTCAAGTGAAGAATAAGAAGACCAATGGTACTTTTTTTTTTTTTTTTTTTTTTTTCTTTTAATTAAGATTGATCCTTGCTGTGGAATATGCAACACACTGAAGTATAAAATGAGGTAGACATATTAATCCCTATAAATACGCGATCTTGTTCGTCACATACTTTCTCCAGTTTTATACTAAGTGAACTACAGTGAATTTGAAAGAATACAAAGTTAATAACCATGGAGAACAAGACCCATCCTACCTACTTACCATACTACTTAAAAAGTAAACCCTAACATCAACAACAAAAAAAACTCACTGTTGTCTGCTGCTGACAGTAAGAAAAGCAGCAGGACTGGGTAACAAAGATTTTTCTGACATCTCCTAATTGCTTTAATGAAAATGCAGAAATGCAAATGACTTATGAGCAATTGCAGCAGCAAGAGTTGGTGGCTAGGCATGAAACTCTCTTAGGGGATGATAAAGGCTAACAGCAAAATAAGAGTTTGAAGGAAATTGTTTCGTATAAACTTCCCAAACACTAAGACTATACTGAATGAATTTAAATAAAGAGTAGGCCAACGTTACTGGAATTTGAAATAAAGTTTGTCAATAAGAGGGAAAATGAAGCGAGGTTCAACTAAAAGAATATAAACAAAGCTGAGGCAGCTTCTCTTGAAAAACATTTAACTACAATTTTACAGGAATCAGTTGCTAAGGTGCGATCAAAAATAACCAAGCGTTTGGATCAAATATTTATGAAAAATGTTAATAAAAGGTGTTTTGTTTTTTTTTTCCTCACGGTGAAAAGTTTCAGGTTTGTTTCTTTTTGAGCAATTCCTAACTCCTATCTGTACCTCAGGCTTGTAGATGTATTTTTAATGATGAGGAACAGTGGTGTCAAAACACTTCCAGAGACCATAATCTCTGCAAAGTATTCCTTCAAGACATTGTTTCTCTGTGTGGATTGCATTAGGCTGAACACATCTGAGGACTGCAGACCCTTACACAGGCTGAGGGGAGAGCCGCGTGTTTCACCAGTGACATGTGGAAAAGCAATCAGACACTGCATTACATGGCTGTCACTGTCCATTTACCTTCCTTATCTGCTCACTGTAAGCTCTTGCAAGGCCTCACTAGTAATGACACCTCTGCAGAGAGCAAGACAAAAATGTGAAAGAAATAAAGGTTTTAACATATTTAGACTTTGTTTGCAATTTATTTGCAAAGCTGTTTTTTGTTGTTGTTGTTGTTGTTGTTTAATTCTTAATGCAAATCTTTGATGATGTACTTAAGGAACTATTTGCTAAGTATAAAGGTTACTCTTAAGCTGTTGGAGGTTTTTTCTTATTTATGAACTGCTCTTTGTTGAAGATGACTGGTCACCTATATATATCCTAATGCTTCATTTTCAAATCAATTACCCCATCTTTGTATACATTCTTTGTATTTTTAAACATAAGGTGCATCCAAATAAATTTGATCAACTTGGGTGTTTGAAGAAGGGCGACACAGGTTTCTCTGCAGCAAGGCAGACACTTTGCTGCAGAATATATGTGTGCACTTGCCAATTCACCTTCCTGTAGTGTTTTTTCACCTTCCTATGGTGTTTCATAGGACAGCCAAACTAAAGCTTGCGTCTGTATGTTAATTTAATGTCATTTCAGTAGCATAGTAAATATATCACAGTGCAAAAGCAAGTATCTACAGTTTCAGGTGACCTATGCTCTGTCAATATTCCCATTTGCACAAGAAAAATCATTGTTTTGGCTGTTCTTAGATCTTGAATAACAAATAATAGGATCTTGCCTTACTGAAGACCTAGGAAAATATAAACCGCTGTGTACTATATTTGGAACAGATTTTTTCCTCTCAGTCAAAATTATATCATATAATCATTCATTTTTCTAACTGCAGGTATGAAGCCTGCAATCAGACTGGTTGAATGTTAGTGTTTTGGGGACAGAATTCTGCCATTACTTGTCATTTCTTTGAGCAAGCAGGAGGCAGTGCCATCTTGGGAGAACACCATGAAGGGCTTTTTGTTTTGCTTTGTTTTACTTGACCATGAATAGGTTCAACTTTTGTTTAGAAAAGGATAAAGCTCTGCGTATCATTCTGGAATTAATTTAGATTATATGAGTCGTTGTACATTAATTTTGGTAAAGATGATACACGCACCAGAGAGCCCATCAGAGTAGCAACAAATTCAATAATAGATAAGAAAACATGCTTGTAACGTGCCAAATCTGTTGAGACTTGTTTTTCCTTACCGCGCTTGTAAAGTTTATAACTTTAACAATAAAATGCTCTTTAGAATAACTTTAATGGTCATTAAATTGGATATCCAAACACTTAAAAATAATTCCATAAATAACTAGCTTTGTCTTGTAACCTGTTATATAGAAAATATCACAAACTCCAAATATTGCTTGGCAAATGCTACAGCTTAAGAATCAAACAAACGACCTTTCTCAAAGCTTTCTCATTGACAGCATTTGATGGAATAAGTCATAATGATTTTAGCTTTGTATTTCTAAAGGAGTAAAATGATGATTACTTTCTGCGATAAGCAGATAAGCATTCAGTGTCTTGTACAGCTGATGAACAACCCCCAGAACTGTACAGCACTCTGGGGACTGTAAAAAAAAAAAAAAAAAAAAAAAAGACAATTATCTGTTTTAGCCTCTTTCATTGTCCTTGTTTTACTGACCCTTAATTAGTAAGGGATTTTGACTGCAATATAGGGGGCAGCTTAGTAATGTATCTTTCAGAGCCAAATCTTCTACTTTGATCATTTTCATTTTTGTTTTACAAGTTCAAGGTAACTGTTTCCCACAACAAAATCCCTCAACAAACCCTCTGAGAAAGGTGTTCAAAACAAACTCAGTTTAATAGAATGCTTTCCCTTCTTTAATTAAAACACATTATGTTGCTAAATTGACAATCAGACCAAGAAATAGA
The DNA here is from genome assembly GCA_011076525.1 of Nettapus auritus. NCBI lineage: Eukaryota > Metazoa > Chordata > Aves > Anseriformes > Anatidae > Nettapus > Nettapus auritus. The sequence goes on along the minus strand of CM021772.1, from coordinate 18,884,448 downwards.
ATACTTAAGAGAAATGCTTTTTCTTGGGGTACATCTGAAATTATGCAGTGGCAAGCTCCTTACTGAAGAGATAATAAAGCTCCAATATAGTTTTTTAGTATCTTGAAGAGGAGTACTAGAGGAGAGGAGAGAAGAGGAGACTAGAATATTTCTAAGCAATATATGTGAAGACTTTATATGTACATGTCAACAGGAAATAAAGTCACAAAAGGACAGGGATTGCAAAACAGTTAGCTTGCTCATGGAGTTTTCTACAATACTTTTTCTAATGCTTTATTTAAACTCAATTTCATTACCTTAACTGAGTGTGCTTCTTCCTTTTGCTGGGAGGATTCACATTGCAGTAAATCACACAGCTCATTTTTTTTTTTTCCTCCTGATTTTTATTCTACATTTTTCTTTGTTTTAAATTCATCATATTGCTTACGCTTGGCAGGCCAAACCCAGCTCCCATTTAAATCAGTCTTCCACTGCCTTTAATGGGAATTGCAACAAACCTGTATTCCCAAATGTCATATCAAATTATTAATCTTTCCTCTGAAAAATGTCCTCCTTCTAACACTTGCATGACCACTCTAGATGCTTCTTGGCAAAGCCTTTTTGTTCATACACATCTTCTTCATGTGAAAATACCTTCTGTCATTCTAAACACGGTACTTAGATCACATAGAAGACCTTATTGCAACCAATTATGAACAAAGAAAATTGTTTTTGAGCTATGTGCATCTTTAGTATCAGCTAAGTTATTCGGTCTGAAGTTTACATGATTAGAAAGCTTGTTAAAAAAAAAATAAAATAATTGTCATCTGTAATTATGTAGGAGAACATGCACTCAGGAAAACTTCAAACTCACTTTGTGATACCAACATTGGCAACACAATGATGAAGAGGAAGTCTTTCACAACCAGACATTACCCCATCAATCAGTCTGCAGTCAGGAGAAAAATTGACTTTGTCATGATATGGTTCTTAAAGCAAAAGTAATAAATTCTATACAAATGGCAAGCCTACAGCGTAGCTAATTTATTCATTATCCACCCCAGAAAAATAATTAAGTCATGCTTTCTTTCCTGGTGCTTCATTACAGTTTAGCCTTTTTCTGCAGCAGTCAGTGACTGAATGCTTATTAAAATAAATTAGCTGCAAAACTTTTAACTCTGTCTTAAAGAAAAACTAATCCACTTTTCTAGAGGAAGCAACATTGATTAAATAAACCTAGTTTCATGCCGAGTAGACTAATTCCTTTAGCCACAGTTTCCAATCCTAAATCATGTTGTATCTGTATTAGTTTGAGAAGTATATAGTGAGCTGCTAGTTTATAATTGTTATTAACCTCTTTCTGTATGGATTTTGTGTTTTTTTGTTGTTGTTGTTGTTTTAGCCTGGGTGATTTTACTGATGGAATCAAATCACTGTGCAACCTATAGATAGTATTGTATGCATGTACTTTTTACAGCATATACACATACACTCATTCAGAAATACCCTACTATTTCTCTGATCCACTTACTTCAGACAAACTGACTGGACACGAACTAACTTCATCTGTATTGAATGGCTTCACTGCTTCTAAATAGGAAGATCACTTAAAAAAATGTATTTACACACTTCCTCATATCTCATGTCAGAAATGTAGAGTACTGGGCTTTTAAATTCATATTTGAACCTTATCCACAGCTGACCTGATGGAAACACTTCTCTCAAACACTTTGCATTTTGCATAAGAACGACATTGTACAAGGCCAAAAGCTGCAAAACGTGCAAATAAAGATTATAGGATTACCACTATTTGATCTACATAGAATTTCCCACATTGCAACTTTTAAAGATATATAGGTTCTTAGTTTTTAAATGAACTATTTGCTTTAACGCCACCAGTATCAATCAGCCAACAGATCAGTAACTAAGGCAATCTGGTAATGGGTCACTCAGATCACACACTCACAAGTTCCCACAACAGAAAGGATAACAGAAATTTGATACGAGAAACTGATTACAATTAATATAATAATTAAGCCAGGGAGAAATCCATCTCACCCCCTTCTCAAGACCAACCTTGTCCCAGGGCACCAGAGGGGCTGGCTGATAGAGAAGCACAGATCAGCAGTAACTGCAGCCTGAGGGCGCCGACATCCTCTGCTCACACCACAATGCCTTATGCACTGGTGCACTTCCAGTGGCTCTGAATATTTATAAAACCCGCAGCCTCTTCTACAGCACCCCATTCAGTTCCTCTGCCTGAGGAAGGTCATTTTTCTAAAGAAGCCACGTACTTTGTGGGTCTTAGTCTCTGTATTCCCTCATTAGCAGCTGCCAAATCTTCTCAGGATGGCACAATGCTGTTGCACTCAGCAGCCAAACAACCTACTGTCTGAGGTTGGCTTTTGTCCCAGTGCACAACAACAATTTTGATGAAACAGGCAAAATAAAAAATAAATAATAATAAAAAAAAAAAAAAAATCTGCTGCACATGTTGATGGAACCAACTGCACTGGAAGGGAGCAGAGAAAATCTGCAAGGGTCAACTCTTTCAGCCTGTGAATAGCATTCACCACTCAGGGCATGCTCTCAGCTGCAGCCGAAGCGCAAAGTGCAAAGTACCTGACTGGCCTTGGCGACTGCTCCATCTCCTGGGCTGCCTGAGTGCTCTGGGACCTGGAGTGGGGAGCACAGGGACACAGGACCTGTCTCCCCAACAGGGCATGAAGGTTCAGCACGGCCCCGCTGCTTGGCATCGAGTCTTTGTCTCCCAAAGCTGGCAGTCCTCACTCTCCCTGCCGTAATCTGCAGACCATAATACCCCAGCCCATACAATAACTCCTCAAACTTCCTATTTAAAAACCTACATGTGCTGCAAGACTGGCAGAACAGAGGGAGAAAATATTTTTTCTGTATTGTCAGTTCCCCCCTCCTCCTCCATTCTCTTCTCTTCTCTTCCCTTTTCTTCCCTTCCCTCTTTCTGTTCAGCTTGTTTTATCTTGGCCAGGTTGCAAGCACGAGGGTGGGAAGGGAATATATCTGGTCTGACAGAAAGCTCCTCTTCTGTAGACAGGAGCCCACTGAGGGACTACGGCTAAGAAAGTGTTCTACATCTTGTATTGATAATAGCTTTGGTCTTTCCTTTACACTGTGGCTATAGCTGAATCACATAAAGTCTACCTACCTGTATATAAATTTTTTACTTAGCAGCAGTATTCAGAGAAGAAACCAAACACTAATAATTCATTGAAAATAGTCTTTGCAACAAATTAAAATTTTATACATAGTAGTAAGTAGATTATTTGTATGCAATTGTCTGACTAGGCAAAATCTATATTCAGAAATTTAGCTTGCTTTGAGTTATTTTTATATAATTATGCTAAAATTGTTAAATTACTTTATTTTAAAAACAGTTTGTGAAATAAATTATTTTGTGAAAGAAGCTTACCTATTTCTGTCCAAAAGCAGGGGCTGTGACAGAACATTTTCATTATTTCTGTTATAGTAGTACGTTTAGTTCATCTACAAGCTCAATTAGAACAAAAAATATATATATTTGCTTCTCATGTATAGAGAAGTGGTGAAGAAATTCACTTTTCTAGAATTAATTTGATTTTAGTATTTGTAATAGTTCTGGTGAAAAATCTTTTCTCTTCAGTTATATATGTATTTCCATAGCAATAGTTAATATTTAATATTTGTTTCTATTATATACTTGTACCTGGTGACAATTGGAAGCCTCTATCAAAAAAGAAGACAAAAAAAATTGCAACTCTAACAGTGCTACTAGATGTCCTCACATCAATGACAACTCATTTAATTTGATATATGACACTAGTTTTCTGTTCCTTAATTGAATAATCTTGCAGTTAACATGGTTTCAAGGTTAAAAAAGTTTCTGTTATTATATGTATAATAAAACAGTGTTGCTATGTATAACCCTCAAAGTTTTCAGTATAAAAACTTAGTTTCTGGTCGACATGCACATGATATTTGCCTTAATACGAGTTCTGTGTGGAAGCAGATGCTATGGAGAGGACAGTACCGGATAGCAGGGATGTGTTATAATGCTTAAGCCTTCAGTTAGAATCAGGCTTCAGGAAGGAGCTGGTTCTAGCAACTTGGTTATTGACACTCAAATGTATGTCCTGAAAGAAAGGATTACTCTGCATTTTAAGTGTCACATTTTTACTTTTGCTGGTTTATACAACTGAATAAAACGTATGCAGAGTTTGCAACACAGATTCTTCTGTCCTAGGAAATAATTCAGCAAGGCCTGAATTTTGGCAGCTGCTTTAGGAAGTGAGAACAGTGTTGCTGGATCAAGACATTAGGAGGCATAAAACAAATACCTTTATTTGTATAATGAGTTAACCTCATTGTTAACTAAAATTGCTTCATCAGTAGGATTTTAGCTAGGACAGTAATTTGCTTTGAATATTCACAGAATTGAACTCCAATGTGCTTTAGCTAGATTTAAGAAAATGAGTGCATACATAAATGCACATGTGCAAATGTGTATATATACATCTGTAGAGATGCACACACACATTGTACAATGGACTTATCCATCTACAGTGGATAAGGAGGGTCCTTCTTTAGGCCAAAATTTAGGGCTCTGTGAGACCTCCAGGAGCTGAGGTTGTCTTCTTACACATTCAAGTATTCTGTGAGCTCACAGAAACAATCAAACAAAAATAATATGACTATTTTTAGTAAATTATTATTGAAAGGTCCCACAAATTGCCCAAGTAGTTTACATTTACATTAAAATATAAGATCCTCCCTAATAATTTTTTATTCAGATTGAGCAAATAAGTTTTGCAAATCATCACGGTCCTGCAATAAGGGAAGGGTTTATTGTATTTATTCTGTATTTATTTATTCTGAGTCTGACAATTTTTCAACAAAGAACATTTCTGGACTGTTTGAGTTTGTCTGTAACATTTGCCAAGACGATATTCTGTGCCCTCTTTCAAGCACACACTACATTTCATTAACTTTTCCCTCTCTATATATGCTATCTTCCCCTCAGTTAATGAAGCAATTAAAATGTTATTATTTTTATACAGTAATTGGAAATTCATAATTAGCTATTAAGAAGGTAGGTGAGGGAGAATGTGCAGTCTATTCTAAGTACATTACATGATTTCTTTGATTATAATTTCTCAGTTTTTACCAAAATAATAGAGAATAAAAGCAGCATAGACTAAAGCATGAATGCATGGTATTTTTGTGCTATGTGTATTCTTAATATTGCGTGGCTAAACATTAAAAAAAAAAAAAAAAAAAATCATTTATCTATAAGAAACATTAAACATCTATTACATTTTGTTTGGAGAAAGGGAGGGTTTTTATATGTCACAATGTCCCATACAAATATATGTCCCTGAATACTCTTAAAGTACACTATGAAAGTGAGATATGATGTGCCTGAAATGACAGGCTTGAAATAGAAATGTTAGTGTAATTCTTCTATAGCCAATAGAAAGATATAGGCCACACCACAGATTCAGGTCTGAAGAGCCCAGAGCTCTAGAGAGTGCTTTGACTAGGAAGGGAGCATACAGAGACTAGCTTTCCAAATTAGACACTTCAGACAGAATGACTCACTCCCATTATAACTCAAATTTTATGTGAACACATTTTCAGAAGTTTCAATATTATGATTTCCAAAACATAATAGCAGTCATATTTCACACAGAAAGAAATTCTAAATTTCTAAATTCTAAAAGGCTCCAGTAATTCACTGTCTTTAGATTCTCAATCTACAACGTTTTAAAGGCCTTAACTCTATATGACTGCCTACACTTCCTCCTTGGCACTCCTTTTTAATTTTCGTATCCAAGCTTCCCTTAGCTTGATACTGCATCTAGATGCCAAGAAAAGTGTTAAAATATGTGTTCAAGAAGTATTGCCCCAGCAGTCACTCAGCTGGTGTTGCTTGTTTACTCTTCCTAAAATTAGGACCTCTGATCTTGTTTAAGTGGATCCAAGTCCCACAGCTTCATGACTAGCTAGGTGGGGTAATACCAGTTCTTGGAAGAGCCTGACCTTAAGTCTTATGATAGCATTAGTTTAATGTCATTATCCCCCAAATAAAAAAGGCTTTATTTTTCTGAATGTTATTAGAAGCTAGCAATTAGCTGTTTTGATACTGTAACTTAAAATTCTGCAGACTTTCAAATTAAGAAACATACTGTACATTTTCAATGAACTAATGTGCAATTTGTAACAAGTGAAATATATCACATGAAAATGATTTTGCAGTGATAGAAACCCAATTAACCTCAAAGAATGCTATATGAATATAGACTGTGAAAGATTTTAATTATAGCTGGAAATGCTATGCAGTTATTGACCAAGTTTGGCAGAGATATTTCATGTTTCATGCTGTTAATATGTATTGTTAGCTTTTTAATGTGGATGCAGAAAAAATGAATATCAAATCCAAATGGTAATTTGAAGTCACAGAGTGAATACTTGTTGACCACTTGAAATAATGGGCAGTATTTCCAAAATAAAATTTACTTTTAGAAAAGGAAATAAACCACACCTCTTATACTACAAGTATGTGCTCAAAACAAAAATTAATAAAAATATGTTAGTAAAGGACCCGATATCAAGAAGTGCCAATTGCTGTTTCTAATTGGGAAAACATTTGCTACTAATCTCATGAGTCTACTTAAAAGTCCTCAATCTCATAGAGCTCTCTTACAGCCTGGTATTACAGTTTCAGGAAAAGAATAAATAAATAAATAAATATGATCTGAACTATTTGTGTAGTAACTCGATAAAGTGCAAAAATATTCCAACCATTCGTCAATACATAAATTTAGAGACACAACGTAGAAGTGCAAAGGGTCACATGCTTGTAAAGACATTTGTGAAGTCTTTATTCTGTTTAGAGATTCAAACAGGTAATACAAATAATTTTCATAAAAATATCATTGGTACAACTGTAGCTATAATGGAACAGAATTTAATAATAAAATTTAACATTTTGCTTATTTTTCCAGAGGATTAACTCCTTCTCTGCATTTACTTTCTATTTAATTCAAGCACTCGAATATATATAACAATCTTCCCATTTTACAGACAAAAATGAGGCAAAGAGAAATTTAAGCATTTGAATAAAGTATTGACGAGGAAGTGATGTTCTTTATGTTAGAAAGCTGTGAGCATAGCACGTATTTTGTGCTTTCATGTTATACAAAGCTCTTCTTGGACTGCACAAGGTAATGCTGCATTTGACACAGAAACAGAATAATTTAAGTTTTAAGGGACCTCTGGAGATCATCTGGTCCAACCTCCCTCTCAAAGCAGAGCCAGCTTTGAAGTTACAGCCAACTTCGAAGTTAGACCAGGTTGCTCAAGGTCATATTCAGTCTAGTTTTGAATATCTCCAAGGACAGAAATTCCACAACCTCTCAGGGCAACCTGTACCAGTATTTGACCACCCTTATTTTGAAAAAAAAAAGAAAAAAAAAAGAAAAAAAAAAAAAAGTTTTCTTATATCCTATTCTCTAGTTACTTATATCCACTTACAGTAGAAAATCTCAAGATTCATGAGAGGAGAAAAAAAAAAAGAAAAAGAAAGAAAGAAAGAAAGAAAGAAAGAAAGAAAGAAAGAAAGAAAGAAAGAAAGAGAAAGAAAAAGAAAGAAAGAAAGAAAGAAAAAGAAAGAAAAATAAACCTTTAATCTAAGACAGTTTGTTCTGTTTTATTTTTGTTTTGTTTGTTTTGTTTTTCACTCAGAGCTAAGCTAGACAGTGCAGAAGGCACAGGACAGAATTCACTGGACAGCAAGTGCTATTAATTTTCAGTATGCAGCCCTTTGGAGGCCAGCTATCCTTGAAAGATAGTTTTTCTAGCAATTATGTAGGGTCTGTGTTGCCATTATCCATGTATTCACGTGATTTTACAAGTTAATTAAAGCCAGAGAACTGCATTCAAAAGAATTGAGTTTGAAAATATATTCATAAAGATGGGCTCATCCCTTACCCAGCAAATTTTTACCCTTGGAAGTTAAATAAGAATGGCGTCCTAATGATCAGATAGCTAGTTGTCTGCAGGGCACAAGGTTTGATCAGTGTAAAATCATCAGCAGAGAAGAAGAAACAATGGAAGAGATGTTAAGAACTTCTGCTATAAAAGTAGCAAACGTGATCAATGGGAAAATTTTTTGACTACCAGACTTGAACAGATTTGTATCAGAAGGAAAGACCTGAGCCTGAGGGCTGAACAGAGAAGGCCACAGAAAGGACCCAGGACCCCAGAAAGGACTGATCATACACCAAAGTATTCTGTGGATGATGAAAAGGAAGGAAGTTTCTTGCACGGTTGTGTTTTTCCTTCCTCTGATTTATCTCCCATGTTTTGCCTATGAGTGAAAAGGTAATTGGTTAAAAATTTTGATGTAAATTCTACATTTCATTTAGTTCACCTATGTATAAAGAACAAATCATTCCTCAGGGTGGAATGTTGCAAGGAGTGTAATTCTGTTACAAGGATTATACATACATGGGGTCTAGCGTGGCAGGAGAAAGAAAAATCTGGCATAAAATCACTTTCCAAAATGCTCAGCTAGTATTTAGGAAACTATTCATCATTCTAAATGTCATCTTCCTATTTGAGATATGAATCACTTAAATACAACTGTAATCTGATAGCTATATAGACAAACAGATATGTAAATAATACCATCAAGCCCCTTTGTGTAATTAGTCAAAATATGGGGAAAAGGCACAGAAAACTGTGCCATACCCAAGAGCTAGAGTTCCTGCTGATTTGCCTGATGAGGGTCTCAGTACTATACAATATTTCTGGCAGCCTTAATCCCATGTTGCCTCTTCTGTTCTGAATCTACCTTATTTCAAGATGATCAACTCTAATTTTGTTAGGATGCTATGTCAGTTAAGGGATTCTCTGTGTAAGGTTTTTAGTTACTTCTTGACTCAGTCTCGGTACCCTGAGCTTTCCCTGGAGGGAGATAAAATTAAGTGGTCTAGCACAGTTCTTGGTTAGGGATTTCTTTATTACTCTCACTTTTTAATAGTTACTTGGGTAATTCATAATATGTTTGCCCAACATACTAACTTTTTTCATCACTGAAGCAGTTAAAGTTTCTTGTACTGTTTTACTTATGTACTCCTTAGAGTCCTGGGTTTAGGACCTTAATTTGAGTTTGACAGATCAGCTTAAATTTTACTTCGAAGGAAAAAAAAAAAAAAAAAAAAAAGAAAAGTACTGTATGAGCATTATAATAAAATAACCTTGAAGAGACAACTTAATTAGTATTTAAAGGATTCTGAACTACAATGAAATTCCTATGGAAATATGAGTACCCACCTGCATATCAAATAAAGTCACAAGATCATTGCCTTTACAGTAAATATAATTCCATTTCATAACAACTGGATTTCTTAAAGAATGTATCATCAAAAGATAATACATCATTTCAAAGATTTAACCACATAGGAATGCTTATAGGAAGGGCAGGGAATCAGTAAGCCCTGAGTGTTAGTATGAGCTGAGTTCACACAGAATGACCTTGGAAAAGTCATTTTCACCTGTTTGTGCTTCAGCCAACCCAGCTGGAATATTGCATAAAAAGCAAAAGCCAATTGATAAGCAGATGCTGCTTTTAGGCTGAGCTTTCCTAGCCATTAAGTGACACACATGAATTTCTGATAGGGACAATTTCACATTGAAAACAGAGAGGGTCATTTATTTTGATATGTCTCTCCTGTTTTTGTTGTTTTTAAATACATAATTAGGTTAAGAACAAGAAAAAAAATGTTTAATGGAGACCTGTTATACATTGTTCTGTTTCTTTACCTTTCTTTATCTCCATAATAAGGTGTTTTGCTAACTATGGAGAAACAAAATTCTCTCAATGTCAGGCAGAGCCTGGGAAGCATCCTGGCATTAGCACAAGCATGATAATTCATGCTACAGAGCCTTGCTGCCCAAGGGACTCTTGCTGAGTCCTCTTCCTGAGATACCTCAGCAGCAAGAGTATAATGAACTCTTAAGTGAAAGTTTGAGATGAGCAAAAGCTCAAGAATATATATATATATAACTTTCCCAAACTGAAGAGCTGCTAGGGACACAAACCCAAACCCATTCTCTTCTCAGGCATTGCTGGGAGGTTTTGCAGCAAAGACAAGGGTCTGCCTTTCTCTCTCATTCAGTCCGTGCAAGCTGCACTCTGATCACATACTTCAACAATTATACAGTGAAGTGAATCCTAATTTATATGTGACTGAAACTGGAAGAAATGCAGAGAAAAACATATACTATTTTACATTTTGGTGAAATAAGAACTATTTTTCTCCCCCTCAAAATGTGAAAGGTGAGAGGCAGCTGCAACAACAGAGAGAAGTAAGGGACATGATGGGGACAGTGACACGCAATTGCAGAACTGCTGAAAAGGACTGGTGGCAAGTGGCTGGGGGCAAGACATTTGGAACAAAACCAAGGAGACTTTAGCAGGTTTATTCCAAGACCTAATGGATGTTGGTAAGGGTGAAATGCATCAGTGCCTCTCTAGAGACAGCAAAAAGAAGGAGTGAGAAAAGGTAACAAGGCATATGGCCTTCCTCTCAGTCTGGGAAATGATCTTTTAATGTGTGGAAAAGCAAATGTGATCCCAGAGAATGTGGGCTATGGGTTATTATGGAAGGATAATAAAACAATCACATAAATGTGGTAGAAAATCTGACAACTGGCATTAAAAAGTATACAAATATCTATCTCCAAATTTTATATGAAATCAATAATGAATGCATAATTAGATCATTAAAAAAGTAAAGTAAATGAAAAAAAAAAAAAAAAAAAAAAAAAGAAAAGAAAAATATGAGGGTGGAAATGATTGTCAGGCCGGAAAAGAAGAATACTGAGTTCAAACCTACCGTGACTAATTTAGGTATGGTAAGATACATTATTAATATGAATTTTAAATAAGAACTGAAACTTCATGTGTTGTTTCTTGATAACAAATGCCAAGAACAGAAATCCAAATCATTTTAAATAATACATTCCCAAAAATACAGGGATCAAAATGCCTGCTATCTGCCAGTACCTCTATGATAACTGAGAACATTTTTCACATTTCCAATTCCTTACCTTTGGGCTGTGAGGTAAACCAATTTTACTTCTAATGACAATTTTTGCAATTATCTCTTAGGAGATGCCAGAAGCTCCTTTCTGCTGCTGTGATGTAGCAAAAACTAGCATTACCTGCAATAGTTGTGAATCATTCAATAACTGCAACAGCTTTTTGACCCACCCCAGTTATTCATTTCATGAATTGATAATGGTGATCATGATGATAATGGCAATGATGACAATGATGATGTGGAGCAGACCTGGAGGGTCTGCCTCAACCTTGAGGTCCAATATTGTTTTCAATTACAACGCTCAAAATTAGGAAAGTTCTGTTGATGTCAATGTAGAATGATAGCTGTGCTGGAGCATTAGGCTCGCTGTCTAGAACTTTCTGAATCTGCTAAAACTTCTTTTAGATGTCCTATAGTGCATGGTGCAAAATGTCGTAGTAAAACACTTAATCAAATGCTTAACTTTAAGCATATGTGTAATACCATCCCCATTCAGCAAAGCAGTAAGTATATGATTAATGCTATTTAAATGGGACAAAGTAAAAACATGTGCTTAAAATTTATGTCAGGAGGACTTAAGTGCTTTCTTGAGAGTAGAACATATCACTAATTTCCTTAAAAGAACTAAATTCCAAATTCTTGGCTGAATTGTGGTTGCTATATTTCAAATGTCACATATTGACCACTTACAACATCACTTGAGTAGGAAGTGTTATTTCTCAGCAAAATACAAAAATGTCTTGTTTCAATACTGTTATAAGACAAAGTCATGGATAGATGTTCTTTGTTGCTCCTAGTCTAATATTGTGAGAGACTCCTAATATATTAAATTTACTTGTACAGAATCAGACTTCAGGAAAACTATTTTTCTCAATAATGAAAAATTGTGCTGAATTTTATTGATTAAAGAGAGATGGGGTAAAGATGAGACTGTTTCATGGAGTTCAAAAGCACTCTTGACTGGTAACCACTGGTAACCACAGTATTTCTCTAATAAAAATATAAATCTCTCAGTGTAATAATTACCATTCTTAATTTTAGAGTGAAGTACTGTGTTATCAGATCCAGATTTAAGCATTAGATATCATTTTTGTATCTACTCCCATTTCTTTTTTCTTTTTTTTTTTTTTTTTCCTCTTGGAATGTCCACTCCCAAATAAGGAAAAGTTAGTTCATAATTTGGTGAAGAATTGTTCTAAGTGGTTTTAAGTTATTCTATAAATTGAATGACCTTTTAGAAACGATTGTTTTATGGGTACTTTTTTGTTTATTCTGTATGTTAAAAATTATTCTGTGTAAAAGATCAGTTCTGTCTGAGCTGGTCCCACATTTTTCCTAATTTAACATAAATGCCTGAGTAAGGAGGCTGGGTGAAATGGAACATATGTCTGCCACCACAATCTCAAGATATTAGAAAGTGTATCTGCTTGTCTTATAACTACTCTGTGCAGTAGTTCCAAAGACAGGCCACTAAAAATTTGGGTGCTTATGACTTAGAGTGTTATTGTGTCCACCCAATTATCCTTTCATTTGAAATATACAGCACTACCTCAGCACCCATTGTGTTTTGACGCTCCAGCCTCTTTTGTGCTGAAGCTTAATTGCACTCCCAATACTGTGATTGCTCTCACATTTTATTATTATGCAAAATAAAAGAGACAAAGTACAGCTAGTATTTTTAAAGAAACAAATGAATAACGGAAGACTGTGAATTGTGGAGTTCTTTCCTTTTTTCCTTTTTTTTTTTTTTTTTTTTTTTTCTTTCACTACATGGTGATCAAGCATTCTTAGAATGTATTTTGTTATTGTAAATTCTATTTGAAGTCTTCCTTATTTATTTATTTTTCAGTTCATTACAGTCCAAAAACACCTCACTTTGAAATATGGATGTGTTGTAAAATTAATACCAGAGGTGTTCTATGTATACGAGTGCATGCAGGTACATACACACATGTCCAAATTACAATAAGTAACATCAATAATTCCAAGAATTCCCATTTAAACTCTGAATAGTCTGAATAATAAACCTTATTTTCTTAGTTCAAGAAACAGGAGTTCATAAAAAAACGTTTTTTATTCCATCCGTCCTTATTAAAATACAGCTATGCTACAAAGCACTGCAGATTTCTGGAGCATATAATGATTTAGAATAAGACACCTATACTGTCTGCAGCATTAAACTTTCATTCCCACTGGACAGAAGATTGTTTTTTTCAGAGATTGCAAACACTAAAAAGTAAAAGTTTAATTTTTAGCCAGAAAAGAAGATACATTTATTTTGCTGGAAGACTGCAAAATCTTCACAGTCTGTCATTTCTTAACATGCTGAATGACCCCGTTGTAGCTATACTTAAAATAGATATATATATATTAGTCTTTACACACTGGAGAGTGGAACAATATTAGATTGAAACATTGTCTATTCAGAAATTCCCTTTATTTTAGGGGTGGGAAAGATTCATTGTCCAAATCCTACATAATAGTCCAAAAGACATGCATCAGGGAACACAGTGGGCTTGGAGACGTATGCAATTCTCTGGTCACTGGTGTATAACTAACTAGTCCAGAACTATAGCCTCCTTCAGCTCTGCTGTACAAACAAATGGTTGGCTGGGAACTGCAGTGCATCCGGTACCTTTTGGAATTTTCAAAGAAACACTTTTCCCATGTTTTAAGTAACAATGGCAGATAAAGACTGTCAACTTAATGTCATGGAGGATTGGAGGTGTCTATTGTTCTGTTTGCAGACAGGCCTGGCTGGTCCAGCTGTGGAGCTGCATAATCTCTGTATGATACAGCTTTGTTTTTTGCCATGATCTAAACACATTATCATGTACAGACCTTGACATCTGTCAGCTATAATAGGAGCATCTCAAAGGCACCATTGTGTTTAATTCAGACATTTCTTAAAGCTGCAGAAGTGTGAAGGCATGACATTTTGTAGCCTTATGCTTTCTGCAATCTTGAAAAATTGTATTTCAAACACTTGCAAAGATCATGGCTTAGGTGCTAAGAGGACTGTTTAAGGATTTTGGACAAGCATAAAGTAGCAGTGACAGAGTAATAATATATTAACTTCTTTATTTACAAAATTTCAAAAATACTTTGAGTGTGGACAAGAAAACTAAACTTCCTAAGCTAAAAACAGCCAACCAACCAACCAAAAAAAAAAAAAAAAAAAAAAAAAAAATGTGAAAGAGAAGCTACTGCAAAAACTGAGAGGAAAATAAAAATTGTGGTGAATTTCATCTAGGTTTCATAAATGTTCCAGTAAGTGCTGGCAAATCTGTTTAGGAAGTCCATGTGAGGTTACTCTTCAATTATGTTATGATCAGTGGGCAATTTTATTTTTACCTTGGCCCACAGACTCAAACAGTGAATCAGTTAAAAAGAAAAGTATTTCTAAAAGAAAGTATTCTTGTGAAAGCACTACAACTGAAACAGACAAGATTTGCGCAACTCTAATTGCAATCATTGCACGGCAGGTTGCTGATTGTTTTAGACTGATTTGTATGAAACACAGAGAAATTCTGAATATATTGAGAACTGTGATTAATATAATAAATTGATTGATATAATAGAAGATTGCATCTGCTTCCATGAAGGAAACAGTATCCAGCTAGCTTCCGAAATTACTCAACATATTGAAAAATATGCACAATAAGATTAGGAAAAGAATTTTCTTGTAAACTAACAAATAATTATATCATCTTATTTGAAACATTAAAATTGAATGGACTTTTTATTTGCTTAACAGCCACCTTAGGCATCTGTGGATGAAAGCACACAACCCTACAAGTATATGAGAGTGCTTGAAAAAGATCTAAGAGTGAGCTTGAGAGACTCAATTTTTTCTTATACTTTTTCCATATATATACAATGTATATATACATAATATATACATTTCCATCCATATATATATATGTATATATATATATATTTCCCAGTCCTTTAGGCCCACCTATCTTTTCCCCAGTTTCAACCCCCCCACATGTAACTCTTCTGGGTTTTAAAATTCTTTTTCCTTCTTTCTCTCTTCACTGGAGCTGTGTTGAATCTGACAGGAGAGTTTGGCTCTTCCTAGGCATGTTACACCATATCCTGAATCAGTGTAGCCACATCAGCACAGTCATCTCTCCAAGATAACTAAACGTTTCTGCAGTTTTGACCAGCCTGAGTCAAGGTTGTGATAGGACTGTGAAGCTGTGGTCTTCTGTGACACGAGCCAAACCAATCTACATGTGGGCCCAGCATTTCAACTCCTGACCCTGCAGGACCATCTGCTTACATTAGGCCAATCATTTTGTTCAGAGCTTTATGCAAGATGAATTTGATCTTCGCTGAATACCTGGAGTCATAAAAGTCAGTATAAAAACACCCACAGTCTTCTCATCTTTTACAAAGAGATTTAGGGCAGCCGCAGGCTTACACCTTACCTAATTGGCTACAGAAAAGGCCCAAGTGTTTTGATGCTATAAAGACATATCCTCTTTTTTTTTTTTTTTTTTTTTTTTTTTAATAAATAAAAAAGTTATGTTCATTTATTCTTCCCCAAGGTGACTGGAAGAGAAAAGGTTTCCTATTACATCCTTTAAAGAGGTAAGAGGTAACAGCACAGAATTTTCCATCAGCCACTAAGTTTTCCCTGGAACTGCTCTGCCAACACTTAATCTGCTCATCAAGTATTCACAAAATGCCAGAACTGTCTCTGTTCCAATACATATGACTAAGCCAGAAAGTTTTCTGCTGATAAAAAAGGAAATCTTCAGTGGGAACCAACAGGGCTAGTTATCTTCCAGTATGGGTTCCAGAATACAAGGCTTTCATCCCTGCAGAGTTGATGTAATGACTTTCCTGGCCTCTTTATAAAGTACAAATCCTTCAAATTTTATATTAGTTCTTATCTTTTGGAAATATGCCAATTGACAGCACATTCAGAGATAGACTCCTACAATATACAGACAATGCATGAGAAATCCTCAGCAGATATCCATGATACAGACTAACTGGTTCTGTACTAGTGCACAAACAGTACCTTATCTCTATGTGCCATAGTGCAAACATCGCTCACTACTGCATTTCTCAAATGCATCATAAATTTTGTTATCCATACAGAAGTAGTTCCCTGAGGGGAAGGTAAGCTGTGGTCCTGCTCTAACCCAGAGACTACATCAAAGGAGCTGCATCAGACCCCAGTCAAGCAAATCAACATTGAGGAAGTGACCTTTTAGAGGGTAGCATGTCCCTGTCAGCCATGAGCAAGGCTTGCCCTAGGCCCTGGCAAGGATCCTGAGTCTCTAGGACTATAGATGATTTCACTACCTGCGAGCCCTTCAATATTCCCTCATTCAAATATGATTTGTGATTTCAGAGTGAACAAGCTTCTTCTCATTTATTTCAGTTCAAAAAAAACCAACAAAAAAGAAAACTTCAAGAGTAGTTTGAATCTTTTAATAGCATAGAAACTAGCAGTTATTTCCCCTGGATTGATTCAATTGGATCAT
Organism: Nettapus auritus; assembly: GCA_011076525.1. Taxonomy (NCBI): domain Eukaryota; kingdom Metazoa; phylum Chordata; class Aves; order Anseriformes; family Anatidae; genus Nettapus; species Nettapus auritus. The sequence goes on along the minus strand of CM021772.1, from coordinate 18,867,842 downwards.
TAAATTTCTTTTGTTGGGTTTAATAGAGAATGATTGAAAAATCAATGTATACATGCTTGAGATCATGGAAATGATGATATGTCAAAATGTCAGAGGGGATGAAGGGGTAATGATAGAGTGTTGAAGAAAAGTCTCCCTTTGACTACGGTACTTGGAAACTGAAAGGCTGAAAGTTTCTCACTCAACACTGTCTTTTACTTTTTGAAGAATTTGACATTCATTGTGACGCAATACAATTAAAAAAAAAAAAAAAAAAAAACAGCACTCCCTCCCAAAAATCATCGAAATGATTCTTCCACACTTAAATGAAAGTGAGGATAACCTGGTAACTGTTCCAAGCATATTTCAACTACATGTGAAATCACACATGATAGCTAATAAATTCAATGATGAGAGAAAAAAGATTTGAGTTTACATTGTGATTGCTGCCAATTGCAGGTATCTCTACAATTTTAAGATGAGTGTATTTTGTACTGCAGATTTATAAGAAGATGTGAATGTCAAAGCTCTAACAGAGATACCATGATATTTCTCCCTCTTAACCCAAGAATGGGTTCAAGATTTTCTTTAAGCCTTCTCTGGAAAAACTGAAAAATTATCTAATAATAAGTCTTATGAACTAATTTTTAATCCATATGCAAAGTACTTCAGATCATTTTTCCATTGGTTCGAGCTGGTTCTTTTTGTTTTGCATTGTATTTCAAGAAGATACATTAATACACTACCCAATGTTTTCAGAAATTGTGTTGCTAATTTGCCAGAGCTTGGACAAATGTTTGAAATCTTTTAAGACACCTTTTATCACACCAGTTTTTTACTTCAAGGTGCTAGCTCCAACCACCACAGTTATGGATAACCCATGCTATGAAGGAGCTTCAGGAGCCCTCTTAATGTACTTTGATTTTCCTTAATGCATCCAAAGGAAAAGGAAATGAGTGAAAGTCTGCTTATTGAAATGTATTTCCCAGATTTATAAAATGAGATGCCACTATTAATATTAAATATCATATTTAAAAAACAAAACAAAACAAAAAAATCCCCACAAACAAACAAAAAACTGTGTACATATAAATATGCACATATTAAAGTATTTTAAAGACTTACAAAATTTGAATGCCTAACAGCCTGATTTCCCCCTTCATGACCATACAATACATATATCTATGATTACAAAAGACATTTTCTTCACTTTTGAAGACAGAAACTATCATCTTGTCCTCCTTCTTATAGTCTTGTATTACGATAACATTTATAAGTCTCAGTCCTGACCTACTATCATCTTGTCCTCCTTCTTATAGTCTTGTATTACGATAACATTTATAAGTCTCAGTCCTGACCTCAGACTCACTATGCTGTGAGGTAATGGAAGAATAAAAAAATAAGTTTTGCTTACAAGAGACAAGAGGTTGACAAAAGACAAAAGGGGCAAAGATTTAATTTTCATCACTATTACAGGTTGTGGTTCCTGTAAGAGAGCAATGGGATTTTAGCCATAGATTTTGTAGCCAGGTGACTTTTTTCCACTGAATATAATATTTACTGGAAAACAGAATTTTACATAGTCCCAACAAACTGTTGTAGTAGTCCTAACCTAACTGTAGCAAGGTTAGGACTACTACACCATGAAGAAGTTTTTTAGAATTATTAACTTTTTTGATAAAGTCTTATGTTACTGGCCAAGAGGATGAAGAAGACTTCAGTTTAATAGCTAATTAATTGAGTCCTTAGGAACTGACACTGTGATAAACCAGAGTGGAAATGCAATGCAGCTTCATGCCTAGAAGTGTATTTCTTAATGAGAAGATTGTAAAAAAACATTGTTGGCCATTGTAGATATTTGTTGTTGCCCAGAGCAGAGTGATGATGAGGTATGATGTATGAGTATATACTGAAAAGAAAGATGTACAGATCAACTCTGACACGACACAAAGAAAAAGAACCACTTGCAAGCATGACTGGCAAAATAGCATATGATCCATTCCAGTGGTATTAAAAAAAAAAAAAAAAAAAAAAAAAAGGAATTGAAGTAATGTGTATTTTAGTGACTGAGATAGAGGTGATGAGATTTTATTTTTATCTATGAGGTAGATCTAGAGACCATGTGAAAAGGATGGTATACAGAAAAACTGCAGATTTGAGTTATCTGCATATGAGGATTGAGAAAGAAATATAATATAAAAGTGGGCAGTATTTCAATTCAAGACATAAAGTCTTTTGAAAAAATAGATGAGGGAAGATATGATTCGAGTGTGGAGGACTGTGTTAGATTTCAATTTGTATCTTTAGATCATATTTATCTTATTACAATGGTTCCAGGATATTTTCAGGAAGTATGGCATCTGACTTCACTGATATCACGCTTTCCTAAATGGTTTGGTTCTGTTTCTGTAGGCTTTTTTCACTCTGCTACAGAAGATGCAAAAAAATCAAACATCTTTCTGACTCAAATTATCTAATTGCATTCTGTCAATATCAAAATAAGGCCCTATCCTGCATCTGCATGAGAACATTTCTATGTCTATTGCTTTTCAAATTCAGTCCTCTGAATGAGACTGATCCCCCCCATCCCAAGTCAGTGGGCATAGTTAGAAATCCCCACTTATCTCTGACTGTAGAGACATGGCTCTTAAATTGAAGCTGTTGCAACTCAGACTATTTTAGTTCAGGAGGTAGCTGCTTCAGTCCCTGTTGAGACAGCCATGGGGGCTAATAACATATTCTCTGGTTCTTGACAGATTTAGTAGGAAGGCATGATTAATGCTTCTCAATAGTACTTTGTGGTGCTTTTTCATTTTGTTTTGTTTTGTTTCTCACAGCAGGTCTGAATCTATGCAGAATTACTCCTTATTTTAGATTCCTGGTGGACTTATTCTAGAGTAATTTTATCAGGTGTCTATATTCCATAAATATCCAATATGCCTTCTTAATGCTGCATTTATTTATTTATTTATTAAAACATGATATTACCCTGACCTGCTACTTTGATAGTCAGGGACACCCATACATCAGCACTGTAGCCTAGGAAGATTATTCTATAGTGCCAAAGTCATATTAGTCTCTTGGATAGCCATTATATGATATTATATTATCAAATGGAAAAATATATACAGCCCAACAAACTTCTCTTTTAAAGGCATGTAGCTGACAAATTCGTAACAGTGTGACCAGCAGGGCTAGGGAGGTGATTGTCCTCCTGTACTCGGCTCTGGTGAGGCCGCACCTCGAATACTGTGTTCAGTTTTGGGCCCCTCGCTACAAGAAGGACATCGAGGTGCTTGAGCGAGTTCAGAGAAGAGCGACGAAGCTGGTGAGGGGCCTGGAGAACAAGCCCTACGAGGAGCAGCTGAGGGAGCTGGGATTGTTCAGCCTGGAGAAAAGGAGGCTCAGGGGTGACCTTATCGCTCTCTACAGGTACCTCAAAGGAGGCTGTAGCGAGGTGGTGGTTGGTCTGTTCTCCCACGTGCTTGGTGACAGGACGAGGGGGAATGGGCTGAAGTTGCGCCAGGGGAGGTTTAGGTTGGATATTAGGAAGAACTTCTTTACCGAAAGGGTTGTTAGACATTGGAACGCGCTGCCCAGGGAAGTGGTGGAGTCACCATCCCTGAAGGTCTTTAAAAGATGTTTAGATATAGAGCTTAGGGATATGGTTTAGTGGGGACTGTTAGTGTTAGGTCAGAGGTTGGACTCGATGATCTTGAGGTCTCTTCCAACCTAGAAATTCTGTGATTCTGTGATTCTGTAATACATGATACAGATCTTTTTACGGCCTTGGCAATTTCACCATTGATTTCAATGAGATCAGAACACTAGGACCTATGTCTTGTTCCTGGACATTTACGTGTAAATCAAAATTTGATGGTAATTTCAGTGAGATATTAATTGTAACTTTCTTTACATAAAGCAGTTTAGACTGCTTTAAAAGTGCAATAAAATGTCATCCAAAGAGAATTAATAATGAAACCTTTGCAAACTAGGCATGATGAAAGAGTAATATTGCATTTTGGTTCTTTGGAGATAGAGAACTTTTGGACTTCATGCTGCTGTCAGTTATGGTAGAATTAAATTTGGCCATTTCAGTATAAATCATAAATTAAAAATAAAACATGAAACATTAACTGATTTGTTTAAATAGGCTTTTCCATCTCCCCTTCAAATATAAGAATCTTTTTAATTTGGTGATTTTCTCACTAAGAAATGGCTCAAAACATTAAAAACAACAACAACAACAACAAAACACAAAAAACACACCTTAAAAAAAAAAACATTTCTATTTATCCTTCCTTAGTAATCAATCAGACCTGTGAGTTGTCATCGTGTCTAAACATTTGCAACTTATCTCACATTTTGCTCTCAGCAGTAAGTCTTCACAAAAGACTCAAGAGCTCAAATATTGGACAAGCATAATTGAAAGCTACAGTCCTGATTTGATTACAGTTGGTAACCAAAAAAAAAAAAAAAAAAAAAAAAAAAAAAAAGAGAGAGAGAGAGAAAAGTTACCATTTAATGTGCGCGAAGTTAAGCAGGAGTTCAGATTCAGATAACTGAATGCTAACATGGTTCATCTACCAAGGGTTGTAATGGCACCAGATTTTTTTTAGAAAAATCTTTTTTTAATATACTTAAAAACAAGAATGTCTAATATGAATTTGTGTGACCATGAGCTTCCTTTTGGGCAACAAGCTCTACAAGCTGTAAGTTGCCCCAAAAAAACAGTTCATATTACCCACAGCTAATTCATACTGCTACATGCAGCCCTAAGGTGACAATTATTTTTGCATTCCATAACAAATAGAGTCCTGATATGATGGCTAACACAGAATAGCTGTTTTTGATTTTGTTTTGTTTTTCCCTCCTCACAGCCCTGAGAAGACCTCATGGTTGATAACAATATGTTATCTCTAATCTTATTTCCCATTCCTAGACTCTATTAACATCAAGATTTTTCTTATTCTATATTTTACAATATGACACAGCATTAGATTTTCCAAGAAAAGCAAAACAAAACAAAACAAAACAAATGGTGAGTGACTTTACTGGGGGGGGGGGGGGGAGGAGGAGAGCAAGGAGGGTGTCAATGTATTTTCTGGGGAAAAAATAATAATTCAAGGGATACTTTTTAATACTTTCTGAAATTCAACAGAAAAAGCTAACCAAATAAATTGAATACATATGTCTCTTTTGAAAGATACAACTGTACATGGTATTTTGATAACATAATTTTCAAAGGTCTGTGGAAAACAAAACATACTTCATTAATAGCATCTTCCTATTCAGTAATACTATCAGGGAAAAGAGGTCTGACTACTGCACAAGTTTAATAGCTGATATATATCAAAAAAAGGGCAATCTGAGTACTCTTTTTACCAGGGAATTGTAACATTACAGGTGAATATTTTATTTTAATCAAACATTCCCCTGCCTGAATTGTCTCAGAGTTCAGTCTCAGAGCTGCTATGGAGACCCAGTCTTACATCTGTGTTGTTCACAAGCCAACTTGGACTTTTAATGGTCTGAGTGTCAGTCTAAAACAGACACTTGACCTGAAACGTGTACCCTCCAGGTCAATCCTGAATGTCTGGCAGATCTAATCAAACATGTAGTGGTCCACTTCTCTTTTGAAATTCCATTATGGCACTGTTGCATACCTTGACATAACACGATTCCTTAAAAAGGCACTAAAAGAGCATGAACATTCATTCACTCTCATGAGTAGAAGCAAAGAGAACAGCAAAGCCCTTAAACAGCTAGTTTCTCCTTGATAGTTTCATTTTTAACATAGATAAAGTGTTTGGATTTGTACAAGGTTTAAAATGAAGATAATCCTGGTCCTAAGTTCCTTAAAAGATAAAATAGAAAAGATAAGGGAGCTTAGAAATAGAATTACTTCTTGATTTTTTGTGTCAATGTATTTGCAAAGATTGCAGAAATGTGTCATGAAAAAGCAGTTGCAGAAACCTCTAAATTCATTACCGCTAGCACAAGCCATTTATAAATGCGTAAATAGTATAGCAGTATAGATTTTTGTAGAGCCTCTAAACCTATCAGGGACCACATCCTCTGTTAGAATAAATTGTCACAGTGCTGCAGGTTTGATGCCCACTCACCAAAAACTGCTGGAAAAATAAACAATTAAAAGAAACAAAATGTGTCAGCAATGTGCACTGTCACAGTTCAGAAAAATCTGAGCTAGCACTGTAACTTTAGAAAATTTGCAGAGTCTAACTTATGGCTAAGTATATGACTAAATATGACTAAATTTCTGGTCTCTTAGGACTGACTAAAATAGAGTTGAATTTATTGAATGCTCATGCAAGCTTATTTTTAATCAGTGCATAGAAATAATCATATCAAACACCTTCTGCAGACAGGCAAGTGCCTGTTTGCAGTGCTTCTGAACAGATGAATTGTGAATGGAACTTTATGTCTCCAAGAGCCACAAGAAATGATTAATACCTTGAGTACATGTGAAAATGTGTGTCTTCCCCAAGTACTAGTTAGTGCAGATAACACAGATCAACCACAAATGACTTTCTTTCCAAAATCCCAGAAAATAAAAAAAACAGAAGTCAGTTGTGCCCCAGAGAAGTATATTGGGACTGCTTACATTTTAGGACTCTGTGTAGAAGCGTATAGTCTAATACTTTAAACAAAAACACTTGACAAACGTGTCACTATTTATAACAGATAATGCATGAAGCAATTAACCAGTCACTGCTACTTTTGATCAAGCCACAGAATTTTTAGTTTCTAGCAGTTTCTAGTTTTTTTTAGTTGCTAGCACAGTTTCTAACCCAATGCTTTGTTGGGTTAGAAACTGGTTGGATAGCCGGGCCCAAAGAGTCGTGGTAAATGGAGTCAAATCCAGTTGGAGGCCGGTCACTAGTGGTGTTCCCCAAGGCTCGGTGCTGGGGCCAGTCCTCTTTAATATCTTCATCGATGATCTGGACGAGGGCATTGAGTGCACCCTCAGTAAGTTTGCAGATGACAACAAGTTAGGTGCGTGTGTCGATCTGCTCGAGGGTAGGAAGGCTCTGCAGGAGGATCTGGATAGGCTGCACCAATGGGCTGAGGTCAACTGCATGAAGTTCAACAAGACCAAGTGCTGGGTTCTGCACCTGGGGCGCAATAACCCCAAGCAGAGCTACAGGCTGGGAGATGAGTGGTTGGAGAGCTGCCAGGCAGAGAAGGACGTGGGAGTGATGGTTGATAGTCGGCTGAATATGAGCCAGCAGTGTGCTCAGGCAGCCAAGAAGGCCAACAGCATCCTGGCCTGTATAAGAAAGAGAGTGACCAGCAGGGCTAGGGAGGTGATCGTCCCCCTGTACTCGGCTCTGGTGAGGCCGCACCTTGAGTACTGTGTTCAGTTTTGGGCCCCTCACTACAAGAAGGACATCGAGGTGCTTGAATGAATCCAGAGAAGCGCGACAAAGCTGGTCAGGGGCCTGGAGAACAAGTCTTATGAGGAGCGGCTGAGGGAGCTGGGATTGTTCAGCCTGGAGAAAAGGAGGCTCAGGGGTGACCTTATCGCTCTCTACAGGTACCTCAAAGGAGGCTGTAGTGAGGTGGTGGTTGGTCTGTTCTCCCACGTGCCTGGTGACAGGACGAGGGGGAATGGGCTGAAGTTGCGCCAGGGGAGGTTTAGGTTGGATATTAGGAAGAACTTCTTTACCGAAAGGGTTGTTAGACATTGGAACGCGCTGCCCAGGGAAGTGGTGGAGTCACCATCCCTGGAGGTCTTTAAAAGATGTTTAGATATAGAGCTTAGGGATATGGTTTAGTGAGGACTGTTAGTGTTAGGTCAGAGGTTGGACTCGATGATCTTGAGGTCTCTTCCAACCTAGAAATTCTGTGATTCTGTGATTCTGTAATTAAGGAACTTATAAAAAGTGTATTAAGCAGCTATAAGCAATGTATTCTGATCAGGAAATATCAGTCTCCTCAGGGATATGCTGGCTTAGGGAGTGAGTTACACTGGGTATCCAGTCTAGTACTAATTGCAAGAGACTCTATTAAAATGCTGGCTCAGTTTACCTGCTGGTGAGGATCTTTGTCTAGACACATTGCACAGATTTACAGACTACGTACAAGGCTCACTTTGTTTACCGAGTCACATCTCATCTGACTTAAAGAAAATAGTTTCTCCTTGGATTCTCCTGGATACATGAAGCGAGTTCTAGAAAGCCTCAAGTCTCAGTCTAGTCCAACACAGTTTTGTTGGTGACTTGAACTTTATTGAGCAGATATTTCCAAAGACAGCTGAACAACCAAGCAACACCCTGAGCACTCAACCAGCATTCACTGTGCATGAAGTGAATTCATGATAACCTTGTATAGTAAGCAGGCATTATATACTGCTAAATTTCAGTGGTATTCCTGTGGTATCACATATTATATTCACATTAAAACCAAATGAGCTCATCATGATTAATGTTACTACACTGAATGCTGAAGGAATTAAAAACGATTATCCACTCATTGTAAAGGGTTGCTGATAATTAGGGCTATTACACAAAAAGGTACATTTTAAGCAATCACCATAGTTAATTCATTCAGCACTATATTATGCAGCGCTGATAACAATGAGTTCTCTTGGCACTCCTGTGGTTCCCACATGTGTGTCCATCAGTAACCCATTGTACTGTACATTCAGTAGTTGAGCATCAAGTCACAAACACTTCAATAATGTGCTACCTGTTGGGAGCATTTATTATGCTTTTTTAAAGTTATTTTCCAACTATTAGCAAAACACAGCTATAGAAACTATTTTCAGTGCTTGGATCATGGTGCAAAGATAACATTAATAAGTACTTTATTTAAAAATGGGGGAGGAAGTATACTTTGATATGTGTGAGCACGTGTCTATATAAATAAGCACATAGACTTAAAAGTCAGAAGTAACACCAACCACATAACTGCTTAGCCCTTTCGTATTTCATCTTCTGCTGCATGGGTTCCCTCCTGTATTTCTTCTCAACATTTGTTGCTGCATTTTTTTCTGATATTTTGGCTGTAAACAAGGCAGTGCTTATGTTTTGTGATGGCTGCGAACAGATCATTCAAAAATATCAATACTAATAACCAAGAGCTCCAATGTGAGAACAGTGTTTGCATAAATTTTATAGTGCTTGATGTGACATGGATGTTTGATTTTAGTCTCTCCAGTATATCTTGGTTGTGCCTTATCAGCTGAGCCAAATTCAAAGTCTGAGGATAGCTTCTATGTTAGTTTCCGGCTTACGTGTTCTCGTATTTAACAAACAGCAAACCTTTTCTTTGGTGGTAACCATCACAGAGCAACCCATGTAGACCACAGAAGTCAGACCATTTTGGTGAGTCCAGCACTCAGTTGCTATTATAATGCTTTCAGTTGCTATGTGTTATTGTTAATGCTGAGCTTATGTTGCCTAACCTTTCCTGTAAATAAACATGTACCAAATTCCCACTCCCACCAAAATGTAAAAACTGATAACTGTCATCAAATCTGGATTTAATGTGGTCTTTGTGCAGCTTCATTGCAAGTTCTTCCAAGAAAGACAGAGACTATTATTATGTTTTAATTTCAGCTTATGCTTAATCACTTTGCTGAATCAGAGCTTTAGGAGTTAGACAAAAACTGTTATACATTCAAAAAGACTTTTTTTTTTCTTTTTTTTTCTCTTTTTTTTTTTTTCTTTTTCTTTTTTTTCTTTTTTTCCCCTGAGGACTGCAGGATTTGCCCTTTAGGTAGGGCTTCTTTGTTATTTAGTGAAAGTATAAATCACTTTTACTAATGTCCTTTCACTTGCATTACTGTCATATATTTCTCTCTTCCTTTATATTTTCGGACAGTTTACTTGCATAAAGCATCTAGAAATCATGTTTTCAAGAAATGTATTCACCTGTGGATGATAAAATGAAAGAGGTGGAGGCTAATAGTGCTGAATTATAGGGTGGCAATTCAAAGCTATAAAAAGAAAGCCTTGAGGTCTGCTGAGTGCCATACCCATTAGAATGTCTATTTTCAATAACTGATAAGAAGTGGAATGTTAGCACTCTGTTTGCTCTTGTCCTTGCTGATACTGACAAAGATACATCTTGTTGGTATTAAGAGCAGAACACCTACTTTCGCAAAGTAGCTTATATACTGCGAATGATAGCTCCCTGTGAAAGAACATATTATGGTGTCAACATAATATTAAATGAAGTCCTGGTATTTTTTCATCAATAACCATTGCATTCCTAACAATATTTACTACTGATGGAAATGCTCAATTTATCTTCATTGTAAATGGTACAGATATTTTCTCTAGATGAATGAAAATATAATTTAATTATAATTCTTATATTTTTCTTTTATTATTGTAATACTAACTAGTAAAATCCCAGAGCAATAATATGAGGTAGATTCTATAGTAATGCATTTCAGCATTTCTCACTTGTTTATCTATGCAATCAGTCTATTATTCAGTCAAACTATGGAGCTTCTTTCCTATGAACTTTAAATTTTAGGTAAATCCTCAGTTTAAAAAAATATATATATATGGATTAGTCTTTGCCTTTTCCATTCTAATCAAAGTTTCTGCTGAAGACAGCAGTAGATCTCACAATAGCAAGGACAGGTTTCAAGTTCAGTACTTCTCAGAAAGGGCTGGTCATTCTTTTTTTTTGGTCTTCTGTGTACACCAATATTAAAATAAAAGCAGAATCCTAAGAACTCCACCATTTCCCACACTATTCACCCTATAATCTTACTGAAGGCATCACAAGGGAATGGGCTACCTCTTATTCTGCAAAGTCATTGCCACTATTGACATCTCTTCAGCATTTATTTGCATTTTTCTTCACTCAACGTCTCATTTGCCATTTGTTGAGATCAGTGGAGTTAATGGCTAAAACAGTGCATCATTTTCTGAGCTCCAGAGCTCTTCAAAACACAATATTGAAGCTGGGAGGGTGTGAAAGTTGTTTGAAGGGATTTTATTTTCATTTTACTAAGATAATCTTTAAGGAAGAGCAGAGATCTGCCATTTCTTTAGCTTGAGTTGCTGATGTACTACATTATGCTCAGGACCCCCATGCCCTACTTAAATAACAAAAAGGTGCTTTACAACTATTACAGTTAGGTCAGAGGAAAGAAAAGGAATCTGCTTACTGCAAATGAAAGTTGCATAGTTTGCAGTAAATATGTTTCTAGACTTAATTAAATAGGAACAACATTCTTGTATAGCAATATTTAAAAGCAGGCCATTTATAAAAACATATTTGCAGCATACCCAATTTTGGGGAAATACTACAATTTCCTCATTAACCATGCTTTGTCATTGTGTGCTTAAATGCTCAGACCTTTATTTTTCTCATAGTACATTGTTTACAAAATGAATTCATTCCAGTCTTTTAGATTTCAAGTGAAGACATTTTTGAGGCATTTGAGTGCAAATTAAGTGTCTGCAAAATGACAGCAAATGAGAACACTACTTCATTCTGCTTCAATAAATCTATAAATGAGTGAATACAAATTTTGCCAACATTTACATATACATACCTATGCAAGCACACACAATTGTCTTCAGTGTAAGAATATGTATAAGTAATTTCAGTGCAAAGAATAGATTATTCCAGAAAATAACAAATTCTTGAAATGAAAAGCCCTGAACAAAAACATTTCACCTCCAAATTAGAGGGGCTCTCTGTTCTGACTACTTATTCAGCACCAATCATTTGTGTAAGTCAAATTTATTTCTGGGCTATGGATTTTCAGCAATGGATATTGAAACAATGCCACCCACTACTACCGAGCTGTAATATTTTGGTAGTCTTTATAAGCAGCCTCACAGAAAACTTTAAGAAATAGCCTCTTTAGTAACAAATCACTTTGCACATAATGTTTTCTTCTTCTTCATAACAAAAGGCATTTGCGTGACAACAAGGTCTTTGTTTTAGAAGAATCCAGCTACTCCCACTGTTTATTCCCCACTTGAAGTCATAATCCCTGCTTTGTGACATCATGGTTGGTTATGATGAAAATGACTATTGTAGAGAAAACAGAAGGATTAACTGCAGTCCTGCTGGCTCTGGGGACTGGGGGAAAGAAGATGTAACTTCTAGTTGGTATGCTTTTTCACTTCATAGCATTGCTGTGTGTCTTTTGCTTTGAGAACATTGCCTTCTACTGCATTCCTTTCAGCCTCCTTTAAATGAAAAAAGCTTTTGTATCTGGATGTGAGATGTGAGCAATAGAAGTTATGATAAGGAAAAACAGGTGTTCACAACTCTCTCACAATTGTTTATTAAAATAAACAAATACATAGAGAAAACAAACAAACAAACAAACTCATTTTTCATCCAAGGCAAAATGAAACTGAGAGACAGACAAAAAGAATGCAGATCAAATATTGAACATTGTGATGATTTTTGCTGTAATTCCAGATGTCTACCAAGTATTGAAGAAGGCTTCTCTAGCAGCAGTTGACCAGCACTTTCATGGCTATTAAGTTATCTGATCAGTTTTGTCCTTTTAACTCTCTTTTAAAGTAGGTTTTTTGGAAGCTGTTGCAACATTTTAAGAATATGTGATTGTCCATCCATTCTGATGATGATGAGCGTTAAAAAGTGAAAACCCTTCTGTATAAGAGTCTTGCTTATTTGGAAATACAGATATCCATTCAGTATATTCATATTACTCATTACTCATGCATGGGACTACAATTGATTGCAAAATTGTGTACACTATATATTACGCAGAATTTCGGCCTATTCTTAGGGTTTAGCAAGGCACATATATGGTTCTGCCTACAGCTTACTTCTGTTAACAGCACATACAAAGCGATCACTGAAGTACTTGAAAAGATGTTCCACGCACCATCATTTTACTTATCAGGATGATTTAATTCCATTTGTAAATGTATCACGTTCCATCTGAAACATGAAACATATGTGTCCCTTACTATTGTTCTGGTAGACCTTTCTGGTAGGCTCACAGAGATCAATTGCAATACTGATTTCCTATTTCTTTCATGAAGCCAGGTATGGTCTTGTGGGCCAGTGCCTCATCTGTAGAGTCCTTTGGAACCCCTCAATGAACATGGTTTAAAACTGTTCCAGAACTAAAATCAGTGTAGCCACAGAGTGCTCTACACAGGTTAATGAAGCCTTCTCAAAGGCAGGCTACCTAGCTCAGGTAAAATGCCATGTTATATTACTTTTTAAGATCCAAGTTATTAACCTTGGATAGAACTGCATCATGATGTGTGAAAGTATCAGCCTGCCTACAGGTAGACAGAGACTATGTCCAATATACTTCATTTTACTAGGTAGACATGCTATCAATCTCCTTTTATGGGTTCTCTTTTTCCCCAGGCAACTATTAGTTCTTCTTTATGCCTGTTTTAGTTTAAATTCATGTTTCTTCAGTGATATTATGAATACTTTCAGAACATTATGAATGAGTGCTTTGTGCAGCAGCATGTACTTCTTTGGTAGAAATAGCTTTCTTGAATTCCTTGAATCATACCTATTTTTTTCACAGCAATACCACAGCTGTCTTAACTAATCTGCTGAGACCTGTCTCCTTGAGAGCATGATCAACTATTCAAAATTCAAATTATAGTTGTTGATCACTGATTTTGATTTTAAAAGGCTGAATACAAAGGCCAGTCATCACAGACAGAACCTTTAGGCAAATCTGATAAAGGTGGTCTCAAAGAATAGGTACACAATGAACTGCAAAAACATTTGGTACCTATCTTGTTTATAGATTAACATACAAAAATTCTAAAATGCCCTGAGATGCAACAGAATCATACCACTCTTGCATGCATGCAATAAGTGATGATCCTAACTAGGAAAAAGTAATGAGTAGGAAACTGGAAAAGGGAACCAACATTCTTGGCAAAGCAGATAGGAAACCCCTGTATTTTACCTGCTCCATTGCTGCTTACTGAAATCATTAGATATGGATGCTTTTCCAGGGAGGTGTGCGGTACATATCAGTTACACTTCATCAGTCAGTGACAAATTTTTCACAAATCCTTAATCCAGATCTCCCATGTTAATTCTAATAATTTTTCAAGGAGCTGCCAAAAATTACTTATTGTTCTGTTAATCGTTACTAATAGGAACAGAGGACTGCCTTGAGTTTCTTCATGAAAACCGTACTAATTAGAAATGTCTGAATACATACAAGTCCTCAGAGATTAATTTATTCATCATAATCAGTTAATCACTTTTCCTTTACATAATTAGACAGCTCCTGGTGGAGAGGAAGACCCCTTAGTTTTCTTGGAAAAAAGAAAAGTACTGTAAGCTGACATTAGCAGAATTATTATGTCTTCCTGTGCATACAGATCAGTGCAGGTGGATTTTTTTGCTCATTCACCACAAATGAAATCTCAAACCAGAAACACTTTAAAAAAGTATATTTTCTCAAGCTGCATCAGAAGATCTTTGTATAGTCTTGCCCTTCAGCTGTCCACCGAGACTAGGCTCAAAGATTGCTGAAGAAACTGGTAAAGTTTTAGTATTGATAAGCCCAAACGGAAAACTGCTCACTTTGCATGTAGAGCAATACAGAGACAGTCCAAATATTTAACCCCCTTGCATATTTCACAAGCTCAGCTTTTCTTATCCCCACAAGAGATTTTTATCTGCCCTTCAAAATGATAGCAAAAGTGTCATCATCATTTACCTGAGTGGATCACTTTTTAGATACCCTGATAATCCTTTTTAAGAACATATACATAAGTATGGATTTAGTAAGAAGAGGGAGAGGTAACAAGGAAGCTATCCTATTAGCACTGTCTGTTAGAGAAAGAGTTCTATGTCTTTTGATGTGGGAAAACAAAAAACAAAAACAAACAAAAAAAGAAGTTACCCAAGAACCCTGTGTGCTTGGGTGGCAAGTGCTGTGGCTTTTATTGTCCTTTATTGCACAATGATATATCTAATTATACTGGCCAGTTACAAGCCACTGAGAGAATATAAACACTTAAAAGCTCAGAGATGAGTGCCCCAGTATTTTTGTCTGCTTTCTGCCTATTACCCAGCTACACTGTAGAATAGTCCCAGAGAATCATTCCTATATATTGTTTGAGAAAAGCACACAATCTTGTCTGGTATTAATGTTTTAAAAGATAACTACTACAGTATGTCTCAGTTCTGTCAACCACTGCAATAAACTGCAAGACAGCAGTCACAACATAATCATGACAAACATGTACTATAGATGCTGGTTTAAATTAGAATTTTATCCCAAAATGGTGAATTATTTCCAGCAACTGTGATACTACCTAATGTCTTCTGGATAATTATACATTAATTATAACCACAAAAGAATTAGTATGGAATATAACATCTTGCCTACTAGACAAGCTTGGAAGTGGCATATCAAGTGCAATCTCTGTAGTCTGATAAAACATCTTCAAACACTGCTCGTGATTTTGCAAATTACATTAGTTAGTGATCACCAGTTTTTAAACTTATCTAACATGAGCTTGAAGAGTGGAAAAGATATACATACATCTATTGCATACATATCTGCATACATACATCTATTAGGTCCTATAACAGCCTGTCTAAATTTACATAAGCAGAAGATGACAGAATTTTGTGCTTAGTGACAGATGAAGAATGAAAAGCATTTAAGGCTGATTCTTGAAACACCTGGCAGTTTCCTGAAGGTCTGGGAGCTCTTCTAGTGATTCTTGTCAATACTATTAGAAATTTATAAATGAAAATATGGAATAAGACCTTACAACAAAAATAACAACAAAGGAATTTTCTCTGTATATTTTTGAATATATTTTCCAAGTAACAATAAAATATTTTAATGAATTTTCTGGTTAGAGCTATAGTTTTTATAAAGCAAATAAAAGTCAACCACTCTCACTTCTCCAAAGATGTCTGCTTGTGTTAACTGCATGTTTCTAGTATTTGGGGACCACAGGAGTCTCAAAACTATTTATAGTTTATAGCAGAAAAAGCAAAGGAAGAAAAGAGGATCTTACTAATCACTGAAATATCCATGTTCAGAAAGCTTCCATGGATGTTTCAAACAGCCTGTCTTTACAAAATATCTATTTTTTAAAGCAATGGGAAACAATTCAGATGAAGTTGTTGTCACTGTTGAAATGACAGCTACCATGCAGTTAGAGAAAATGGCTTGAGCAGCTTTGCTGTCCACTGTGTTTCATTTAGAGCATGTTACATCAACTTTCATTTTGGACAATAAATGGGATAAGAAAATGTGTAAACAAACAACAAAAACAAATATATAATATATAATGATATAAATCAAACAATGTTCTTATTTTGTTTGATCATCTTTACTTTTCATCTAACAAGGTAGGTAGATTACTTTAACAGGTTAATGAGAATGCTTGTCCTACACCCTCACAAATAATAATAATAAATAATAATAATAATAATAAAGGCTATTTTCCCTTTCTGATTTTTTTTTTTTATTATTATTATTATTAATTTTAATTCTATTCATTTGCTGGTTCTCATGTAAGTCAATGCCATGAGTAGCTGTCTTTGTCATTCAGTGTTTCCAGTTGTGAATGTGAGATATCTGATCACTCAGATAAGGTTAGGTATGTACTCATGTAACAGTATAGTCATTCAAGGCAAACAAAAGTCAGAGCATTTGGAATTTAGTGGTACTGAGGACAATCTAGAAATGGATGCATTGTGCATCTATGGTTAATAAAGGTCTTTTGACTCGCTGGATTTTGAGTTATTTGAGCCTTTTTAACGGTGTGAATTAGTTCATATAATATTTGATCCCGTCTTTACTCCTTTTCTGGATAAGAACTCGAAGTACAAAGGTACAAGGTTATCATAATATTCCTGAAGAAAGAAAAAACAGTTGCCTTAATAACCTATAGATCCCTGATCACATCCTGCTGATCTTTCTAGTAACTTGCTTAAAAGAAAAATATTTAATCTACTTTCACTTTCCGGTATTTTCATCAGGAATGCTAAAAACAAAATGCAACTATTTTCTATGCTAGCTGGAGAAAAATATCTAACTAAAACTGACAAGTATTTCATTTTCTAGCCTACAGTCTATATTTTGCTAATATTTTTTTTCTGTGCTTTTTACAAATAAGAGATTTAGAGTTCCTCATTATTCTATTTACCTAACTCAAATACAATTCTTGATAAGGAGATCAAGATTAGGATAATGAAAATCAGTGATTTTTTTTTTTTTTTAAAAAAAGGAAAAAAAATACTATAATTGGTTCTTGAACTTAAAAAGGTTTTCAACATATTTTATATCTAGTCTATAGAATTTGTCTTTAAAGTGGTTCACAAAGAACCATGAGCACATAAAATTCTGGAGGTAACTGTATGCTTCTCTGAATCTGTATTAGAACAGCTTTTGGAGAAATAAGCTTTCAGATTCACCAGTGACTGGCACCTACAAAATGGTTCTCATGACCCACAGTGTGAGGAGAGAGAGATCTGAGCTTTCTTCCATGTTAACAATAGTGTTGTTATCTGACCAATGTACAAATGCATAAGAAACTTCCCATTCATTTAAAGCTTTTTTTTTTTTTTTTTTTTTTTTTTTTCATCATTTCAGGAAATGCTTGAACTTTTCACCTTTGCTTGAAATGGGATTGACTCTATTTCTGCTTTTAGAATCTGTCCATTTTTTTGCACCTTTGCTATCATACCATCCTTCTGATTATGCACTAGATTTTTTCCAATCTCATTTTAAAGCTAACTGCTATAAACTGGGGGAAGGGAGAGTTATTTTAGCATAACAAGTAAGAGGTCTGAAATACAGCATTTTATTTTTCTTTAATATCAAAACATACACAGAAGAAGTGATAAGTGAAAAAAAATCGATGCTAAGTGTCAGAAGGAGGAAGAAGACTTTTGGCATTAAAAAACACGTGGTTCAAAGATGCTAAAAAATAAGTGTTAAATGAAATACCAGCTAAGAAATTGCAGCACAGGATAATTTCTCTTTTAATATGTAAACTGATGAACTCAAAAACTCAAATCCATATTAATGTTTCCTGGACAAATGCTGTTTGTCACTGGTCTACAGAGTCATACTTTCTTCTTTTTACTTTCTGGTCTGATTCATTTTGAAGTCCTTTCCAAAGACTGGCACAATGGTGGATATCCAGATTTGAAATATCTGAAAAGGAAGCAGGAGGAAGAGGAAGCTGATTTCAGTAGCTCCTTTCTGTCAGCTTACTCTCAGGTATGTCTTTTATTATGGGCTGGTGGTTTTGATTCCCTCCTCACCTTGTAGCCCTCTTTTCCTGTAGTGATGTATCTGTCTGGAAAGGATTTTCTTTTATTCCAGTTTATGGTCAGGTACCCACTTTCTTAGTATCCAAATATTTCTTTGGATCTAGGCTTCAGTTGCTTAACAAAGGTCACATGTCAACCAATGGTAGAGCCAGAAATAATAGGATTTCTGGATAACAGTGCCCTGTTCTGATTTTTACACTATGAATCCAAAGATCAATGCATTTTAAACCATTATTTTAATAGCAAAGATGCTGTAGATTTTTTTATTTTTGCTCCTGTTCTTAGTGTTCATTACAGAAATAGAGTTTGAACAAGTGTGTTTTCTTCTTTTCCTCTTTGGAATGCTAATTATACATTGTCAATTTCTCTTCCTGCATGTTATGCTAGGTCTGGCCTCTATACTTTGACGCTACATCTTACATTTGTGTCAGTCTGTAAAAGCCTAGTGTTCCTATTGCTAGTTTAGATTTCAATTAACATTCTTAAACAGAACTAAAAATAGTAGCTGTCATGCTATATTCTTTTCCACCAGGAACCAAATGTCCTCCACTGTCTCTAAACCACAGTTCGTAGGACAATAATCATATACTTTACTTCTCAATGAAAGAACAGACACAGTGCTTTGCTCTTTCCTGCATTACCTAATTGACATTGGTATTTATTTGCTTTTTTTTTTTTTTTTAATATTAGATTGTGTGACTGATATGATAATAATATACTTCTACAGATCTGAAAGTTTATAGTTTTACCTAGGATTTCAAAGCACTTAACCCAACGTAGTTATGAGCTGCTGTCTCTATGAAATTCTTACAGAAATTAAGCTCCTGGAACAGATTTCCCTTTAGGTATAATTATGTTTCATTTACATAAGAGAAAAATGAACCTAAGATTATGACAACAGGGTTATTATTGTCCATTCAAGCTCTGTGACAATTTTTTTTTGTGTGTGTGTAGTTAAAACAAGTGCATTTTAACATTTTTTCACACTGATGATCTTGTCTCATGGAAGAAAATAGTCTTTACCTTTATTGCACAAGAATAAAAAGATGCAGCTGAAAAATAATATTAAAAACAAAACAAAACAAAAACCTATGGTACTTTTAAAACTGAATAATCTACAAGTCACAGTATCTGTTATTTATTTTTTCCACAAGTTCATTTTTTTCAGAGGTTATAAAAGTTATGGCTGACACTTTACAGGAAGCACAACAAAATGTCCCTTCCATTTTTCTCTTTTAGATCAAAGTCAAAATGGAAGCAGCATATTTATTGGAAACATTTTACATTAAAAAAAAAAAAAAAAAGAAAGAAAAAAGAAAAAAGAAAAAAGAAAAAAAAAAAAAAAAAAAAGACATATTTGATAGCATTCAGGAGATTTGAATGATTCATTTATATCCAGCCTCTCTTAACCTCTATGAGAACTTAATGGATTATTTGAATAGCTTAAAGATTATTTTATTTGGTATTTTATTGTTCCATATAAACATTCTAGAAAAAAAATAATAATAAAAAAAAAATAGTAGAATCATCTTTGTGATTTTCCTTTGGAGAGCTGTGAATGTAGAATAATAATATTCTGTTTAATTTTTTTTTCACTCCCTAAAAGGTGATAAAAGGTCAAAGGTTTATTGAAATGATATGTTTGAGTTGGCTTAGAAACATCTAATTCTAGACTGATATCTTACATGAGTTTCAAGCAGCTGCAGCATTTTGAATTTGGAAAGACATCTGGCTTTGAAAAACAATTCTATACCTTTTCTTATGACTGTATTTATCTTAAACTTCAAACTTATAATCACAAGAAATGTGAATGGACCAATAGCCCTGAAAAATGAACTCCTCTGTTAAGTCATGAAAAAGGTGAAGCAGTGCCAGCATCCTCCAGCTCACGTGGGACCAGTGTCTCCATGCAAAGAGGCTGTCACCCTATCACGTGGAAGCTAAGGAGAACTAAATTTTAAGGGCAGAAACTATCATGGTACTGAGAACAGAAACTCAAAGATTGTTCCTGATTTTTTTTCTATCTTTATCTTAACTTCGCACATTTTGAATCTTAAAAGCATATTCAAAAATACTTCTCTCAAGTAAAATCCTTGGTTTTATATATTCACATGCTCCCTTTGCAGTAGTCAGTTCATATCTCCTCATTAAATAATATAGTACCTGCAGACATTTGAGATGGCTTTTCAACTGCAGCTGTTTAATCAGTAAATCTGGTACACATCTGGTAAATGTGATGCTAATCGAAGTACACTGAATTCCGTTAAAAGGCTCCCATCGACTTCACTATGTTTTAGATTGTGCTTTTGCACAGTTACACACACGCTCACACACATGATTAAGGTATTGTCTGGGAGTTGTGAGGATAACTTCTGTATAAATTCATAAGACATTTTATGCCCTCTAACTCAACTCCTGGACAGGTGAAATGATCAAGGTTTACTGTCATTTTTGAAGTTCGGAAAAATACTGTAGCTTCTTCAAATGGCTTTCTTCAAGGAGCAGCTGTGCACTCAATCAGGCCAAGAAATGTAGA
The DNA here is from genome assembly GCA_011076525.1 of Nettapus auritus. Lineage (NCBI taxonomy): Eukaryota > Metazoa > Chordata > Aves > Anseriformes > Anatidae > Nettapus > Nettapus auritus. The sequence goes on along the minus strand of CM021772.1, from coordinate 18,847,057 downwards.
GGTTTAAAACAGCCCAATACCTATATCTGGCAGTAATCAAAGAAGTCTATAAAAAAAGGGGGGTGTGGAGGGGGTCAGAAGGAGAGAGATGTAGAGAAAGAAGCAGAGGCAGAGGAAGGAGGAGAGGAGGAAATAAATGTGCCTGCTGTGGCTTAAAGCACAATAATTTAATTGTCACTATGCAATCAATAAAAATGTAACAGTGTGAAGGGAGCATGATAAACATAGATTCGCTTTGTCTTAAATGGTATGTACTAAATGAATGTTCCACAAACTGAACAAGATTGACTAGTAAATTAGAAGATAAAATTGGTGTTATTTTACATTTTCTGCTTACCTATGGAAAAGACATTCATCTGCGAGAAGAAAACTGGAAAATTGCTTTTTTAAAAAATTTATTTTATCATTTAAGGATGACTTAGAAACATAGAGGAATATTAGAAATATGCTCTAACACTGCACAGCTAGAGTCTTACATCCCCACATAAATATGCTAAAGTTAACAGAGAACCATGAAGACAAAAGTCTTCCATCCTTGCAGACACTGAAAACAGCTAAAGTTTGTAATTAGCTGTGATGATACAGGGAGCCTGTATTATGTAGGTTTCTGCATTAATTTTAAGTAAAAATGGTCAAATACTGTACTTCAGAGGCAGAAAGTGCCAGGAGACAACAGTATATTCTCATTACTATTCTAGGCTCTTTATGGGCTTGTGTAGTTACAACATATATTTTTTTCAGTTGACGCCAGTTCAGTTCCTCTGAACATGGTAGATGAGGATATTTAGTGAAAGAAAATTTACTTTCCGGACATTTTGGGATGTTAGTTTTGTGTTCTTTTTGTCATCAGGAAATCATTGTTGAAGTAATAAGGCAAAAAAGTTGTATAGAGTACCCTACCTTTTGACTTTTAAAAACTGAATAAATAAGACCTTATTTGCGTTCCATTTGGGTTCATCGAGAATATATTAGCAAACAGATATAATCTAGAAAGAAGAGACTTAATCCTGGAGAAGCTTATTTGTTAACAGAATAAACAAACATCGTAACCTGCTTGCATTTATCTTCACTTTTGTTTGGTTTAGCTCTGCATTTCATAAATAATTATAATTATAATTATTTCAATCTAGGGACATCCTTTCTGTCTGCATGGTACCAAAATATAAGCAGTACCTCTGAGCTCTATTAGTCTGAATTAAAAAAAAAAAAAAAAAACAGAAGCCGTGTGTGAGAGAAGAACCAAAAATACAAGCCGCTTTTTAAAACAACAAGAACAACAAAAAACACAAATCAATGCAACTGATATGCCATTTGACACATGTTTAAAACTGTTGAAGGAAGATGATATAATTTTGTTTTTCCTTAGAAAATATTGGGATGCCTCCTTTCTTACATGCCAGCCTAAAATGTTATGGAATGAGTTTTCTCAGGAAATGCCTTTATATATGAGAATGAGATTTACAAAACATTTCCTAAGAAGCAGCTGCTAATTGTATTGTTCAAATAAATAAATAAATAAATAAATAAATAAATAAGGTATGAACATTGTGCTGAAAGGCAAGAAATTCAAGGATGACTTGAAAACTGCTGGAAAAGATACAGTATGATTGAAGGATTTATCAACCTGTTTTGGCACCCCTACTCATCATTTAGCTTCGTATTTTGAAAGTGCTTTCATGTGAATACTTTTTTTTTACACATGAACTTTGCATGGAGTGGACTGTATGTTGCATTCTTACAAATCAAAGACCTGCTTCTAAAATAAAACTGGAAGCAATTACTAAAGTCAAGAGGAATTAAAAAGTGCAAAATAGTGAACAGTAGAATAAGTGGATGGTAATATGCTTCCAGCCTTGTTTTTAATTCTTGAGGTGAATTCTTCACACAAGGAAGAGTCTGTGCTGGCTACATTTTGAGAATTCCTTTTTCCCCTCAGGAACAGTAAAATGAGCTCTGACCAAAACTATAACAATTGTTTAGAAATTCTGAAACCATGTCAGCTATTACAGATAGTTCAAAGACTTCTCAGTGCAAATTTCTTCACTGGACATAGTTCATAAAATTCAAGTCTTCCTATAGAGATTTTATATCATAACTGTAAATAAACAAAGGACTTATTTCATAGGAAAATGCATTTAGTGTTGAAAAAACTTTTTAAACATCTCCATAAACAGTTTGCATAAATCTCCACAGACAGAGAATCTTAAAATCTCCCCAATGATGTTAAATTATTCATTTGCATGTCAAGTTTCTTCAGTGAATCTGAAATGAAATAAATAAGGTCTCTTACACAAAATGAAGGCATTCATGTATTTTCAAGCGTATATATGAGTCAACTTCTCTTGTAACAGTCACAACACACATATATTGAAAAGAATACCTATATTTTTTTCTGTAGTATATTGATTTCTGATTAGTGACATATTGATTACACTTTTCAACTGTGTCTACGCATATCTAAATGTAGTGAATTAGGATAATGGCTGCAGTATTTTGTATGGAAAGTAATATGTATCTTCATTTATTTGTTTGGTGGTATTCTGAATTCATTGTGCTGAAGGAGGCTGCAAACAGGAATGAAACACTGACAAAGATAAAGTATCTCCAGGGACAATACCAAAGGTCCTTTAGACTGCGAACTAGTCACTTGAAATTCCCAAGCTACCCGTCACTGGCCCACTTAACAGACCTTTTTTTCCAAGGTCAGTAACTAAGATCAAAAGAACACAATGATGTTAGAAGTCATGGTTTGCAGAGAAAAAGGTGCTCAAAAGATGCCAAAAGACAAATGGAGAGTAAGTATGTTTATTCTCTCTGTTGGGATCATCCTTAGAATTGGCTTGACCTTCCATTTGCACAGAAAGTGTGCAAGCATGAACTAAAATACTGTCTTCTTTAGCCTGTGAGACCAAGAGCAACTCAAATGTACAAGAATTATAATAGAAAAGGCTTGAGACGTGTTACAGAAGTGTTTCCAACAATGAGCTTGTGGCTCTTTCATGCTGATCCTATGAATCCTGGACACTGCAGAATAGGTCAGGGTCTGGCTCAGGGTCAGGTCATGAGCAACTGACACTCATGAACAATTAGCTAGGCAGATATTCAGAAGAAGCAGAGGGTAGTTACAGTGGAATCACTAGGTGTTCAAGCTACACTGTCTGCTGGACTTCCTGTTTTCCTGACCTACCCAAGAGAAAGAAGACATTTCCTTTATCCCCTAACATATTTGGCTATACAGTGTTCAGATCTTCAGAAAGCAGACAAGTCTCTAGCTTTGTGAATGAGTAGAAATGTAAGTAAGAGCATATCTTTCATAGTAGCCCAATCACTTAGGTTTTCTAGCACAACTATAATTTAAATGTCTCAGATGTCCCCCTGGAAAAGAATCTAACTCACTTCTATGCTTTGTGAACTACTGCTCCTCCAGGACAACCATGTTCCTCTGATGCTGCCATTTTTATCAGTGCTAGTCCAAGATCTTGAGAGGGAGAGGCATGGAACGGTAAAAATCATTGACAGCTGGGTCTTCATGTTAAGATCTGTGTCAGGCTGGATTGTGACTAATGGGGGGATCTATCTAGTAGAAGTATTTGTCCCTCAGGACCCAGAGGGGAGTTCTCGGGACCAGAGTCATAGCTGAGGTCTCTGACAGCATCAGTAGAACTAAGTAAAAAAGCTGCTCCTATCAGCATGTGAAGTAGTTCTGGTTTACATAACTGCAGCCTTCTACAAAAGGAAAATCCCAGGGATGTGTTGAAGGAAAGCATGCAGCTGCTGCTTTTCCTTTCCATTTTGACAGCCTCTGCATGAGCCCCTAAAAAGCTGAGACTGCCAGGACAAATTAGAAGAGCCAAGAGGTGATCTTAGAGGTGATGTTGGGTCTGTCTGATCTCTACCCATCCAGCTTTCAAAATACATGTCTGGGAGCAATGTTCCCAGGTGTCCGAAACCAGATTGAAGAAAAGCGTGGAAAATGTATTATTGGGAACAACCATGTGCTACTAGACGATTGGATTAGGTGACCTAATGGAACTTGACCATTTCTGATTTCTTTGATTCTTTGACTTACATTTCCAAATGCTTTGCTCCCTGAGGGAGAATAGTGAAAAGGAGTTGACATGATCAAATAGTTAGTACCACTGCTTTTTTAACTTTTGGAAGAATATTTTTTCAGTAACTGCCAGATATGTAAAAAATGCCACAGAACTATGTATATTACGTTGTGAAATATTAATGTTGGCTGGAAGTGTAAGGCTGATGTTGGAACTAAGTAAAAAAACTGTGCAATTGACTGTGCCAGTAAAAGCCAAGATGACAGGTTTTATTTTAATTTAATAAAATCTGAAGCCAGTGCTGTGGAAATCTGGCCAAGGCTGCCTGGCAGACTGCCTTGAAGGGAGTCATTGATAGTCCCCTTCCTTTTAGTTTATTAGGTTCACCATTTTTCCCCATTTAGCATTAAAAAAAAAAAAAAAAAAAAAAAAAAAAAAAAAAAAAAAAGTAATTTCCCAAATAGCAGGATTCCTCAGTTGTTTTATCCTGCTCATCTAATATCCGCATTTTATAAAGCATTTCATTGAAATTAGGGTCCCTAAAATTCACAGCATGAACAACCTGCATTTTACTAAGAGATTTCTTTACTAAATTCAATATGATATTGAAAGTCAGGAGCACCATTTAATTACCTGCCACTATAGAGATGTGAATGGAGAGTAGTAAATACTCTTGAGACCTTGAGGGGACATCTATAAAAATGTGTTTTTTAAGATTTTTTTTTTCTTCTCCTTCTGTAAGGCTGTAGGGATGGGAGACTATGAAACAAAAGGGTTGACTAAGCATCATTTTTTTAAAACCATTTTTCAAATCAAGTATGCAATAGCGTTTCTTATCTGTTTTAGCTATGAAATCAGGAGTAAAATAGAAAGAATATTAATTTAGAATAATCAAGGTCATGTAAAATAAGATTTTGGACCCAATTCATGTCATTTATTTTTTTTAACCTTATAAAAAAACTTTTTTTTTTAACCTTATAAAAAACTTATAGCATCTTCCCATACAGTGTCACTGATGCTACTCACAACCTTGACCCAAAGATCTACATCTTCATATAACCTTCAGCTCTGTTTCATATTTATTTTCTATATGTCAGCAGTTTCTCCTCTACCTTATACTCCAAAAGTTCCCCCCAATACCTGCTGTATTAAGTCTTCTATCTTAGCATTCACATGTTCCTCCTGAGGTTCCAGGCAAGAGCCTTGTTTCCCTCAAGTAAGAAAACTCATATGAATATGCGTGAGTAAGTCCTCTTATCTTTTCAAATATTTTATCCTAGAAGGTCTTAAAAACCATAGAAGATGGTGAAATATTTAGGAAAGACCTACTCGCAAATCAGTTTCACAGGCCTTTCACCCTCCCTCATGATTATCATTTGGCACACCTGCTCCTTTAAAGAAGTGTCCCAGTGCTTTGTATTTATCTAATCATTGAGAAAGTGATAATTGCAGCTCTCATTCAAGCATGTTTTGTTAGCAGGAAGTTGTACCCCACAAAAGCATTAAAAAGGAAGTCCAGCAGCATTTTTCAAAGGTTGTGGACAGTCTCTAGAGGGGGATGAGGAAGAAGAAAACCCTCACTCTACAGCCTAGCATTATTGTTCCAGTCACTTGTTTGACAGTTGTAAAATGAGTAACTGCAATGGCAGAATCAACTTGTTCATATTGTGAATTCATCAAGCCTCAGAAGATAGCCTGTGAGCAGGGTCTTCTGTCCTATGAGGTATGATATGTTTATTCATATTGATGGATTCACCAATGGTAAGCAATATTTCTATTCATTACAATTGTTCTTTGTAATAAAAAATAATGTTCTTCCTCAGATCTTTCACTTTGTTTCAGTTACCCTGAGTGTGTGGACTTAATAACCATTTACAACATTGATTCCAATCTAGATGAAAATTCCTACAGCCAAAATTGAGCCGTTGTGTGGCATTATCTCTCCAACATCATGATACATGTTCATGATGTATTGAACAGCGCAATGCTTCAGAGCCAACATAATGGGATGACACAACTGAAATTGAATAAGGAACAGTCTTATTGTAATTAAATTGCAACTCTCAGTGTGAATGCCATCTATCTAATACACACATAGTGAATGGAAGCATGTAAACGTGTTTGTAATGTTTACAGCAAACCAATTAAGACTTCAGGTTCCCTATTAGCAGCAATATCACTCATCTATTCTAGCTATCAGCAACTTCCTTTGGTGTTCTCTGTTCTGACTGCTCACAAGAGATGAGTTTATATCTGGTATTGCTCATATCAGCTGGCAGCAAACAATTCCAAAGACAATTTAATTTCTTCATATCTAAATTTTAATTATTGTACTTTACTTTCCAGTAATTTTAAGCAAATTGACCCTTAGTCAATATAAATTGTCGTAACTTTGCTGATGTCAGTAACAGTTCCTACTATTTAAGAACTTGGCCACGATTTTTAAAATACAAGTTCTAGACAAATGTAAGCAGAGTAGAGTGTCAGAAGAGATAAGGAAATGCTAAACCTAATAAGGTGAAAACAACATGCTCCTTATGTACTATGCTGTTTACATTATAAAACATGGTAACAACAGCAGGATAATATAGATTCTCCACCACTGTGGTCAAAATCCAGCCTATCTAAAAAGCAAGATGTTTTTCACTATAGCTGGGAGAACATTTACAATAACTGCCTCCTTCTGTTCATCCCCCATAAGTTTGTAAAAACTGCCACAGAAATGAGGCAGCACTAATGTGAATTGCTATCTCCAGTTACTTGAAAAGAGTAGTAAATATCAAGATGACAACAAAAAACATATAGAACTTCTGATAATGTTTATGTGCTCTATCCAATCAAGAGTATGCTGAAAAGATCATTTTTATTACCTGGTTTTCTGAGAAGTAGCTTGGGAACTAGGTATTTTGTGTACCCTGACTGTGAAAGACAATCAAGAGTGAGTTGCAACATACTGCTGTGATTCTTGTGGGAAATGTTAAGTTCCCAGTAATCACAGAATAGTTAAGATTGGAAGGGACCTCTGGAGGTCATATGGCCCAATCCCCCTGCTCAAGTGTCTTTTCGGTGCACAGAAGTTTTTGAACAGGTATATTCACAGATAACTCCAGGTGTATCATAGTCTTCAACAGATTTCTGTAAGAATGAATAGTTAACTTGAGAAGACATTATGTCCACCATTTCTGCTGGTTTATTTTTTTTCCTTTATCTAAACATGATTTTATTTATTTGTCTATAACCAAGAAGCTAGTTAATTTCTCTCATCCTTGTTCCACTACCCCATATATCATCAGTGCCAGTCTAGCTCTTTATGTAAAAGTCTGGGAATATCCATAGTGAAATAAAAGAGCTCCCATAAAGATTCTTTAAATATTTTTATATATATATATATATTTTTTTTACGTTGTATATATGGAATGAGTTCCATTATTAACCATTAACTTGCAAACTTAATAAACACCATGTTTTAATAAAATAATAAGAATGCTTGAGTTATACATAGAACACTAGGAATGTGGCATGTATTTAATGATTATTGCTGTGGCCTGTTCCAGAATGATTTCTGCAAAATGTAAGATCTATGTTGTAAACTTTTTTGCCTGAGTACCTTTATTAAACTCAAACAATTTTAAAACATATATATTATGTTGTCTGAGTTGGATACTTTAGACATTACATTAGGAGTGACATGACATGCTGAAGTGTGCATTTATTAGTCCATGTTAACGTGAGGTCCTCAGCTGCAATAGTTTAGAGATATCCAGCTATTGAGGAATCTCTATTCTTTAACAGAGAGGCAGAAAAGGCCTTTTATAAAGCTCAGACTAAGAAAAGCTTCATCAGACTTGCCTGTCATTCCAAACTGTCCTCACTATGAGTTTAATTTTATTTAAAACCTTTATAAATTCACTGTTATCCGTATGGAACAAGCATCAGTGAGGAAAATGGGCAATTCCACCCTAGTGTTATCTTTCGATATGCTAAGCTGATTTCCCAGCTGGTGCAAGTTAAGTTATGGCAGTTATATTAAACGATGCCAATATACGCTAATTTAGAATGAGTTCCTTCATCATTAGCATGGGTATTTTAGGAAACCAATTTGGAACCATACATTATGTAGATTCTCTTATCTACTCATCATTTCCCTTCTGATATTTGATTAGGATATCGATTTCCTCTTATTAAAATAAATAAATAAATCATCCCACTCACCTCTTTTTACCCTCTACATCCTACAGCTGCAGAATCCCACCTGGATTAACAGATTGATTTATTGATAATAAACACATTGATCTTCTTTGCCCTTCTCAAAGCTGTACAGCTCCAATTTCTCTATCCCCAGGTTTTTTCTTCCACAGCAATTTTAAATATTAGCTCCTCTCTATTACCGGCACCATTCATGTGGATGCACTCTTCAAAGATTCATCTACTGTTTTTCAATGTTATTTTTTTCCAAATGGCTTTCCAGCATAGAACAAGACCTAAGTGCTCATGTAGATAGCAGCAGCAGTCTCCCTTGCTGAAGTGCTAAGATAAACAGGTCAATGCAAAAGGAGATATGATCCACCAGTAGATTTTATGAGATACTTCTGAAAGGGTAGGACTGGCTTAAAATAAAATCTCTGGGACACAGCTTGAGGCATCTCTATTGATAAATTGCTCCCTATATGGGCTTATTGTGTTGGACGAGAGGATATGTTATACATTCAGCCAGGTGTTATTAACTAATGATGATGACAAAGAGGAAATCACTAGAAAGTTACTTTATAGAAGGAAAAAAAAAAAAAAGGACAAAAAACACTGTAAAATCAAACTCTGAGGCAAAGAACAAAATTTAGAAACTCCATTAGAAAGACAGACTATATACACTACACCTAATATTTCAGAACATTTTGTTTGCAATGCTGATCATCATGATTTAACATTGGTATCTCCATAGCACCTAGAGATCAGCTAGGTTACAATTCTAGCAGTGGTACAAACTAAGTGACAGTCATTTGACAAAGACCTAACCTAAAAGCTGTTTCATAGCAATTTCTGAAGTTTCGTGATTTATTTTCACTATGAATGGGAACAGACTGAGATCAAGAGAAAGACTACATCAAAATATCCACTGAGTATATGTGGGGTTACTGCAGGGAATGCGGGAATCCTAGATCTGTTGTTGTCATTATGGCACTCCTCCCTAGTACACACAGTATGGTTATCCCTCTTACCTTTTCTTGCTATTGCCTTGCTTTGTATACGACGGAGTAATGTTCCATCCACGCCTCTTCACATCCAACAAAAGTGTTTATTGTAAAGGAAATGTTTTTTACTTTGATGAAATGACGTTCTTTTCCAAAATTTAAGCATAGAAGCCCAATTTACATAAGTGGTGGATAGAAACAAACAAATGAAAACAAACAACCCACAAATCCACCAGACCATGGCAAAATAATTTGGCATATACAAATGCTGTAACATGAAGAGCCTTTATAGTTAATTTAATCAAGATCTAACATCTTACAGAACCTAAAAGGGAAAGGCCTTGTTTCCCTTTCCTGACTTCTGCCCACCTGGGATTGCCATTCTTTCTTGAGGTTGTGTGTGATGGTTTTACTCAGGTGGGCAGCCGAGTTCCACCACAACCGCTCTCTCACTCCCCCTCCTCAAAGAGGAGCGAGGAGAAAATACAATGAAAGGGGCTCAAGGGCTGAGATAAGGACAAGGAGATCGCGCAATAATTATTGCGACGGGCAAAACAGACTCAGCATAGAGAGAAAGTAAGATTTATTGCTTATTACTAACAAGCTAGAGAAGTGAGAAACAAAGGAAAGAAACCAAAAGCACCTTCCCCCCCCATCCACCCTCTTCCACCTCCTCCCCCGGAGCGGCGCTGGGGAATGGGGGTTATGGTCAGTCTATAGCACTTCTTCTCTGCCGCTCCTTCTCGGTCACTCTTGTCCCCTGTGCTGTTGGGTCCCACCCACGGGATGCAGTCCTTGCCGAACTGATCCGGTGTGGGCTGTCCACAGGCAGCAGCTCTTCAAGAACTGCTCCATATATGGGTCCGTACCACGGGGTCCATCCCTTTGGAGCAAACTGCTCCAACCTGGGTCCCCCACGGGCAGCAGCTCCTGCCGGGTCACCTGCTCCTGCGTGGTCTCCTCTCCACGGGCTGCAGGTCCGGCCTGGAATCTGCTCCAGCAGGGGTCTTCCACAGGCCACAGTCTCCTTTGGGGCCCAGGCTCCACCGTGGTCTCCTCCACGGGCTGCAGCGTGGATCCCTGCTCCAACGTGGTACTCCATGGGCTGCAGGGGGACATCCTGCTTCACCATGGTCCTCACCACAGGCCGCAGGGGACTTCTGCTCCAGCGTCTGGAGCACCTCTCCCCTTCCTTCTTCACTGACCTTGGTGCCTGCAAGGCTGTTTCTCACTCCTCTCACCCTCCCAGCTGCTGAGTGGTGCAGCGTTTTTTTTCCCTGTCTTAAATACGCTCTCACAGAGGTGCAAAACAACATTGTTTATTGGCTCAGCTCTGGTCAGCAGTGGGGCCCTTACCAAACATGGGGCAGCTTCTAGATCCTTCTCACAGAAGCCACCCCTATGGCCCCCTGCTACCAAAACCTTGCCACATAAACCCACTACATTGTGGTACTCATCAGAACACTCAGGGTGAGGTCACTGTTCAACTCAATGCAATGCAAATCACTAACTCAGTAGAAACCTGCCTATTTGTTCATTACTGGATGACCAAGTAACAGAAAGGTATCACTGCTGATCATAGTGGGTCAGACAAATGCATAAGGAGTGTGGAAGAGGACGAAATACCCTCGCTTCAGTGGCAGAAAGTTATTACGGGTGTCTTGCACTACTCAGCCCATACCTGAGGTCACCATAGACAGATGCTGACATAGCTATATGCAAAATACTCTGATCTCTTATATGATGAATTTTTAACATTATATTAACCATGTGCATGCTTTCCTTGATTAGTTAAGGCTTAAGATGATAAAAACCACTTATTTAAACAACTCAACATCTGGAGCCAAACTTTATCACTTGGAAACATTATCAGAGAAAACTTTAAGACAGATCTAAGCCAGAGAGTAAGCTGGTGAAGCTCATGCAGTATTGCTTCCTGAACCAGAGCAGATGAAACAAATCATGGTAAGAAGTAGAACTTTACATTAACTTTCGGAAGGGAATGAAAGTCAGATGGATGTGTTCCTCACCCTTCTTCAGAATGATTTTAAGCTATTGCTGTGTATATTTACAGAGAGTAGATACTATGACCACATAAAGGGTAGTTTGGGTTTGGTTGTATTTTTTAAAAATCTCTTGCATTATTTCAACACAGGAAAGGGAAGGCAGAGGTTTAGAAAAGAAAAGGTAGGAAAGGACACAAAAAGACGCAGTTGGATTGGCATTGAATGTTAGCCAGATACCCAGTACCAAAACAGTATTTTCTGTCCCACATTAAAAAAGGAGTTCAGCTTTCTCCAGATGAAGGACTGCACATAATCAAAACACCACTTTTTCTGTGGAAGCAGAATCATCAATGTATGTCTGAAGGAGATCAGATCTACAACAGGAATAAATCCCATGTGTATTGAGGCTACATGGGTCCCTTGGAAAATCTTAACAACAAAGGAAGTTACATTTACAGAGAAAGTAAGTCCTTGTGTGGGAAAAACCTTCACATTTACTATTACAAATAACTAATAAATAAGATTACAAATATATAAAATTACATTTTGTAAAGTGAATTGAGGGATAATTTGGACACCCATTGCCTAAAAAAATTAAGTTGGAAAGGCCATAAATGTTGTCACAGTGCATAAAAATGTGAAGCACCTGTTTCTTTTGGCACGAAGTGCTGAAATGGATATTGCAGCCACTTCGTGGTTATATTATTTTTTTCACAGTTTAATGTTAAAAGGGATGACAACAGTATCGCCAAGTGTGTTCTGTAAGAGTCTTACCAAAACGCTATGGATAACAAGGGAAAACAACTCCCTTCCTTTGGATAAAACACCAGGTTATAATAAGCTTGGGATGAAGCAGTGAGATCTGTAGAGAGTGGGTACCAATAAATGAAGTGTTTTATTCAAGGCTGGAGAAATTTTCACCTTTATGGATCTTCTGGTATTTCTTGTTGGCCAGCTGCAGGGGAATGGTGACAGAACTTCTATGCTTCTCAGCATCTCCCAAAGGTAGAAGACAGTAGCTGGAGAAGTATATCAAGAGCACTGCTTTCTTCATGCGAAGTATTCATTATTGTACAAAGATGTGCAAAATAATCAACTTTTGATTTGTTCAGGTGCAATGCCAGACTAGTCCACAAATTTTACCTAGGTTAAAATGTTACATTCCAGACAGCTCATACAGTTTCTTGCAATAAAAATTTGTTATATTCTTCTTATGTACAACATTAAATAATTCAGTATTATGACTTTGCCAAATGTAGAAACTCACTTCTTGGAAATATTTTGCTGTGCTGAGGCTAAACAGTTCTGTAGTAAAACATCTGAAACTAAACTTAAACTGCCTTGAGAGGATGCAGAAAAAAACATATGTATGAGATCCTGCAAGAGAGAGAAAAAGGGTTTATGTTTATCCTCTTGCAAGCCCTACTTCAGGAAATATCTACAATTTGGGAAGAGATGCCTAATTCGTTTAAATCCATCTAAAGTCAAAAAAACCTTTCAACGTACAGTAAGTTATTTTGTCAACCAGGAAATGTTTTCCTTAGAATGCATTTTCTTAGATGAAGACAGTAAAACTGGCAGAGTTACTATTTGCTTATATTATTTACTTTTGTTAGAAAAAGATTACTAGCTTTGTTATAAAAGACCATATTCTTTGGCAATATTATATTGCATTGTGAATTAATGGCTTTCCTAAACAACAATCATTCCTGAGAGTGAGAGTCAGTATGATTTCCAGATTGTATTTGCCCAACCCATTGAGTAAGACTCCATTGCTTTTGAAGAAGTATGAGATGCCAACTTGACTTGCATATTTGGCTATCAGGGTTGGTAGCAAGGAGGAAAAATGTATTTACTCATAATTTGAGGAAACCGGGGCTGGATAGCTTTACAGATCTTATAAGTCCATGACAGCACTTCTTCTAAGTAGAATCACAATGAAAACAATGATGGCAAAGAGAAAAAGTTTTCTCTGAATTGTAAAGAGCTGAATATCTAGTGCGGGCAAGTGACATTAACGTAGCTGATCTGGCATTATCCTCTCTGTAACAAAGTTTTGAGCATCGGTTAAGGAAGAGAAATTTTCAGATCCTAAGAAGACTAAAATTGAAATAAAAATTAAAAATAGAATAAAAATAATAAAAATAAATACTAAAAAATAAATGCATAGAAATTAAATTATTAACAAAATATATGAGATGTACAGCATTTAAAGAATATAAACTTGTGTTCTCACATACAGCAGGACAGAAGAGAAAACTTATGTTTCATCCCCAAATCTCATATTCTGAGATGCATCATTGTGTAGAAAAGTAGATAATTTTTCTCTGTTGTTTTCCTGTAGATGAGATGTTATCTTCTCTCAGAGCAATTAGGATCAAAGAATATGCATATAACATGCCGTAATAAATTTGGTAAGAAACACGTCATGATATTCTATGGGCCATCTCACAGTTAGCATGAAATTATGCAATGATGTAAACACTCAGTATAGTTCTTGATTCATTTTCAATATAGTCCTTCATGATTTCCACTGATGTTTCTAGCATTTGATATTGTCTATATTATTACAGGAATGGACTCCCTAACTGGCACTTCAGTTCAACTTGTGATTTCACTTAGGAAATTATGAAAACATCACTGTAGCTTCTTACAGATTCACAAGCACACATGTACATAGAAGTAAATAACATATTTTTTGACATTGAGTGTGTGAAAGTCAGATGGATACTTTTAGAAGAAAATGAACCTCTCTGCATTGCAGACCTCTCTCCATTGTTCAGTGGATAAGAGGAATGCTAGTTTTAAGAGAATAATTAAATTATAATTAAATAATGTTAATTAAATAAAAATAATTAAATAATGATTAAATTATAATTTATAATAATAGTAAAATCTGTGAACTTTTGATCAAACAAAAATTTTCATGAAAATATTGCTGGGACTGAGGATAGCATGCCTGTTTAACCTGGAATGCTTCCTTTTCTAATGCCTCTACATCCAGTTCTTTTGCTTACAATCTGAAAATTCTTTACCATTCTTAGAGCCGAATTCCTTATTATTTATTGATCTATATGATTAATTAACATTTGCATCCACTGCAATGTGTCCGCGTTAATGTCTTTGTCACTAGAGGGCAGCCATCATCTTCTACAGAGCCAAGACAGCTTGTCATGGTAATCAAGTTCCAAGTGTCGTCACAGAGACATGATTCTGGATCAGTGGGCTGTGTCTCAGCTGTACTAATTTTCAATATAAGTAATTAGCAGATTTCTGAGATTTTATCTAGGGATCAAATTATGGCTGGCTGCTTCAAAGGCAGAATATGTAGACTTGTCAGTGTGGACTGACCAATGACATTAAGAACCAACATTAAGAGGTTACTGATGGAATAGAGCCCAAAACAAAACAAACAAGCAAACAAAAACAAAACAAAACAACAACAAAAAATACATTTTTTTTTTCAGTGAAGGAAATCTCAAAGCAGATTAATGAAACAGGAGCATTAAATGTGGCCAGAATGCTACCAAAAGCCTGATTCCATCTTGTATCTTCTCCACAATGGACAAATTTGTGTTTGTTCAGTCACCTGCAAAGTTCCTTTTGCTGACTGTGACTGGAAATAAATTGGTGAGTACGGCAGAGAAGCACTGAAGTTCAGCTGCAGGGCACTCATGCCCACCCTGGTATCCTGGTCCAAGCCAAAGGTTCATTGTGCTCCTGACTGCAGAACTGAGGGCAGGGTGAAAAAATAAAACTCTGTAACCAACCAACTGGACTTTCCTCCTACACAAAGCTTCATGCTGACTGTGGCCAACTTCCAAGGTTTGACCAATACACATATCCTACACAATTAGCAAGGGTTCTCTTGGCCTTCTTGCTTCTTTTTGAACTCTACATTTCCTTTTGTGTATCCGTGACAAAACAATCCTCACTTTTTCATGTATCTCGTGAATATTTTAAAAAGAATGAAAAATGTTGTTTTACTGGAAACTTATAATTCTCTTTTGCACTCCTGACAGTTCTGTATGTTGCAAATATTTTGTAAGGTATAAAATAGTTTTACTGCTATCTGTTGTACCAGACTGCTCAAACGCCATCCCAGCTGCAGAAGGATGTGCATGCACAATAGAGAACTTGACAAGATAAATAGCAATACATGCCTGTACATCAGAGACCAAAATTAAGTCTGTGTCAGATCAGAATTGAACTTGGCTAATCTGAAAATCTCCTTTAAACTCTCATTAAAATAAACTTCTGAAAATCTGACATATACATCACTTTTTATACCACTAATAGTGAGATTTGAGATTTTCAGATCTTGTGAACAAAGGATAAAACCTATTTAAAATCAGTAAAGTAGGTGGAAATGAAAGGAAAAAATCAGTATAACATACACAGATACACACATATATAACAGAAAAAAAAAAAAAAGTCATGATCAAATGCACTTTTATTTTATTTGGATGAAAATCCTAGTGGAGTACATGATACTGAAAGTGAATGCTAAAATCGTTGGACTAGGAAATGATGGGAGGTAACACATGCAGAGGAAGACATCGTATTTGTTTTTGTATTCTTGCCACTGATATTAATCAGCAAGCAATCAGCATTTCATATGGGTGGATATGGGGAGGGAGAGGGGATTTCACACCCAGCTCATATTCTACATTTCCTGTCCTTGATATGCAATCAAGCCTCAGACATAGTGATAACTAGCATTCAGACACCCCTGCAATTCTATAGGGTAAAAGAACATACAGGCATTTTCCCTGTGTGGGGAAATCTAAACTGCATTAGGGCATTGGCTCCTCTGTTTGATTTTCCAGTCTTCCCGCAAGAAGCAGCCTTGGCTCCAAAGGTAAGCATATAGGTAGCACGTTTTAGGGCGGATGGGGCATGATCTCAGGTGAGAGGATGGGAGAAGCGTCTCCCTTGGTCAGTTTTGTGAAAACCTAACACCTCCCCTTAATCACACCAGCAGCTCTCTCCTGTGACTAGAGCAGCTGGGGAAAAGTCCTAGCACCACAGTGACACACAGGCACACATTTCTCTTTCACTTCTTTTAGGAGGGGGACAGCCTTTCTGTCTCACCCACGCAGGGTTCCTCTATGCCTGACATTAATTCCTGACATGGTTCAAAGTCAGGAGGAAGAACTGAGAAATACTTCAATGCCAATAACCAGTAATTCAAAGGAAGTGTTATTTCAAGGGCTTGAAGAATACTACAGGAGTGAAGGGTGAAGTCCTACCGTCTTAAAAGAAAAGCACAAAGAAAGCATGATCACTTGATAAATAATTTAACTGACAAGAATGTGAAAGAAATTTTTGTATATTTCTCTAGTGTTATGAAGTGGGTTACAGCATTGAAAGGTTCTTCATTCATTAGAAAAAAAATATTTAGTCAAAAATACAAAAACCGTAAGTGTCACTCTTTGGGAACAAAGGGAAAAAGTTTCACATTTTTTTCCCATTGCAGGAAAACAAGCATTTTTAGGTTCCATGGCATAACATGATTCTCTTATTCCTTCTTTTTTATTATTATTATATATTATTTAAACATTTTTTATTATTCTAGATTTTGACATGTAACTTCTCATACACTCAATGCTTAATACTCAATATAAAAGCACAAAAAAAGCATGCTAGAGGTTTTTATTTTTTAATATGAACCAAACATGCAATGACAAAAATAAAGGTTTCAAAGTTATTGCATTTTCTTTCCTACTGTCACTTTAAAAATAATTTAAAAGAGAGATCTATAATAAGGAAGGGGAGTAATTCATGATACTTTCTGTGTCAAATCTTTAATTCTTTATTACTTCAGTGTTGTCTAATTTAATAGAAAAAAAAAAAAATAGTTATCTTTATGTCCAGATGTTTAATGACATTTAATTCTGGCTTCTAACGGAAGAATGTGCTTAAGAAGCAGATTTTAAAATGAAGGAACAACCAATGTGTGTTTTATTACATAATCATAATGACTTTTTAGTCTGTCTTTAATCCTTCTACTCAACCAATAAACTAATTCAAACAAAGAAAAACCCTTCTGTATGAGTCTCTATTGGTTTCAAAACCATGTGACACCCTAGACTGGCACCAAAATATGAACAAGTGGCTTATACTAAATTCAGAAGATCAATGAAGTATATTTAAAGTAAATTTCATAAAATTTAATTTACACATATATTAGACATGGGCAAAGCCTTTCCATAAACCCTTTGGTCAGCACAAGACTACAATATATTCCTAATTGTCTGTCATGTTAATGCACCTTTCTGTAAATTTTTACTAGTTACAGATCAGATGCAGCTGTCCATGCTATTTGTATCTTTTTGTTGTTCCAAAGTTATTATCAAACTGTTAGTAAATGCCTTCCCCTATTTATGTGATGAAGAAGGGGAGTGCTATAACTTAAGTGAATGTTTCTGCTAAATATTTTTTAAGCTCGTTCATTGTGAGTCTTAATGTGACATTTACTGCCTTTGAAAATATTCACATTATTTTAGGGTGACAAGCTTTAGTCATTCACAATTGACTTGTTAGTGAAAGCATGCAAGATTGATTTGAGATTTCTTGGGTTTTGTTTTTTTTCCAAATGGACAAAAATATTTTGGCTTTTAATATGACCAGCAACTGAAGTTTGCTTAGTTAAAAGACTTTGCTTTGGACTAATTTTCAATTGCATTTACACACACAAAAAATCTATGTTTAGAGGTAGCACACCTACAACAGGAATGCAAGCTCTCAAGACAGACAGAATTAACATTCTGTTTCACAAAGGACAAAGACAGCATGATGTTTATTTTGCTTGGTGGGCTTTTAACAGTATCCTAATGTACTGCTTGAATTTGGGTCACCTACAGGAAAAATGGTATTTATGCCTGCATGATAACACCAAATTATGTTTTTTTGGTGGACAAAGAGAAAAAAAATCTCTTATTTAACAAAATATTCACAATGTAAGTGAACCTCATATTCTCATATCATATTAATTTTAACAGAAATTTTAGAGATATTATTTTTTGTGAAATGTGATGTTGCACTTTCTCTCATATAACAAATAGCTATACAGAGCTTCAAATTACACTATCATATAGATTTCTTTGTTGTGGTGTTTGTTGTTGTTGTTTTTTCCAAGTGGTCAGCAATTTTGTGGTAATGTTAATAGTTGTTACAGATTTAAATGGGCATTCTGTGTCTGTAACTGATTGACAAGATCAATAATTTTAAGATCAAATACTAACAGCAGTCTGTTTTTTTTCTTTAATCACTGTCTTTTTGTTTTATACCCATGCCTACAGCAAGATCCTGTTTTCTGTATGTAGACAGAGTTTCCTGCTGTGTGCTGTCGAAAGAATGAGAAGACAAGATGGAGAATCAATTTAAGAAAAAAAGCTTTAGTTGAAAAAGCTTTGCTGTAGATCAATGGAGTCTAGCTAGTTAAAATATCTTTGGTAGCAGATATTTTACAATCATGAGCTTGGACATAATCAGTTTGGTTTCCCCTATTCCATTCAAATAGTATTTTGCTTGATTACAATAATAATAATAAAAAAAGTATGCAAATACTATTATTGTTTTGACAGCTGAATATCTTTTGGCTTTGTTGTGGAACAATAAAAGCAGTTTTAAAATATATTTTCTTGATATACAGAAAATCTAGGCTTTTATTAGCTCTCTTATTTTAAAAGAGACAGTATTTACTTAAAAGAGGTTGTCTGTTACAGAAGAGCAGGCAAGCACATTTACCCATGGAGAGATCTAATAGCACACGATTCACAACTTGGCACTTAGGGGATTTTTTTTCATTGACTCATTTAGTCTTTTATCACTTATTTGTTTAAACAGGTTTCATAGCAAACACAGGATGTGTACAAACAGATATAAAGCACATGGCTTTGCCAGCAGATTTATCCATATACCTGATATTTATTTAATTGGGTTTCACTAAATTTGCATACCAGCAGTAATTAGTTGTTTCAAAATTCCTAATAACACAGAGTGAAAATTTTATGAAACTTTTTTTTTTTTTTTTTTTCTTCCTTAAATACATATTTAGGGTTGTTTAGAAACAATTTAACCACTTTCAGGTATGCTGTTAACTCATTCCTGGTTATAAGAAAGTCACAAGGCATTTCAACTCTACCACCTAAACAAGAAATGTATACTTAAATTACTAACAAATAAATCAAGCCTGCATTTGGTTTGGAAAATAGTCTGATACAGTGCTAACTGAACTTTCACTTAAATGTATTGTTGGCATTAAGGCCTTTTACATTGAAGACATCTTCCTTAGATGCTTAGGAATTATGTCTGGATTAAAATATTACCTATTGATTTTATCTGTCCAAGCAGCAGGGAGAAGTTTGCAATTCAAAGTATAATAGCTTAAAAACTGGAGCAAGGGAAATGGATTTTTAAGAAGTCTGAAAATAAAACATGTATTGTATGGATAATAATATTGCTAACAATTATTATTGTTATGCTAATTCTGGACAAGTTTCCCACAAGAGAGTGGTGATTTTGAGTGTGTTCATTTAGGGATACTAAAGCAGATACCATTTATGGGGTCAAGTTCCCAGGAAGATAAGACTATTCCTCTTCTGAAAATCAATCTCTTACAAACATTTTTTTTCAAAGTTGGATAGCTAAAATCACTAATGCCTTCCAAAACGCTGGTTAGCAAAATAGCGTTAATCACTGCAGGCTATATTTCATTGGTCTCCGAGTCTGTTACAGAAGTTACT
Organism: Nettapus auritus; assembly: GCA_011076525.1. NCBI lineage: Eukaryota > Metazoa > Chordata > Aves > Anseriformes > Anatidae > Nettapus > Nettapus auritus. The sequence continues at coordinate 18,827,060 of CM021772.1, read as the reverse complement.
GCATCTGTGGGAACTTTGTCTTTTGAATGAAAAAGAGTGCTGTGGGCTCTTAAATATTGGATTTATTGCATACTACATGCATTATTTCAGATCCACTTCTCTTTCTGTAAATATGAGGGCACTGATATTTAAAGGGCCTCCCCATTAAATGTAAACATCTGTAATTCCACTGAAAGGCAACTGAAATTATTTAGAAGGGACGTAAAATAATAATTGAAGTATAAACACGTACAGAGAATGTTACCACTGTTACAGCAACTTATTGCATTTCAATAACAGTGGTATGTAAACCCCTCATCATTGTGATTGAATATGCCAAAATATGCTTTTGTGTATGTATGCACATTTATGTAGACATATATATGTGTAGTAAATCAGTTACAGGTTATTCTCATCTTTTCATGTCCTTATGATATGAGCAGTCACGACTCACCTGGGATTCTCTGCATCTATTTTATCTCAAACCTATGAAGCTTCAAAAAAGGAAACTAAAACAGAGGCAATGAGGTGTCATACAAACAGGTTTCAGGTGCCTGAAACTATATTGTTTGATGAATCCTGGCAAATTACTGGAACATTCTTTCCATTCCTTCATCAGCTTAATTTGGATCATGTGCTTTCCTTGGAAAAACACATGTAAAGTCCACTGAAGGAAAATTGTGTGTCTGTACAATATGGATTTTTATTTTTATTTTATTTTATGCAGGAGATACCGGAAAAGCAATCAAGCCCACTTGCACTAGATTTTACTATTAAAAAGCACAACTGTGGTTCTGCCTCTAGGTGGGCTTTAGATCTTTACTCATTTTAATACTGAATGCAAATATGGCCATGAGGGAAACATCTGTTTTTCCACCTTATATGGGAATGGCTTTGTTCTCACCAAGTGCACTTTTACAGGAGTGCACCTGTATAAAACCAGTATTTTTGAGTAATAATATTTCTCATATGTCATGAAAATTAACAGTGCAAAGGATGGGTGCAAAAAGATCTCAAATCTCTTGATGTTTTGGTCTTTACACTGGCAAAAGGTTTTCTGCAGAACCTCAGTTTCATTAAAAATACAGTCACTAGTCATTTCTTTTACAAAGAGACTTCCCTATATAAATTAATGATGCACTCTTGTTCTCTTTAAGCCTGCCCTCCAGAAACAGTAGAAGCAGCCTGCAAGCCACACAGCATTGAAGCAACAGTAAAGGTGCAAACTATATCCCCCCATTCATCTTAATGGGGTGTTAACTTCTAATCCTAGTTGGGACCATAAAAATACTAGCTTCATTAACTGGAGCAGTTGAAGAACCAACTTAACTATTTCATTGCATATACTTTGACATCTAATCTCTTAACGTGCTTGCTCATTGCATAACAACCATTATTATCTCTATTATTATATAATATTATAAGAATATAATATAAGTAAAGCCTTGTGTAAAAAAGTGGGCTATAAATTAAGTAAATAATCTCCTCCACTATAACACTTTTGATAAGTTGTTGAATAACTTTCTGAGGAAAGAAAGGGTAATGTTCTGATAAAGCAATGAAGTGGGAATTTTAGGTGCTGATAATTTACTAGCTGCTGGATACAAGCCTCTGCAGATGACCTTGGGAAGTTCATTTGCTCCCTCCTTGCCCTCATTTAAGCCTGTGGTCATAATAAAAAGAATTAGACTCTACCCAATCTTACAAGTGTACTGTGGGGAAAAAATGAAGCTCCATCTAGTCGAAGAATGCTACAGAAAAGTCCATAGATAGGAAAAGTTGTCAAAATTTCAATGTTTAAGTAATTTTAAGGTGAGGTTGGCTAAAGAATAAAAAATGTATTTAAAAAGCAAAGAGGTGAAATAACCTGAATTAAATAAATTGATTCAGTATGAGATATTTGTGGGTTAAACATGAGATCCATCCTTATGCATAAATGTTCCCTGTCTCAAGGCCATAAGAATATATACTAACACAAGATAAATTCTTGAGTAACACTGATGAGAAATTATCAGATGTTGACCTCAATTCATGCCCTTAAACCAAGAAAATCCATTGAATCTTGAACGGTAACATTAGATAAAAATTTAAAGAAAATTTTGGATAACACCAGTAAGGAAAGAGAATTAAGATTTAGACAAAAGTTTTAAAACTATTGATGTTTTCCCCTGGTAGCAAGCTGTTTATGGACCTAGTTCAAGTGAAAATTCATCTAAACCTTTTAACATTAGATTGTCAAGTTAAGCTTAGGAATGCACCCCTCAAAACCTGGGTCCTGAAGGTATACTTAAAGCGCATTTCACATGTATTATGTATTCCTGAATTAAGAACGAGGACATGGTGTGGTAGCAGCAATAGGTAACAGAGGGAGCAGGGAAGGGGCGATAAAAGGTAGAGTATTTCATGAGAAAAGGAAAGGAAAGGAAAGGAAAGGAAAGGAAAGGAAAGGAAAGGAAAGGAAAGGAAAGGAAAGGAAAGGAAAGGAAAGGAAAGGAAAGGAAAGGAAAGGAAAGGAAAGGAAAGGAAAGGAAAGGAAAGGAAAGGAAAGGAAAGGAAAGGAAAGGAAAGGAAAGGA
>CM021772.1:18783673-18821365 GCA_011076525.1 Nettapus auritus | reverse complement strand
TTGCCTTGCCTTGCCTTGCCTTGCCTTGCCTTGCCTTGCCTTGCCTTTTTTTTTTTTTAAGAGCTAGCTCTCTTGTCTTAGAATAGCTACTTTAAGATCAAGCTTTAGTTTTGTTTCCAATAGCAATTAAACCTTAACCCATATTCTTTTTCTCTGAAGCACATTATAAGTTGAACTTCAGATGATATTTCAGAAATAGATTTGTCTTCATACACATTTCCCAAACAAAATCTGATGCTGCATATTGGCCTCTGGAAGCTAGCTAAGATTAAAAAAAAAAAAAGGTATGCACCTGTAAACTGCAAGACAAACAGTAAAAATATAAAATCAATAATAATATGCCAATAAAAATGAGATGACAGAGCCTGCAATATAAATGCAACTATATGGCCCTTTCTGGGATACTGTCACAGTGATCAAGGGAATGATGTTAATGATAGTTTTCTTTTGGGGGTGGAGGGTTCTATGGGGGTTAATAACAGGGTTTCAGTTACAATTTTGAAATTGGAGGCTGTTCTTTGTGAAACTAATAGGTTAATACTTCATTATTTTTGCATCTAAGGCATAACCTAACTCCAGGCCTTTGGATTTTTGGTAGCATACACCCTGTAGCTGTAGCATAGATATGACTGAAAGAAAGGCATAAGACAAAAAGATATTAAGTTTGGAGACAAGTTAAGCACTAGAGATATTGCAGTAGGGTGACAAACTTTACAATGATAAAAAAAAATAGAAGGTATAACCTGAAACTAGAGCTTTCTTCTGGAGAACCAGGACAAGTTATGAAAGTGTATGGCTACATACTGCTTTGCTTTTAAAATATCTTTTTGCTTTTTCTGTGTACAACTTTTGTGACAGAGACAATGTGCATGTTGAAAATATGGAGTAGCAATGCAATGTTAATTACTACATACTCTACTACTCTTTCAACAGAAAAAGGAATTAATTAAAAATTCGAATCCTTCTTGAATGCCTAGATATTGAGAGAAATGTTAGTGAAAAGCTTATTATTAAAAAACAAAACCCCCACCACATAATAGTTTTGGATTAAAAAGTTCATATTTCTATTTGGCCAAAGCTCCTCTGTCCCTCTTCAGATAATAAACTTTGCATTTTTAATAGTTTCTTTCTTCACTGCAATAGGAGCAATAATATTAATCCTAAATAGTTAATTTCCAACTGGTATATTTTGGTCATTGATCAGAACAAGACCAATTTAATTTATACCACAATGACTGCCTTCATGGTACCCAAACCATGTCAAGAGGCAAAAAAAAAGAAAAAAAAAAAAAAAAAAAAAAAAAGTTAATTATTAGTAATTTCTTTTTTCCTTTATACTGGCTGAGGGTGTGTTCTGAAGGTTTCAGTGTTGGTTTGTAAAATAAATAAATAAAGAAATAAAGAAATAAAACCATGCTGGGTCTGTTATGGCCTGCTTTAATTGACACTTACCCTAGGAGGGCATGGTGCCAGAGTCCTTACAAACCTAAAGTCACAAACCTTAAGTTCAAATAACTCTCTTGGTATTAAAAACACTTAAAAATTTTGTTCACTCTGACCCTCTTTGGGGTGCACTTAGTAAGCCAAAACAAATGAGTTTTCACATAGAAACCTTCACAACCTTTTCCTGTTTTTAGCCTGGATAGTACCCAGGCTAAGCGCATCTCACTGGCTATAGGTGTCTAGACACTGTGCAGAGACTACCTTCGAACTTTCACGCAATATTTTCTGGAGACTTCTTCGTGCCTAAAGTATATCAGCTCAGATAAGTTCATGTTAAACATACTAATACAGTGACCTGATTTTCAGACTGAAGCTGGGTGATGTATATGAAATCAGAAAGTGCATTGAGCACCATATCTGAAGCCACCTCTAGAAAGAGGCTTGATCATCATGAACCAAACAAAGGTATTTGCTGCAACCTGCAGATGTAAGAGGATATCAAGATATAGTTTCACTCACAGTGGAGAAAATTTACCTACTTTGCATCCAGTAAGGGCATAGATAAGTTTGAGACTGATTGCTACATAGATTTTAAATAATGATGATGAAGCCAGGGAATGTAGCATGACAGCTCATGGCCGAAATTCAATATTTAGGTCAACATATTTCAAAATTAGAAGGAACTAGCAAGATTATCAAGTCCCACATTTTGCTCATCACTTTCTTGCTCTTTATAAGCCATTTGTGTGTCAATAAATCTTATATTCCGAAAAATAAATAAATAAATAAATAAAGTCTCTAATTTTTAATATGAATCATCCTGACATAAGATTTCTATCACTAGTTTTGACTTCACTCTTCTAGGTCAAAAGAACTTGTTTAGCTCTGAAAAGTGCATGCATACTACAATGAAATCACCTTTCAAACTTCTTTGTCAAACTAAGCAGATCAAGCTCCAGGTATGTACTCAAAAGCTTGAATTATTTATGTTGCTTTTCTTCACTTTTTTCAATTTTAAAAGATCTTGCTGTGCACTTAAACTTTCATACATATGTGCATCACATTGGCTACATGGATTAAAAAACACATTCCTGTTTTATCATGGTCAATATCAACTGCTTTTGCTACAGCATTGCATTTGAATTTCACGTTAAGTTCTTTTTAGAATCACTGCTTTCTAGCACACACCAGGGTTTTCACATTTGTTCCTGACTAATAACTTTTGCATAACCTTAAACTACAGTTTTTCTACAGGATAGCCTACATCACCAAGCAATCCTGATCACTGTTTAACTGATCTCTTAATTATTTACCACTCTGCTGACTGGGCCGTCTCATTTAAGTTTTCCTAGTAGTGATTCAGAAATGATTTCCAAAGCCAGATGAATAAACATGAATCAGGTCTTATTTCATGTAATGTATATGTGATGGATGTAGTCAATTGATGTGATACAGCTGATTGTGATTGATGTGATACAGTTAATATTTGAGCATTATATGGTTGTGAGTGCAATCCTTTCACAATCCTAGCTGCCCTTTTTCAGCCAGACTTTTAACCATGTATCCCAGTCCAGAGCAGGGTGGTACATCTATAGGTGGCGCCTTCTCCCTGCGTATAGCTGCATAGCTGCACCTACGCTTGGGCTCAAAATTCACAACCCATAGTTTATGGGCAAATTTTGACCCCCTTTTTCACTCTGTGCGTGATTTATTTATTTATTTATTTATTTATTTATTTTTTCCCAGAAGCAATACATGATATTTATGAAATTTGATCACTTTCTGCAATTGTGTGAAAATGTCAGCCTATCGATTAGTCATGGGCTGTTGATTGCAAGAATTCACTCAAATGCTTGGTATTCATCATTCATTATTTGAGTGGTGTGGCAAGGTTTCTGAGTCAAATAACATTTTTACTTTTCCCTGATTGATTAATTGACCTTTAAAAAGCTACTTCAAGCTCCTTTCCAAAACAAAATTTTGCACATGAGGGATGGCGAGGTTTCTTTCTTATGTCTTGTCTACTTAAGAGTAAAGTAACACCTCAACAAGCAAAGCAGAGCTGACAAAAGCATGAATTTTTTTATTTTTTTATTTTTATTTTTTTTTTGGTTACTTTTGGCAAGGAAATAGACAATGTTATTCAGTGTTGGGGTAAGGCTTCAACACCCTACAACACACATACACTTCCTGGGCTCAAACTAACCTACATTTTTGGTCCTTTTACATGCACTATTAGCCAGGGCTTCTGGGGAGTGTATGGAGAAATGCAAAACCCACAGTGATGATAGCTTGTAATGGCAGAGAGGATTTTTAAATGCAGGTTGGCTTAGTTCCTTCTTTGAAAACATATTTAATACGGCTGATAAGAAGGCTTATGGGTACATTTTATTATTTAAATCTACATAAATAGCAAAGCAATTTATAATAATGCATTACAAATCCCCAGAGTTCCCACCTACATTCCAGCTCTCACAGTTATTCCCATTTTCTAACAGCCTGGGGAAAAGCAAGTCTTGCCATATCAATGATCTGATGACAGGAAAGTAACATCACTGTTTCTGACAACAGAAGCAGATTATCCAGTGACAAACCTGAATTATCATATCTTAAAAATGCCAGACCTAATTTTTACCAATTTAATGCATCAGCCAATGTAACAAGTTATCAAGTAGGTAACTCATCTGGGCCTTTCCTATGCATTGTTTACATCTTGGTGTAAGTTCCTCCTACAGAAACTACTGTATACATTGACAAGGAGATCCTAAGAAACTAAGTCTGGATTCAAGGTGTTATAACTTCAGTGCTGATTTTTTGACATCTCTGGAAATATTTTTCCTTACCTCAGAGAATCTTTCTTGTCACATTTCCATATTTTCTTTCCTTCTAGAGGACAACATAAAAATACATAATACATATATATAGGTTGATGTATATCTATTTATGAGACACTTCTGCTGCTGCAAGTACATCGTTAATCGTTTAGGTATGCTCGATGCTAATACAAGTCACTACAAAAGGCCATTACAAGTTTTCTAACTTAAAAGTTATTGTAAATGCTACAGAAGTCAAGCCAGAGACAATTTATGGCACTAATGTTTACAGTGCTGAACTGAATTCCTAGGAAGAATACATTAAAATGGACAGTTTATATATTAGTGTGTTATTTTTCAGAATTTTCTGGTCAAGAGGAACTGGCTATGTCTTCGAGAGTTCTTTGAAAGTTTGGCTAATCATTTCTCAGTGGAGACAGCATAGGTTGTTTGTAAATGAATACAATACTACAAACGATCCATTTACAGTATATTGGAAATATTTTAAAAAATATGCTTACCGTTGACCATAACTAAAGGTATATACAAATAGATATAACTTTTAAAAGTTCTACAACCACTTAAATTGTTCTCTGGAGTTAAATTTGGTGCTATTAAGATTCAGAAACCAGTGAAAAAGAAAGTTATTCTCTATCAAGATCAGATCAGGAGAAAAAAAAAAAATCAAAAATTTAAATCCAAAACTCTTCTGTATGCCACATATCTTCACGAAAATGTGTTTTGCAGACCTGCAGGTAAACTGTTGCTGCTGCTACTTGAGTTATCTCCTAGAGGATGCATTCATTAAGATAAATGGATTGTTATGTTTCTAGAAGTGTTTAGTTCTGCTATAAGAGACCATCTGTTTTCTGAAAAACATCCTTGCTTATATTTGTCGGCACATTATTTTATTTATGAATTTAAGCTTTGCTTTGTTGTGTTTTTTAAAAGCTTTTAAATAAACATCATAACAAATTACTACAGTCTAAAAATGGATGCAAATTACGTAACTTTATTTGATTTGATTTGATTTTAATTTAGCTCTCGATTCTTTATTTTTTTCATGCCCCACACATTTTTAGATGGAAAAGTAAGTATGTTATTTCTCTTCCAGAGCAGTCCATGAGTTCACTGTCTGTGGTTATGTCTCCTGGCTAAGGGTTGTAATTTTGAAATTCCTATGAAGTCGTTGTGTACTGAAGTTGATTGGAACTTGACACAAAATATGGATTGCTGATGAGCATGGAGCAGTCACTGAGCACAACAGTCACAGATGGCATAGAAGTAAACATATAGGAGATAAGACCACCCAACTTTTCGTGATGGATCTATGAGAGAGACTTGATATTTTTTGCTTTCAGAACTCAGAGCCCCAGGAAGAAAAATGCTGCAAGTTACTGTTGCGTACTACATGAATGAACCATGTTTTGCATGAAGAGATTAAGAATGAAGTGTTATAGCCATTGATCCTACTGATTAAGGATTTATTTTTATGAGCACCATAAGAACACACGTACTCAGAAAGACTGATCTGTGAATTTAACTCCTCTCTAGTTAAGTTTGCAACAGAACCATATACCCTGCAGAGGGAGACCATCAGGAATTTTAACACACAAGTGAAATACTTACAATATCTATCACATATGTCCATTAGTGATGCATGTTCTCTAAATGAGTATTAAAATATTTTGCTTGGTAGATTATATTCAAGCAGCTCTTTCCAAACAAAGGAAAGAGCTCATTTGTGTTTATTTATTATTTATTTATTTATTCTAAATTATTTTAAATTATTTTATTTATTTATTATTGTTAATTTGTGTTTACTGTATAAAATGTTTCTTTTGTTCACTATGAAGATAACCATAACTCATAGGTAAATGAATATTCTGGAAAACTGTGTTTACGAGTTTAAAATGTACAATTTAAGAATGACTTATATTCTCTTTAAAATTAACATTTCAGCAAACATGCCTGTAAGACTAATAAACCCAAAGAACATTTGCAAAAAGTAAACACAATAGTAGTAAACACAGCCAAGTCAGGTTTACTATGACCACATTGTAAGTATATATCAAACAAATGCATTTACTTTAAATTGTCATTACTATTATAATAAAAATTCTGGAAGTTTTCTAAGCTATTCTTCCAGATCGATGTCTATAATGCATCCTGCCTAAATAAGAAAAATTTCTCAAAACCATCAGGAAATTCTATGTCTTTTGCTTTGCACCCAAATTCTGTAAAACTTTAAGACCTTCCAATTTTTATAAGAGTTTATTTGTAAATGCTTCAGAGAGAATTTCACACTCCCACTGCTTAAGTCAAGGCAATTGAAATTTTGCATGAAGAAATGCCAAAGTCCCAATATTTAAACCGTATTTCTTCAGTGCAGTTCCATGCAGGAATCAACATTAGAAAATTGCCATTGCTGTCCTGCCACCTGAACATTTCAGAAAACCACTGTTAGTATCCAAAACATTAACTAAATAAGAATGCCTAAATGCAGTTTCACCAGGATTAAGGCTGTATTGTAATGCATGTATAAAGAAAGACAGAGAAAGGTTTAACTTTGTCTCGTCTAGTTCTTCAATCTCAATAAAACACATATTAAATTTGTTTCAGTGAAGAATGGCAATGTATGTTTCTGTAACACATTGCTTACTTTGGACTTAAAATCTTGATCTATCTAAAACCTAATGTAAAGAATCATGCACTGGAACCTCCTTCATTTTTACCCATTTCATATAATATCTTCTTACTGGGTTATTAGTTATGAATTATCCACATTTTATGCTTGACAATAATCATGACATTGCACCTGAGAAGTCCCTTTTTCTGAAGAAAATGTTTAGGAGTGTGTGTGTGAGAAAGTGACAGACAAATTTCAGTTGCTTACTGTACAGTTGTATCTCTGGTTCTTCTAATTTGCCTTGCATGTAGTCCTGAACCTCCATGCAAACCTTCAGGGGCTGACCATAGAATCACAGAATCATTCAGGTTGGAAAAGACCTTCAAGATCTTCTGGTCCAACCATCACCTCTACTACCAATGTCACCCAGTAAACCATGTCCCTAAGCACCACATCTTCCTTAAACAACCCCAGAGATGGTGACTCCACCACCTCCCTGGGCAATCTGTTCCAATGCCTGACTACACTTTATGAGAAGAAATGTCTCCTAATTTCCAATCTAAACATCCTCTGGAGCAACTTGAGGTCATTTCCTCTAGTCCTATCACTAGCTATCTGCAAGAAGAGGCTGACCCCCAGCTACCTACAACTTCTTTTCAGGTAGCTGATGATTGCTGTCCCTTGTCCCCAGGAATCTCCTTGTTTGTTAGGAGTCCCCATTTTGAAGTACAGGAATTAAAGAGAAGTTTTTTTCTGGACCCCAGGAATAGTAGTGAATACAACAATGTGAAAATAAATATATAAAAGAAATAGAACAACAGTTACAGTTTACTGAAGCTAGGACAAAAACTCTTTGGAAAAAAAAGCAATACCCCAAAGTAGTAGATACAGCCTCAATGGGTTTAAGATGGCCAGATCACATTAAATATGTTATTTTTGTATCCTTGGATATTGCTAATAAATTTGGTATGACCATTTTTTTCCATGGTGCATATAGTGCAGGTCTTAAGAAAATTGGCTTGTAAATCTTAGTTTTTCCCCTAGGCCATTGCTCTTGAGAGTTCCTGATTTCCTTTAGTCTGAGACTGAATAACACTGAGCCACTGGGACTTGTTAATTTGAGCTCTATTAAAGAATTGTCCAATGTTTAAACAGAATCAACCATAAATCAAATATGTGGCACTCCATTCGTTTTGGGGTGATCTTTTTGATCATCACCTATGGTGAATACCACGGCTCAAACTACACTTGCCTCTGCCTCAAAAAAAAAAACCACTCAATTTTTGTAGCCTTGGGCATAGGCAAAGACAAAAGTGTCTCTTACCTCTCATTCCTATGACAGGGCAAGTATATTGATGGCTCCTATCAATGCGATCGAGCCAGTACAGAGCAGGGCACAGTTTGGCAGGTTTTTTTGAGAGAGAAATTTTCATGGATCCTTCAAGACTCTTGTCTAAGAAATGTCAATAATGTAAAAAACACTACCTGTACTATTTGTTCAGAGAAATCAACAGTGTTACTAAACAGCTAGTTTATCTACAGGATAGAACTACAAAATTGGCCTGAAGTATTCAACTACTGAGCGAGTGATAAAACACAGATGTGATGAGGGAAAATGCTAAGGCAGCTGCACTGGTGAGAAAGTGCCTTAATGTATAATAGAAGACTAAATCAAGAAATAAAAATCAAAATAAAGCATAGTAATGAAAAAAAAAAAAAAGTTTGTTTAAATAGCTGAGATTCAAAATTAGAGTTTGATAAGCAACTCTGATCCCAAATATCCAGTTTAAGATACCCAATACATTCATTACAAGTCTAAGTTTCAGAAGATTAGAGTGGAAGTCTGCTTTGCAAGAAGCAAGCATATGTTTTGCAATTAGACAATTTAACTTCTTGATTTCCTTCCCAAACAGGCCATTGGATTGTTGCATGATTGTCCTTAGATGCTTGGGGTGTCTTTTATTATTATTATTATTATTATTATTCTGTCAGTCTCTGCAGGTGTTTAATATTCAAATCTGAAGAGAAGTTTCTGTTTTCTGAAATTTCACTTATCAAACATTATATTGGTATCCCTGAGACATCTTGCTCATTTCATTGAGCTGGACAGCAATTAAGTTATGACCTAAGCTATCAGTTCTAATAACGGGTAACTGTAATCTTACAACTGTGAAACTTCATTGTTAATAATGCTATTAGGGATGTAATATCTCTATCTTTCCCTATTCAAGCTGCAGAAACAGAAAATTGAAGGAACAGAAGTGTGTTGGCTTTGGAAATAAGTCATACTGACATTTATAAATCTGAAATATCAGATTTAGTCTCTGTCCTTACTTTGGCAAGGCTCAATGGAGTAGACTAGCCCTCAGAAAATGAAAGGCTTAAAGTATAATTAAGGCATGAAAGTCCCCCCATATTATGCATTGACACACCAGCATATTTTGTAATTTGGTTTATATATCCATACAAATTAAAGTGCACATTTTCTTTTTCAGAATGTCTGTAAAAAATGCTTGAAACAACTCCTGTTCCACTTCATCCTTAAAAAAATTAAAAAAAAAAAAATTAAATATATAGAGTTAAATGAATAATTTTGTGTTGTCCTCCATGCAGATCCTAGTTCCAATTTGCTAAAGAGAAAACGTACTTGTAACTACTCACTTCCCAATCAGGAAAACAATACTGTGCAATACTAAGATCACAGAGGCAACTAAATCTAATAAAACAGTAGTAATGGGAGACTTCAACTGTCACCATATAAACTGGTCATATGTCATATTGGGACAAGGTTTAGGAAGCAATTTCTTGACATTTTAAGCAATTGTTGCTTGGAACAGCGAGTTCTAGAGCACACAAGGGGAGAGGTTATGGCCCTAAGTAAAAAAGAGAGAGTTATTTCAAGAACTGTAACTGAGCCACTATATAATAGTGCCCAAAACACAATTACATTCAAATCCTTGGGGGAGGGACTGTACAATAACCTGACATTAAACTTTAAAAAGAAAAAAGTGCTAAGTATAGGGAGATCACTAAAAAAAAAAAAAAAAATTAAATGTTAAAATAAAAGTACCAAAACAGAACCCCTAATGCCTAAATTAAAAGGCAAAGTAGGAAACTGCAACTCCGGAATCTGCAACATGGCAACCTATTTTGCCTTAGGCATCTCTGAAGACACATGGTCTTAAACAAAATTGGAAGTAGGAAGGATTGGCAGAATTAAAGTCTCTATTGATGTGAAATCAAAGATGGTATTTCTTAAGTGTTGACATAGCTGCATCCATTTTAATTGTGGCATGAGATTCATAGATCTTCATCCAAAATGAGAAACCTCTACTCTTTAATCTTTAACAATATATGTAACTTGCACGATTGAGCACATACAGAACACATATTCTATTTTTCTCATTAATAAAAAGTGGGATTTTTGATAGCCCCCATGACAGTTTGACTAAGTTTTCACTAAAGCTGTGAAGTTTTGCTATTTATTTAACTGGGAGCAGATTTAGGACAGTGCTGTTTTGTAATGACTAATACATATAATTCATTTCTAATTTTTTACCTCCATCACAATTCAATTTAATCCTAAAAACAGAAATACTTTTATACCTCTTTATGTACAAACAAAATATGATCAGACTAATAAGTACAACAAATCAACAAGTCTCTTTTTGTATTGTTTTTGTATCAATTCTCATGAGCCGTATTTTTGTCTTCCATTTGTACTATATTATTCACTGGTTCCTAATTTCTCTCATCCTCCCCTTAGGAGCTTGTGTCTGTGTAAAGCCAAGTACCTGCATTTCACTTTCCATTTAAAGCTTTAGTATCGAAGTGCTGGTATGGGTCATTTTCTCTTTTTTATTTTGTTCTATTCTTTCTCTAACCTATGGCATTTCTAATAAATATACACTTGAATGATGAGTGGTTCTGCAGCATAAAAGAAGCCACTTTAAAGGTAATGCTTTTATGGCTTTCGTGCTAAGAGTTTCCTTTTGTGATCTCTTTTGTCAACTAAAGAAATCATTCTAACCACAAATGGTACCACTAAATTTCTGGGGGTAACTAACAGGTTACAGATGCTATCCACTTGATATGACAAATTGTTAGTTACCTACTAGCATCCATGAGCTCAAAAATATTTCAGTCAGAACAATTCTGCTCTTCACAGCTGCTCAAACAGAAAACAAAACAAAACCTACAAAACTGGATTGTGAATATAAAACTCATGACCCTGCTAATACTTATGAAGGTTGTTCTCCTGAAATTCATCATAATGTAGCTAATCTCCACCATACTACTTTGAAATGTGACAATATATGCAGTACTATAAAAATTTAAAAAATAAAGAAAGAAAAAAAAAAAAGAATGGAGGAAAAGAAATCCATCCATCTATGTTTCAAGGTACAGTTTTCTTGACCTCTCTTGAATACTTTATAGCTAGTGGTTATCTATCGGAAATTCTGGAAAGTTGCTCCAGCTTTTGTATTAATATTTCCTCTACAGGCTGAGAGGACAGCCAAACTCCAAACAAGAAAAGATTGCAGCAGGTATTCACATTTAATCCTAAACCAAGGTCTTGTTCAGAAATGTATTTTCAAAATAATTATTTTTCCTGGGTCAGAAAAAGCAGAAGATGTTTGGACATGAAAAGGTACAACAAACTTGACTCAGGTCAATCAAAAATATATTCATTATATATATATATATATACATATATATACATATATGTATAAAGTCAAGAGAATGACTCTCACATTCATAAATACTGAATTTATGACACTTTAGATTTGCATGTACATCATATGTTAACAACTATATAACACACTGAAATTGGCCTATTATTCATTTTTATTTGCAACATTTTCTTTAAATTGCATACAAGGAAATTGGTTGCAATTTAAATTTTGCAAAACCACAGTGTTTGTCTACATATATATATATTTCTATATTGCAATCAGCACATACATCATTTAATAAATCAAAAATATCTGTTAGGCTAAGAGTTTGAATGCTCATTCCATGAAGGACCATTAAGTAGAGAAATCAGGTTTGTATATGTAGGTCTAGATCATATAAATTTTATTATGATATACTGGGAAAAAATGGGTGATGCAAATACAGAGAATACCTTATATAAATAAAAGATTTCTATTCAAGGCAAGAAAAAGCATACAACACACTGATTATTCAAAAGGTGTGCTCTCACAGCACAGTGCAATGAGCATTCAGGCAACAACTCAACAGAGTTTTTAACATGTAGTCTACATGGATAACATTTTTTAGGATCATGACTTCAGATACACAAGCGGTGGACCCAGCGAAGGTAATTGAAATTCCTTTTTTTTCTTCCTACCTATACAGAAGCAATATGGTGTTCATTTAAAGTTGAATGATCACTTGAATTCAATAGCAATTCACTCACATAAAAATCATATATATATTCAACTCTCAAAATTTAGTATCATAGGTGGGACTTAAAATACTCCCTGCCTATGTGCTCATGTTTTCACTTCTTTACCAGCTAAAGTTCAAATATTTAAATGTGTTTATATTATATTATATTATATTGTATTTATTATATTATTCTCAAGAGAATATAACAGATGACCAGGAAGCCAAACAGGGAGAAGACTGGTGTATGATGAAGAGCTGTTGAAGGACAGGTGACATGGCCAGGCAAGGACACGGTAGATTCGGGTAGGGAGAAGACACATGAGGAGTCTTAAGCCTAGAACAGCCTTGGAAAAGATACTGCAGCTTGGTTGAAAATGTGTGACTATTTACTGGGGAAACCATTAAATAAATGATAAAAGAATCAATATCACCAGTAGTTTGCAAAAAGTTACAGTTTCAAAATTAGAGTTACAGGAATGAGAGATGGAGGACAAACAGGTCTACCCTAGGGCTGGTCAGGGGGACTGTTCAGGATTTCCATAGTCCAAAAGAGAAGATTACCACAACCAGTAGTGAGGCAGAAGTTTCTGACTGGGTCAGCTCTCAGAAGCCCCTTGTTATCTTCTTTTCAATCCCAGATCTCTATCCTTCTAATTCCTTCCTGCCTCCAGCTGAGCTCAGACCAACTTATTACTGTTGCTGTTTTCCAGTTACACTTGAAAAGGCCCATTTTTGTTATAAGACATCTTAGCAACAGGTGATGTTGGTTTTTGAATGATATTAGTAGTGTACATTTTACCTACACCCATTAGAATATGCTTCCTGCCAACTCAGGATTTTATTCTAGGATTCTGGTAGTCTGCTGTAATAAGTGTAGGTGAAACCTAAATAACAGAACATGTATTTTACTCCACACAAATGATGAAACACATAAAAAATGACAATCTATCATTGTTGGGAATCAGTCATTTTGTGTAAATGTCGTGAATCCAAAAGTGTTAGCCTTGTGGAAGAACTCTGTTGTTAAAATGATAATATAATGGAGTTTGTTTGCTATTAAAAACCTAAATGCAATAGCTCACCATAAGGAAGATATACGCAAGCTATTTTCAATAACAATGAAATGGTGATATCACCATTGAGAAGTTAGGAAGTGATCTATTAAAGTTGTTAAACCTTAAATAATTTGTATTATAATTCCATTCTGAACAGCTGTGGTGCTACGTAACAGTGATTAAACTGAAAAATCAGTGTCAGCCTGAGCTCCCAGCTGACTGTACAGATGTCAACAATGCTGAGAGGGTAAGTTAATGTTAAAGTGTCACACAAACACTGGAAACAGTTGTAGAAATCTTCCTAACACTATCGTGATTTTGTCTTCAGAGCAAGGCTGGACAGAGTACAATAATAACATATTAAAATATCCACTGAGTATTAGACATTATGTAAAATAATGATTTTTTACTGAGTAGAATTTATCCAAAGCACTAATGAAATAGGGGGCTGTGAAAATTAAACAACATGTAGCAGGGTAATTAAAGACTGTATTGTAGTGCAAATAGGCTGATGAAATAAATAAGGGTTAAACAGCTGGCCTTAATTCTGCTGCATAATCATTTAAGGATGAGATTTTGAACTCAACATGTTTTTAACTTATTGAAATGTATATACAAAAGTGGTGCAAACACACACTGTAGACTATATACAGCTGTAATGACTAATAACACGAAATTTTTTAAGCATAACATAGATCTCTTTCTATGTCAAAGCAGGATCGATTCTATCTATGTCACTCCTGACAGACATTTGTCTTTTTCTTAAAGCTTTCAGTGATGGACAGCCTTCCCCAGGCAATTTATCCTAACCTTGCTCTTACCATCCTCACTGTTCAAAAATTCTTCCTAAGATCTAAACTGAATCTTCCGTACTGCAATTTAAGTTCCATATTTCTTTTTTTCTATCCATCACAAACATGGACAACAGATTGTTCCCTGGCTCTTTACAGCAGCATTCTGTGTATCTAGAGACCGTTATCTTGTCACTCTCAGTCTTTTCCTCCTTAGGTTAAGCAATCCAGTTCATTTGCTGTGTTCTCCAAGGTCATGTTTTATAAACACCTGAGGCTTCTTGTTGTAATCCTCTGACTAGCTCTAATTGGTCCACATCTTTTATGAAGTCTGGTACATAAAGTTGGATGTAATGTTTTAGCTAGAGACCAAGAGCTGAAGAATACTGCTCTAGCCAAGAACAGTGTTATTTCACATGCAGCAATTAAATAAAGCATGTCTAAAAGAAGTTAACTATTATATACTATTTTTTTAATCTGGCAGATATATATTTGGGGGGGAAGAGTTACATCTTAAAGTAAATAAAATGTGTTCCTTCTGAAACTGTGCTTGCTTAATTGCAATTACTGATATATTACACATTTGTATAGTGAAGCACTTCAAGAGTGATATATCATTTACTTGAACACCTTCCCTTGGTTCAGAATGGAAGTTGCAGTGAGTTGTGCTAAAACACTTTTGTCCATGTTAAAACACTTTTTTGGCCATGTTAGCTGTCATCTTAAGTGAATCCCTTCAATCAACATAATAAAATATGTTATCAAAATCACGTATGATTAATTAACTGTAATCTATCAAACATGATGGAAATATTAGGATGGAAAAGTAATGGATTCTCTATATTATTATTACCAATCACAGCTGTTTCAAGATGAATGGAGAAAACAGGACAAGTCGTATGCTGAACTACACAAATTTACAATATTTGAGGATTTTTCCCTCAGAGTTAACAAAAGATGATTTGGTAGGAAGGAATTTGGCATTGGGAAAATAGGGCACTTCCTATTTGTAAAAGTAAATCTGTGCACAGAATTCCAGGGAATTCACACAATTTCTGAAGCAAAGAAATATGTTGCAGTACACTGGATAGGACCAGCACTGTGTACTGAAGAATTATTCCAAGCCTTTAATAAATATTTTACTCTGCTGTTTAATAAAGATTGAATAGCCCTTAAAAATTGACAGCCATGTGATTTAAATAACATTTCCAAAGAGGTACATAACCCCCGCTTAAAGAAAAAGACAATATTTTACTAAGATTTTGAAAGTTATTATTTTCTTTATCTGGATAGCTGAGATGAATATTGGAAACCATCAAGCTACAAAATGGCTCAGAGTAACCAAACTAAAAAAGGAGATTATCTTTCCAAACTTCTTCCAGATAATATATCTGTGACATCAGAATAGCTGCATTTCCATTTTATCTTTGTCCTACCAACTTCTCCTCAGATTTCCAAACTGAAACATCTCTAGATTGGCTTACGTTGACCACGCAACACCAGAGGTCAGCCTGCAGCATATCTGTGTTCATTTTCAGTCTGCTGCTGGCCATATTGAGCTGAGTATGCTTCATTTTGGGTCATGCTGCTGTTTTTTAAGACAGAGGGTTTCCACAAGTAATGTCAGCTAGTGGCTGGGATACATCAATGTAGGGTGTGTCTCATCCAGGATATGCCATTAATGTACTAATGATGGAAATGGCTTTACCCTTTTTCTTGCAGCACACTTGCTGTAGTATATGTCAGGAATTTTTTACACAGCTTAATCATATGAAACTGAGGTAAACTTCACAGAATCACAGAATCGTCTAGGTTGGAAGAGACCTCCAAGATCACCGAGTCCAACCTCTGACCTAACACTAACAAGTCCTCCACTAAACCAAATCCCTAAGCTCTACATCTAAACGTCTTTTAATGACCCCCAGGGATGGTGACTCAACCACTTCCCTGGGCAGCCTATTCCAGTGCCTAACAACCCTTTCAGTAAAGATGTTTTTCCTAATATACAACCTAAACCTCCCCTGGCGCAACTTTAGCACATTTCCCCTCGTCCTGTCACCAGGCACGTGGGAGAATAGACCAACCCCCACCTCGCTACAGCCTCCTTTCAGGTACCTGTAGAGTGCGATAAGGTCGCCCCTGAGCCTCCTCTTCTCCAGGCTAAATAGTCCCAGCTCCCTCAGCCACTCCTCGTAAGACTTGTTCTCCAGACCCTTCACCAGCTTCATAGCCCTTCTCTGGACTCTCTCGAGCACCTCCATGTCCTTCTTGTAGTGAGGGGCCCAAAACTGAACATAGTACTTGAGGTGCGGCTTCACCAGAGCCGAGTACAAGGGGACAATCACTCCCTTGAACCTGCTGGCCACGCTGCTTCTTATACAAGCCGGGATGCTGTTGGCCTTCTTGGCCACCTGAGCACACTGCTGGCTCATATTCAGCTGACTATCAACCAAAACAAACTTGATAAATTCTTCAAAAGTAAGTGATCTGCTCTTTCATTCTTTTCATGTACTTGCATTGGACGGCTTTCACTCACCTAAGATCACGATGGAGCTAAAAACAAGAACTTATATAAACTCTACATAGCCTGTTTTTTAAAACTTTTTAGGAAGCAAGCAAGCAACTGTCTAAAGATATTAGCATGGCATACAGTTGAATTGCTAGTAGAATAAAATTATTCCACTAGTTTTGTTTCTTTTTTCTTACTGAAAGGGTCTATCATCATGATCTCTAAAATGTACCTAATGGTTGAATCTACAATAACTCCTTGATTTAGATCAGAAGAACAAATTTTCAAGTAAATATCTCCCTTGTTTCAATTTGCTGAGATTCAGAACACATCACTGAGTATTCTTTGGGCTTATAAGCTCAATTCTTTTCAAATGAAAATGAACCATAAGCAAAGCTCTAGGAGCAAACAGAATATGCTTTGGCTGCTAATGGGTATACAGTTTGCAGGAACTGCCAAGAATTAACATGAAATCTCTTTCTCTGCTGCAAATTCTTCAACATATGGCCCAGATACATAGATCAGTAATTGGTTTAATTATAACATTTAGTGGGATTTTGAGAGATTTCAGTCTTGATTATGTCTTTTTCACTTAGTAACATTAAAATGAAATGACACTATGATACAAAGTTAGGAAATGCATTGTTTAAAAATTACACCTCTCAAATATCTATTAAAGGTGCTTAAGGAGTCTATAGAAACACAGTCTATTTTAACTTCAGTTTATGAAACATTTTTCTTGGATGCCCATAAAACTACCTTTACTATTTTTCTATGGTTGTTAAATTATCTTTCTTCACTGGCATCAGTGAGTTGTGAAAGACACTATAAACTATGAAGAAAGACATCCCCTGATTTATAACCCTGATCTCAGTTGCAAGACTGCTTACTATCATTGTAATGAGATATTAATAGCAAAATAAACAGAAACATCAAGGCAGAATCAAAACACAGGTGAAGAATACTAAAAAATACAGTTTAACACATTGTTCTCACCCTCTGATAAATAAGGCCCTTGCAAATAAAACTCTCAGATATATAGTTTATCTGTGAAATGAGCCACCTAAGTGTTTGTGGAATCTGTGTATTTGGACTTAGGAACATGATGGGTTCCCATACAAGAAATCCAGTCAAGCTAGTCATGTGCTGAGACATTTGCAAGGACAGATCCCAGAAGGAGAATACTGTACTAGAGTGGAAGCCTGGAAAAAAAATGATGCTAGATCCACTTCTGAGTGAAAATGTTTAGGAACTGTGGCATCAATCGTGAAATCACACTGTGAGCCAAGATGTATGCTCTTTTCCTTTGATTGCAGTTTTTCACATTCTGATAATTTTCAAAATAAAAACAAAGACAAAAACAAATAAAAACAACAAAACACAATTGCAATGTATTACAAATCAGAAAATGATTTTGTAACAATAGGTTAAACAGAGTCCTGTCAGGGCCCTCTGAAGTAAAAACAATTGCAATTCCTCCTTAAAGAGAAACACATGATACTAGGAAAGGTCAGCTAGGTGACTGTTCTGTGATCTTTAGCTGAACATGCAGAAATGTTAACAGTGCCCTTTCTACTTCTGCAGACCTTCAAGTACAAGAGCTTTGCTCCTTTTGACCCAAAAGGAGGAAGTGGTATGTGAAGTGCAAGAAACTCAGTAAGGCACTTCGTTAAAACCTACTCAATTAAGGGCTTTAAATGTCAGAAACAATATTTTTAACCTAACCTACAAAACCAGTCATTGAAAAGAGCGAGTCCAGTTGCACAAAAAGCTATGGTTGTTTAAATAAACCTCTAATTCGTAGTTAAAAATAAATAAATAAATGCGGAACCTGTGTAATAAAATGTCCTGCTGAAAAATAAGGAAGTCAGTGTGCAAAGGTACACTTGATTCTATAATATGTGAGATTTAAAAAAAAAAAAAAAATGTTACCGAAAAATAAACAAGGCATTTTCAGCAACACTTTCCATGGAAGGAGAATCTCACTTGAATATGCACTCCTAATGACAATGTCAATTAAAGGATTTCACAGGGATCTTTCAACTGCTTTACACTTTATGTTACTCTCTTGCAAATCTTCCTTTTAGCCACTGGTTGTTTCCAGACAATACCAGCCTCACAATAATGGTGACAACACTTGTTTATATTTCACCTTTTCGAGTTTGTTTCATGTTTTCACAAATGGAAATCGTTAATGGTATTCAGATAAAGCAGTGTATAAATTCCCACAACATGTATGAGAAACAGAGTTAAGTAATTTATCTTTTCCCTATTTTTGGCACACTGAGGGAGGCATTTTTCTTGATATATTCTTCAGTACTCTGCAAACTCCCAGCCATGGTATGGTTTCCCTTCTTTGACAGTGATTTTGGGAAATGACATGCGTAACATTCAGATCAGGAGACCAAGTGATACAGCAAGTAATATTACAGCTTTGACCTTCAACTCCTTTTCCACAGTGACTCACACATTACATTACCCATCAAAAAGTAGAAAGCACTTTGCTGACAAAAGCTGCTTTTCACATACAGTCAAAGTGGTGAAACTATCTTAGGTAAAAGGACATTTTTTTTCTTTCACTCTGATGAGTGCCAAAGAAAAATGACTAAAAAAAGAAACAATTTCTGAGGAAGCACCTAATTTTTGACACAGGTCTATTTTCTGCCTGATTTGATGGGAGACAAGAAAGTGGCAAATTTAACAGCATACTTGAAAATAGTCATTACATTGGTTTGCTGACCAGTTAGTTCAGCAGTGAGTGACCTAATTTGCTGCCTTAGATGTCCTCCTGTTTAATATCACAAGAAAAGGCCCATGTGTTAAAGTGTGCATCTCATTACATTATGCAACACAGACCTGATGAGATATGACATGACGTTAAAGTCTTTTTTGCATCTTCTAAAACCTTATGGCCCCATATTTCAAATATCTGCAAACACAGATGCCTCAGAAGTCACACTGCTAACTTAGAAAAGGCACTAGTACTCTCCTGACAGGAACTGTACCCCTAATTCTCTCCTTATCTAGCTCTCAGCTTTGAAAACTTTCCTTATTTACTGCCTGGTTCATATCAAATGGAAAGAAATCACTCATCCAAACACAATTAACTGCTTTTGTTACAAAAATGAAAGACTGTGTCAGACCCACAATTGATTTCACTGGCCACAGATTGACAACAGCTAGTCCACTCTATTTCACAGGCTCGGCTTCCAAAGATATTGTTCAGAGCCAGATTCTGATGTTAGTTATTCTGCTATACAGTGAGGGGATACGCCAGCTGAAATCGGTGCTACTTAATTTGCATTGGTAAAGACTTACCCAGCATCTTCAGTTTTAGTGAGAGGTTAAATTCTACTGCTTCAAAGCCAATGAGTAGTCACCTAAAGAAAGATAAAAAAGAAAACTGCAGTAAGAAACACCATATTTCATCTTCCGGGAGATTTGTCAAGAATTTCATACGATTTCTTATTTGTCCCTCCATCAGGTGGATAAATCAAGATTTAGACTTCCAGCTCAGGATACAACTACTAGCACATACATTTTTCTGGATGTCTTTTCAGCACAAATAGCATTTGTTTATTTATTTATTTTTGAATGGGGCAGGGATGGGTTTGAATGGAGGGCTGGATGAAAGCTTGAAGATTTCTATTGAGAGACGTGCATGCACATGTGTGAAGCTGGGAGGGGCAGTAGGGTGGCAGGTAGAAGGGAGACTACTCTGCAAATATTTGAACAGCTGCCTCTCTGCACCCTGTGCCTGCAAGGTTTGACTGAGCCCAGCCTCCATGTGCATGCTCGACGATGTCTTCCCCAAGATGTTCTGCAAGGAGAAAGCTGGGGATGGCAGAGCTGTGCTCCTCTAGCCTGCTCCTTTCATCCATTCCTACAGGAGGTGGGGAAAACCCTCCATGAAAAGTTTCCACTTAGTGGGGATCAGGAAGCAAAGGGAACTATCCCACCTATTTTCCTTCATTCAAATTTAAAAATTCAGAGTATAAAAACAGCTGTTATTGTAGAGCCATCTCCTAAAGCCTAGAATCAGTCCTTTCTCATTCAAGGAACATTAACTGAACAAAATATGAGTAAAGAACCTCGGTGTTTATACACAAGACAGCAAAGAACGAAGTCACCATTACCAGGAGATGCACATTTAATCTCTGATGCTTATCCTCCACTGCCACTTACCACAAGATACCATCCCAGAACCTGGCCATGCAGAGAAGAAACAAACTCTGAGCATGGGAGGTGAACTTCACTTGCATTGTCTGTGCTAGTGCTGGGCAAATATCCTCCACGCAAGCAAATGGAGACAACTAAAGGAGCTGTAAGAAGCTATTTTATAAGGAAAAAGGCAACTTCAGTTGTTAGCATCTGGTGCTGGTTCAGGAGGAGTGTCAGGGCAGAGGAGGTGAAAGCGGTCCAGGAAAAGATCTTTATCTCGCACTCTTACTTAGTACTATTAGAAATCCTCAACAAAGTAATGGACCAGGAGGGAATATTTTATAACAAGGTTATACATACATTCCATAAAACAAACCAATCTACCAACCCACCTTTGCCCTCTACATTTTCCATAATTGAAACACGTTATCCTGGAATTGAAATGATCATCATCAGTGTGTATATGACAGAGACATATAAGTTATGTCGCCTTCTGAATTCTGCTTGTAGGGAACTTCATTGAGAGGAGCATTTTTAAATTTTATTTTTATTTTTTTCCAGTGAATGGTGGTGAGTCTTTTCCAGTGTCAAGTGACTTCAGGAAGCTGGAATAAAAACAAATGAAAATAAAATCTTAGCAATCTCTCACTTTCCCCTGGTATATACAGGAGTGGCTTTTCCCTGCAGTTAGTTATGTGTTTATCTTTCCTTCATTCTCCCTTTACTAAAAAAACACTTCTCCATTGAGATCCAAAAGCTGTAACTTCACTCAGTTAATGCCTCATTATATACTGCAGAAAGCATGTTGTATGTAGTCCCTGCTATACTCTGTGTGCTGTTTGTCTCTGGGAGTAAAAGATGAGGCAGAGAGCTGTAGATGAAATCCTGGACCCGTTAAAGGCAAGAGGAGTTTTGCCATTGACTTGTATAGGGTCACAGTTTTGCCCTGAGTCTTTTATTTCGGTCTTGTACAATGTCAGGCCCCTTGTCAAAGCTGATGCCTAGTTGGTTCATTAGGCTGACATGATCAGATACAAATTCAGCAAATCTAAACTGTTGGGATCTGCACAGAGTTTAGACCAGAAAAAACAGCCAATTTTAACACAAAACATTCACACGTTTATGAAACTATGCACACCATTTCTAATAGGAATACATGTTGAGAATGCACCTAACGGTTTTACAGTCAATTCAGTTTTGCACAATGATATAAGTAAGCTGAGCTGGCAAATTGTGAGCTATGAAACCTAATTACTTTCATACAAATTCTTCACAATGCAGCCACCATGATTACACTATCGTTACCTTGAATTTATACCAAAGCAGCATGAGGCTCTTAATCTTTCCTAGCAGCATGCACTAAGCATGCACAAGTAATAGGAATAGTACTATCTGCAAAGGTTTGGAAACAGTGAACATTATGTCAGCACATCTGTGCATCTTGTTTGGACACAGAAATTAATTACCTGGAATTGACTAACAGAGCAAGGGCAGTTTTCAGATCCTTTGTTCAGCATAATGTAAAGTATACTTAAATGTATACTGTTGTAATGTATGCTATTGTAATGTATACTTAAACCCAACATGTTTTACACGCTTTCCATACCCTTTGAATTTTTTACTGCAGCATCTCAGAAAACACAAAGCTGAACACACATTGTAATGCTTGTTTTCCAAATAACAAAATAAAGCCTGAAGTAGATTTCTTTGTTTTAGGATCACGCAGCTTCAATGAGGATATCCTTATTCTAGTGACTATTATGTTCTTTAGAGAATATCGTTAGAGGATATCTTTATAGGATAACAGCTCTAACTACTGTAAGTGATATTTCAGCAATAACATCTCCATCCTGTAGAAATTATAAGAGCAGGGGAATCTTTAAAGTCTAAAGTTTTCAAGCAGCACTATATTTTAGCATTTTAATCTGCTTTACCACTTTGAATGAGCAAAATAAAAAAAAAAAAAACAGATATTCCCCAATATAGTTGACAAAACAGCTCCAAAAAAAGGCTGTATTTTGCAGGTTGTATTAGGACTGTGTAAGACTTTTTAATGAAGCTACAAATTTCAGTAAAGGTGAGGTAAACTTTTCACCACACAGGCAGCCTCGATAAACCACAGCACACAGTCCTGTTGGGCAAAGCTACAGCCTGAGGTGAATGGGGGCTCAAACTGGAGACAGTCTGCAAGGTTTGGGCCAATTGCCAATAAATCCACACAATGCTGAGAGACTAAAAGCCTGAGCGTGCTCACATTTATCCTTCTATTAAGCATGAGTAATTGCCTTCCAATGAGTGGAGTTGTATGAATGTAAAAGTAATGCAGGAGTGAAGAATCTCTCCATAGGATGAGGAAAACTGCTCGTATAGAATAACCCCCCACTGATCATGCCTGTATTTTTAGCACTGAACTTAGGCTGAACCTCTCTCAAGGTTACAAAACTTTCTGGTAACTTATGTGCATGCCTCCACGTTTTTGGCTTCTGGCCTGGATAAGGCCTGAGAGAACAAATAATCAGTCTAAGGGCTGTTCTCTCCGTGTTTTCCACTTAGACAAGAGAGGAAGCACGGGGAATCTCACAGAGCTGCCTGTTTTTCCAGACCTTCAGGTCCTGTTTCCAGACCTTCAGGCCCCTGTCTAGGGCCTGCAAGGCCTGCCATCAAGTGCACCCTCTTCCTCTTCTCCCCACCTCCTGTGTCAGCTGCTACTTCACCAGAAGCCTGGCCCCAGAGTACGTGGCACCGCAGAGAGCTCCCTGAGTGCTCTGGTGCCCCCCCCAAATGTGTGTGGATAAACTGATTATTGAGGGCCTCTCTGTACAGATCACAAACCTGGTCGCAAAGAATGCCCTGCAGATCAGAGGATCTACTCACTGACATGGCTTCAGTGAACACCCACGTATCCTTTCATGTCACTGTGATCACAGTCAGAGTTTGTTCACAGGAAATAGAAATAAATACTTGCTCACTGTTCTAAGGCTAATCCCAGATACAAGAGTTTTTAATAATTTTCCACAAACTTTTATGTATTCTGTTTCTCCCCACCAGTATTTTAACTCTTTCCCCTATGTGCCTTCCCTTCCACTCCCTTTCTCTCCCAGTTTTAAAACTGCAGCTTATGTGTGTGTGACTTCTGTTTGTTTTGTAAAAGCAGAGATTTGGGGAACATGGTCACATGTTCTCACAGGAGAGCAGGTCCATGTAGTGCAGAAAGTCAAAGTAAACAGTGTCAGTTGGATGTCCTGAACATGTCTTTTTAGATCTCAGTAAAATAATAATAATAATAAATCCTAAATTCTGGTCTGGATCTCTTTTTCAGTCCATCAAGGAGAGGGACTGTGATGGTTTTACTCGGGTGGGCAGCCGAGTTCCACCACAACCGCTCTCTCACTCCCCCTCCTCAAAGAGGAGTGAGGAGAAAATACGATGAAAGGGGCTCAAGGGCTGAGATAAGGACAAGGAGATCGCGCAATAATTATTGCGACGGGCAAAACAGACTCAGCATAGAGAGAAAGTAAGATTTATTGCTTATTACTAACAAGCTAGAGAAGTGAGAAACAAAGGAAAGAAACCAAAAGCACCTTCCCCCCCCATCCACCCTCTTCCACCTCCTCCCCCCGAGCGGCGCAGGGGAACGGGGGAATGGGGGTTATGGTCAGTCTATAGCACTTCTTGTCTGCCGCTCCTTCTCGGTCACTCTTGTCCCCTGTGCTGTGGGGTCCCACCCACGGGATGCAGTCCTTGCCGAACTGATCCGGCGTGGGCTGTCCACAGGCAGCAGCTCTTCAAGAACTGCTCAATATATGGGTCTTTACCACGGGGTCATCCCTTTGGAGCAAACTGCTCCAACCTGGGTCCCCCACGGGCAGCAGCTCCTGCCGGGTCACCTGCTCCTGCATGGTCTCCTCTCCACGGGCTGCAGGTCCGGCCTGGAATCTGCTCCAGCAGGGGTCTTCCACAGGCCGCAGTCTCCTTCGGGGCCCAGGCTCCACCGTGGTCTCCTCCACGGGCTGCAGCGTGGAACCCTGCTCCAACGTGGTACTCCATGGGCTGCAGGGGGACATCCTGCTTCACCATGGTCCTCACCACAGGCCGCAGGGGACTTCTGC
Organism: Nettapus auritus; assembly: GCA_011076525.1. Classification (NCBI taxonomy): domain Eukaryota; kingdom Metazoa; phylum Chordata; class Aves; order Anseriformes; family Anatidae; genus Nettapus; species Nettapus auritus. Next base: position 18,796,461 of record CM021772.1, on the reverse strand, counting down.
TCCGGCGCCTGGAGCACCTCTCCCCCTCCTTCTTCACTGACCTTGGCGCCTGCAAGGCTGTTTCTCACTCCTCTCACCCTCCCAGCTGCTGAGTGGCACAGCGTTTTTTCCCTGTCTTAAATATGCTCTCACAGAGGCGCAAAACAACATCGCTTATTGGCTCAGCTCTAGTCAGCAGTGGGGCCCTTACCAAACATGGGGCAGCTTCTAGATCCTTCTCACAGAAGCCACCCCTATGCCCCCCTCCTACCAAAACCTTGCCACGTAAACCCACTACAGGGACAGACTCCCATTCACTAGTAGGCCTCAGATAAGCAGAGGCACCGCTCCTGCTGCTTCACCTCCCCAGGGTTCTCACCTCAGCCTCCATCCCCTCCCCCTTTTATACTGTTTTTTTTGGCACCTCCCCACACCAAAATATCGAGTTGCATCACAGTTTGAGATCTGTTCTCCTGTCTTGTAATTTCCAAGGAATTTACAAACAAAAGCAGTAATTGCTCTTTAGCACAGAAAGATGCATCAGACAAATGTACTTTTGTGATTAACTTTTGTTCTTTTTCATTGTTTCCCTTAGTTACAGCTTTCTAAATGTCTAATAAAATTGTGATAGTATAGCAAGATAATAAAATATCTAAAGTTGACTCGATTCTTGACTAAATTGTGAATATACATAAAGACAACCCTTTATTGGGTTACTTGGGTACTAAAAGGCATTTAATGCTTCAGCTGTGTAGTTTGTGTTGGTCAGGGCTAGTTGGTTTCAAACAGTTACTGATTAATGTTTATGCCACAACTTTAATTTTTCTTCTACCTGGCCTGCCTACATTTTCCTTTCAAGCCTGTTTTCTGATCACACTGCTGGCCTCAAGGTCCAGAATACTGCTAGAGGCTGAGGCCAATGCAATTATCACTGCACGCTATTTCAAGCATATGTTCATTATCACTGTTTTGCACAGAGCACACTTGATGAGAACCAATTGATTTTATAGCACCAACTAAGACATGATACAAATGTCTCTCAATGGGAACAAGTGCTGGGTGAATTCTTTTGCTGATTAATAAATTGAGTTTCAGGAAACACTGAACAGGACACTATTTGTCATTCAAATACTATTTTTTTGTCCCTTCATTGAGAAAGGAAAAAAAAAAAAAAAAAAAAAAAGAAAGAGAGAGAGAAAGAAATTGCAAAAAGATCTTTTTATGAAAATGAACAAAACATTTATTTATTTAAAAATAAATAAATAAATAAATAAATAAATAAAGTTCACCTAAAATGACTGATGAACCTTCCCTCCTCCCCTCCATTTCATTATGTTCTGGAAATTTTGTTTTTAAGTTTACTCAGGAAATATTTTTTTCTTTATTCCTTGGGTTTAAAATTTTTATTCAGCATGAGTTTTTTTGTTTTGTCTTGTTTTTGTTTTGTTTTTTGAAATTGACCTAATATTGCATCCTTTTACTTGAATTTGTCCCACCAACATCCATCTACTATTTTTAAACAGCTAAAATGTATTCAGAGATGTAAAATGTTTACTTAAGTATACCAAATGATAAGTTAGATTCCCCTAAAATCTATACTGTTTTTATTGCTGCATAACTCATTTCCTTTTGGTATAGTTCCTCCATGTAATGTAAGTGTGAAGAATAACCAGTCTTAGGAATATCATGTCTTCAAAAGTCCTTTTCTTTGATGCCTGCCTCTACCTTCCCTGAAAAGCAGCACTTCACAAAATGATGCTGGTTGTGGGGTTTTTTTGTTTTGTTTTGTTTTGTTTTGTTTTGTTTTTTAGAATTGTTGCAAGGTTTGGGTATAGTGTTGTCCACAGTAGATATTCTGTAGCTGGCACTTCATTATTAGCATTTTGATTGCACCAAATTTATCTTGAGATGAAAAGTAAACATCATTATCCTCACTGGAACGCAGTATACTTTGCTCTGTAATTACAGGTCTGATCATTACCCTTGCCTTTCTTGAATAACCCAGTAGTAGAACACAGAGGTAGGATTAGAGTAATGTGTGATTGATGATAGCTGCTTTCAATACATTATATGATATAAGTGAGCACCTAACAGATGGATTTCATCACTATGTAACATATAAATTCCAGTATATGATAAATTTCCCTACCAACAGTGTACTACAATATTCTTTACAAAAATAATGTATTATTCCTGTCAGAACATCGACTAAATTGCAGTTTATGCATTTCATTATACAGCAGAATCTTTTCATCTTACAGTAAATTATTTTTTATTCTTATTAAAGAGTATTATTTTTTTAATGTTCCAAGCTAACCTAACAAATAATTATGGGTTAAAAAATGCAAAGATAGAGAAGGTATTATTAGACTTTTTATGTTCTCATGGCTTAGAGATGACTGACCTTAGAGCTTTTCAAGATGTTTTACTATCAGTTGTTTCACATAAGTAGACATTTCTCTTTTGCCTAATTATAAAGGACAGATCTTTACCTCTGCCCCAAGAAGACCAAATAAGCTAGACAGCTGAGGATTCTCCCAATGTAATGGCTTTTATAAGCTAAGGTTTCTCCTAAGCTCTGTACTGCTGTAAATATCTGTCCTCTGTAAAGATGGATCAAAGTTCTTTAGTAGAAGAAAAGCAGACTCTCTTTTCCCCAATCTTTTTTCCAGACCACGTGTATCAATTAAAAAATGCAAGAAATATCTATTAAAATTTGTTAAAACAACATATCTGTTGATCTGCCAAGATAAGATCACTAACAGTATCATTTCATTGTATCCTACTTTGTACTATTAAAGCCTTCAATGTGGAAAAAAAAAAATTTTAAAAAAAATTGCTTTAGCAAATTTCAACATAAGACTACAGAGAACAGAAAGTCTGATTGTTTCCTTGACATAGACCAAGACAGGAGCTGTCAGACTTTAGAAGAACCAGAGGCAACCCCTCTTTTTATGTACAAAGGAAGAGTTCCTGGGTCTGACAATACATCCCCGTTTTTTGTGTACAAGCCACTGTTATGATAAAATATAACATATTTTATTTAATGAGAATATATTTACATTTCTATGAAACATATTCTAAGTGTCATTAAAGGAATCTATGTTAACATTAGAGTAAATTTTACCACCGTTTCTATATTTTATAAGGTGGTAATATAATCCAGTGTAGTTCCCGAATCCCCTCTGAGCTTCACCAGAAGATACAACCTGAAGTACTTAAATGTCTCCTTAATGTTTTTTGGTTTACAGCCCTTACAAAGGGCTCATAAGCCCTCTTATGACTGTTAGAAATTCTACACAGAAATCTTGCATAGATTTAAGTGACTTATAATGTATGCAGTAAAAAATACAAAGGCACATTTTATTCCTCCAGAAAATGAATCCATAAGTTGTTGCTGACTTTAGCTGACCTTCACACAAGTGTTTCATGATCAGTATGGAATGTGGGATGTCTATGTCTGTAAAATGTTTTGTTTGAAAATACAGTCCAATAACATTGATTTATGGTGATGTCTGCTCTCTAAACCCTTATGGATACTGCATTTAGAATGAATGAAATAGTGACAGTACATCACTCTGTGTGAGGTGAGTGCTCTTGAAGCATGAATCACACTTACATGTGTCTAAGTGGAGGCATTTTAGAGACATTAAAGTTCAGAAATACAGTTTATATTTCAGATTTTCTTTTGTAAACAAATGGTTTGTTACTGGTTTAACATTTATATCTCCTGCTTGTGTATTCAGTGCTGTAAAAATGTAAAAAATAGTTAAAGAGAAGTTATATGATGACCAGAGATTCAAAAATAACAGTTAAAATTAAAGATTTTATTCTTTATAGTTATGCATTTTATTAATACAACCTGCATTAATTGCAGGTTAACTGCAGTATCCTGATGCGCACTGTAAAAGTATACAAGATATTGACACTGAAAGCTGACAAACCTGGGAGTTAAAATTGAGATTTATATCATGGCAGGTCATTATTTTTTCTCTGCAGATGTATGTCTCTGATACTTGAATTGGAATTCTTTAAAAAAAATAAAAATGTAAGACACATAGCTATAAGTTCACCTAGTTTTCACAGCAGGCATCAACAGGATGAAATCCTAACTGATGAATAGCTCTCCACTATATGTCCCAAGAGCCTTCTCTTGGATGGGAAAAAAAATTAGGAACGGGAAAATAATAATAATAATAATAAAATAACACTAGTGTTACACTGCTGTTCGAAGACCATTTAAAAGCAGCTTGTTAGCTGAACTGAGCAGTAGAAGAGTTTGCAGTTAAACAGCTATGCTAGCATGTGTTCCCACTACAGTGGTAAACTCCTAAGTGGTTTAACTCATAACAGACATTACAAAATGTGATGATACAAAAAGACCCTTTTTTTTCAGGAGTTACCTATTAGACTGAGATTTTACAAATACACTAATGTATGTATAATAACAGTATTTTATTTGTGGAGGATATGCTAGGTTGAGAGATTCAAAACATGATATCATACAAACACACCATAAACAAAGCCAGTCCTGCAAAATCTTGCACACATAGTTAGCCTTGCTGAGAATGCATATAATGAAGTCAATCCAAAAGTCTAAAGTTAAGGTGTTTCTGTTAATTTTTTCAGTCTGAATACAGAGAGAACAAACAAACAAACAAAAAGTTCATAATTGATGCTACCAAGATATACACAGACTATCTTATTTGCAAGAATCTGTCAGCATTGTCTCAGAAATTGTCCTTCTAGCTGTATGGATAAAAGAATTAAAAATGGGCAGAGTCAACACAGGCCTTCCCAAGGCCATGTAATGTTTTGCCCTATCTGAGAAGAAGAGTACAGCATATGATTAATCACTTCTTAGATTTTAGCTCATGTTTTTGAGCTTTTCTATGTGGTCCATAGTCTATTTTCTACCAATTCTATATAAAATACCAGCAGACAGCTACTAGGAACCAGACATGAATGTCCTGGCTGAGAGTAAATTACAGCTCCCAGCTGCTAGGCCATTTCAAGTTCTTTCTTTGAAATATGTTGTAGGTGACTCTAGATTGATGTGGAATTCAATGTCATTATATAATAAAATAAGGACTCTGAAGATACTATATGTCATTTAGTATGAAATTCTTAATCTTCTAGAGAGATACTCTTTTTTTTTTTTTTTTTTTTTCCAGACTCCAGGTCGCAGTGCTACTAGAATTTGTAATGTACTGCTCAGTGAAAATCCTAGTTATCTGGTATAATATGAGAAAACCAGAGTAAGAAAAGTACAATACCAGTAACAAATAAGTGACCTAGTGACTCCCTTTACTAAAGGTGGAGGATGAATTTTGTGAACTCTATCTTTGCAAGCAACTTTTAACATGTTTTGAATCTCTGGAGCATGAGTATTTTGACACTTTTTTTTTTTTTTTTTTTTTTTTTTTTTCTCTCCAGAAAAATGACCTTCTTGGCTAGAGGACAGAATTCTATAAAAAATTGGGATAATTTATCACAGAGGACATTTTCTTCCAAACATATTCTTCCTTTTACTCTTCCTCACAACTCCTAATGCTTTGTATAAGATCATTAACTGAATACACAAAGCATGCTTTTCTGTTTTCTTTACTATAATTATTTACTATATATATATTTGTTGTATTTTATTTTATATATGGTTTAAGATGAAGATCGGGTTTGCTTGACATGGTCTTGCAGTCTGTTGACAAAGCAAAGGCTGCTTTGTCAGCCTCAAGCATAAATCATTCCCAATGGGTAAGTTTTAGCAGTATGTGTGTTCCTCTAAGTTGTGTCACAGCCACTTGCTCTTCCTGCAGAGCCAGGGTTATTCCAACCATTCGCAGCCCACTCCCCTATATGTTGCAGTTGTAGGACTGTGTCACTGGGAACCCCAAAGAACAACCCACTGAGCAAGTGGAAAGTGCAGCCCACTTGAAAAGATGTATTTGCATTGCTCCTGGAACTATAATAGACCTTTCTTTTCTGAACATTTGTGTAAATATATCAAGCAAATTTTTCAATACCAAAAATATCTCCAGGCCTATACCCAATGAATGACATCATTTTATTGCGGTAAAAGAATATAGTAGCAGCTAAACTGATGATAAGCAAACCTACCCAATTATAGATTGAGCTGTATGGTAGTTTCAAAACATTGAGCCACTCTGTACAGCCATGAACTATGATTCACTAATCACCCTCCTTTATACTCTAATCAAAGCAAATATAGCCATCTCAGCTTGTTTTATCCAAACACTTAAAGATTTTCTTCCAGTTATAACCTCCTTACACAATAATTTAACAATTATTTCTCACAAGTATCCCAGTCATCAGTAATTTCAGTGCATTAATAACCCAAATAGAGTTTTCTGTTAGCGTAGTAAGAACCATAACCCAACTTAATAAACCCTTTTGGGGGAGTTACTTAGCTCAGAACATGGTTATTACTTCATCTATTTTTCCACTGAGTAAATCCATATATCTACCTCATTAACAGCAGCATTTAGAGTTTGTTCACAGCAACATGTGAAAAAAGCCTGTTTCATTAATGTCAGAGGGATGTAATACACAAGAAATTATACTATTATTATTCAAAAAATAAATAAATAAAATAAAATAAAATAAAAAGAATCACTTGCCTATGTAGATTGACTTTCATGACCTAACATTTGCTTTACAAAGTTTGATGGATACCATCAATTCTGCAGGGCAGCAGAGGCTGAACAATCCTCTGAAGGTCACACAGTGAGGAGATGACAGAACCAATGTTCCTAGATGTTGTAACTCATGTTTCTTGGTTTTACCCATTAGGCACTGTTTCACAATTTAATTTGCTATTCTCTCTTAATACTATCTGGAGTAATCATAAATTAGTGGATAAAACAGAACAATGAAAATGTGGTTATTTCTTACCTAGTAATTATGATTTTACTCCATGAACTAGTATGTTAATCAGTTTCCTTTCTCCCAGCTACTTTTTCTTTCATAATTATGCTTGTGCTGGAAAATGGTTGGGTTCTCAAATTACTTCAGTTTCCCTACCTTGGAAAGATAGAGTTAGCTATTTATAGGCACTGAGTCTAGCACCACACTTCTGAATGACTACTTCCATAACAAGGCCAAGGTCATCATCAGACACAAATGTAGGGACACAGAATACAGTAAAAATATTCTGTCTCAAACACAGCTCTACCTTAAACTGCTGTGTAAATATGAACTATTTTTTTTTAGCATCTATCTACAGGAATTTTTTGATAGCTGTTGTTCATTTGAGATTAAAAATCAGACTAACTTTTATTTTAATATCATTAAAATTATAATTCAATAATCTGAATTGCATGAAGTTCCAAAAGGTTCCAGTTCTATATTATGTTGAGACACATATCTGTCCCAACAGTAGATAGCCCTAAACAGGAATTATCATGTATTGCAGTAGTAACTGTAGCTATTGCAATAATTAATTAACAAAGACTTTCACAAATAATGTTTTATTTCAGTGGTGTACCCACTTTCATTAATTTAGATTATTTATTGAGATGGCCATGGGAGCCCTAGAGAAAGTTCTCCTAACATCCATAGAAAGTTGGATCACCAGTTGTGACTTTTTGTCATTCTGTAGACTGGTGTTTCTAATTACAACTATCCTCCAACAATTATATTTTAAGAAAGATAGTGTTGGTTTTTAAATTATGCTGCAAATAAAGCATAAATGTTTGTTTAAACAGTGTCATGGCTACAGAGCTTCATTCTGTGATACATTCATTAGGTCAGAAGCTAAAGAGTATTGACACAGAGGATCTACATGGCCAATGAACACTGGTATGCATAATCCAACACATACCACTACTTACTAACTGATTTGAAAAACAAAAGCAAATGTAGTAACACTGTTAGTGGACAGTAACACCATTTTGGTATCTTCTGGTGTTTCAGTTAAGATATGTAACAAGTATGTAACTACTTGGAGTTACTGAAAAAAAAACAGCTCTACTATTTTGGCCCTAATGTCCTGGGTATAGTGAAGGTCATTATAGCTTTGTGCAGAAGCCTAAATCAGTGATTCAAAATAAAGACTGTCATTCACATCTACTGTCCTAACCTATTATGCTGCATACGTCAAAATACTTACTGCAATTTCATTCCCAAAGCAGCGGTAGTTTGCTTAATTTTAAACACAAAGAAACTTTGAGCCTTTGGATAATGACTTCACTAGAGATACTTGAATAGGGAAAACAGCCTATTAATTTGCTGTAGCATCCTCAATTCTCCAAAGACCACAGCTAAAGAAGTATTCATTGCAATCTCAATCATTTTAGTAATGTGTGAAGACCAGCAGTTTTATGAAACAGTGCATATTTTTAATGGCAAGGCGTGTTAATGACTGTCTCCAAACATGGCATTGATTATTCATGGAACTTCTTATTCAAAGATATGTTAAACTCTTTTTTATTGTTTTTAAATTATTGTTATTTTTTTCTTTCAAGCTAACAGGGAACATCCATCCGATTATCTTTTATTTTAAAACAGTGCTATTAAAAGTTCAGAGTAACCTAAACTGTGGAGTAAGTCTCAAATAGTTAAAGTTTTAATTAAGTTTAGCTAATATAAAAGCATATGTTATATATAAGGTTTTTAACAAATATATAGGAATCCACACTTGGCATTCCTGAGAGAAATGATATACATTATTATAGCATTATTAAAATATTATTATATTTTAATATATAATATTTAAAAATCATGATTTTTTTAGCATGCATACATAAAATGCGTTTAACAAAGAATAAGAAGTGGAAAAAAAAAAAAAAAAAAAAAAAAAAAGCAGCATGTTCCTTCCCAATAAAATAAAATTAATATGTACAATTTATTAAAACAGGATTTAACCAGATGTATACTTAGATTTTTGAACAGATCAATGTAAGTGGAATATATTGAATTATTCCTATATTTTGGTTTCAGAAAGCCTCAAAATTATTATATTCTCTGTGTGGCTGTATTTATCAAGATCTAGCTGCAATATTCCATGGCACTTGCAGTCCAAATCAGAAATTAGTTTTACATAAAATTAGAAACTTCCCCATCCCCCCCAAAACAAACAAACAACAAAAAAGCACAACTTGTTGAATGTTCTGTGAGTACCCAGATGCTCTCCAAAATATCTAGAAATTATGATAACAACTCTCACCACCCTTCATTTCTTCAGACTTTAAATCTACAACATTTGTAACAGGTTTCTTCCAAGGAAAAATTATTTACCAGACAGATCTTCAAATGACTTTCTAAATGCTTACATTGATGATACAGCCTTTGAGTGGAGGAATGAGGAAAAGAGTAGTCTATAGTGCCTCTATCTGTATCTCTGGGTAAAGTTAATGTTCTCCTCTTTCAATTTTGGAAATTTTTGGAAGGAGACTTACATTTACTGAATAATTTATTGCCAAACTCCAGGAGACCAAAAACGTTTCCTTGTGAAAATCATGCCTTTCAAACAAATTAGAGCTTTTGCTGCTTTTAATGCCAGATATTAAAAGAATGGTACAACTCCTGTTTGCATTTACTCAAGAAACAATTTTTCCATTGTTCTGTGAGAAACGAATAAATAAACAAATATATGTTTTTAAAAGGTCCACTAGGTTTCAGATAATTGGAGTTTCATATAACTGAGTTTTATTATGAATGGTATTTATTAAGACGTCTTTTACCCATATATCACCAAAGTAGAGGATAGGAGCAATGGCAAGTATGTCAAAACCAGGCATGTTTGCATTAAAAGAAGCAGGAAAGCATTAGGGGTGGTGACATCAGGAAAAAAGAAGGAAGATCTGTGAGGAGTGAAAGAAAAGAGACAGGCATAAAACACAAAGCAAAGCAGCAGGCTGAGGTGAAAAAGTGAAAGAGAGGCCTGAGGTAAAAGGTGAGAGAGAATCAGAAATTTTAGGAAAAAAAAAAAAAAAAAAAAAAAAAAAAAAAAGGAGCAATAGACTAGTGTCTGCAGTAAATAGAAATAGTAAATAGTAACTAGTAAATAGACTAAATAGTAAATAGTAAATAGTAAATAGACTAGTGTCAAGCAGTAAAATCCTGGTGTTGGATTTTACTGCTTGAAAAATTGCCTTTTCAGATAACACACATGAATAGAATTTATAGTGTTTAATTCTTTAATACAAGCCATGCTTTCTGCTTTTATCAGTTCCGTCCTGCATTTGTTGTGATATTCAGCTCATTTCCTTCTCAGCACATTCATTGCTAAGGCTTTTTGGACAGGAAGAGTAGAGGGGAAAATATTTTAAATGGATGCAATATTAGTGTCTGGTACAGATCTGAAAATTGTAGAACACTGCTCCAAATAACTTCTCTTTTTGCTGTAGCTTTCCATTACAGAGTTAACTACACTCCACTCACTGGATGAAGCACTCCCATCAGTTTGTTCTCTAAATGAGACAGCACTGACAATATTAATAACCCATTAAAATTGAGACTTTGGTATAACCTTCCACCTTCATATAAAGTAAGCTATAACAAACCTGTGAAATCAGATCTTTCGTCCCAATAGGAGACTTAAATTGTAGCCAAACAAAGATCAGTATTATCCACCCTTTCAGATTTTCCTTACGCTAAAGACTTCATAGGAAATTGCCACTCTTAACGTTCAACAGAGCACATTGATCTGCTGTAGAATAACATATACACATATATGGGTGCACACACTTTCATACACCCCTTTCTATAGCAATCATAATTAGTATCTTTTTTTTGACTGTTCCCTGTTAACTGCTCCCTAGTGATACAGGAAATTCTTTCTCTTTGGTATAAAGGAAGCCACAGGAGAATGAAATCTTCAGCAGTATTAATCCAGGTACTTTGAAGTTTATATGGAATTCCCAAGAAGAAAATGCCTATCTCTAAGTTCAGTGTTTTTCTGAGCACAATGATGATTCTTTCAAAACTTCTCATGAAACAATTTTTTATTCTATATTTTTCTCTGATTTAGAGGCTCGGCTTCAATAGAAAACTAAATTTCAAATTAAAGTTCATTAAAAAAACCTAGCCAATCATTTCAGTTGAAAAGTGTCAAAACAAAATTTTCTGACCTTAACAGAATGTTTTTCCTCCTGAAATAAAATTGTCAATTTTGTCAGGTTTCTGTAAAACATTTTTTCTTGGATGAACTGGCATTTTCTAATCTCTGATAAAATGTTCTGTCAAAATATTCCCAACTGGCCCTGTAATAAGGCAGTAGAGATTTCAACCAGTTGAAGGCAGGTTTGTTTGTTTGTTCAGATATAGCCATTATAAGGAGAAAAATGTACATACACAAGCACAGTTTTCTATGTAGACCTTTGTTTTTGTTACTCTTTCCTATAGTTTTCTCCTGGATTAAAAATGAAAGATCAGGATGGGAATGTTCTCTGCTTTTGTTTGTTTGGTTTTTTTGTTTGCTTTTTATTTTGTTTTGACAGAATCACAGTCTAGGCTGGAAGAGACCTCCAAGACCACCGAGTCCAACCTCTGACCTAATACTAACAAGTCCTCCACTAAACCATATCCCTAAGCTCTACATCTAGATGTCTTTCAAGGACCTCCAGGGATGGTGACTCAACCACTTCCCTGGGCAGCCTATTCCAGTGCCTAACAACCCTTTCAGTAAAGAAGTTTTTCCTAATATACAACCTAAACCTCCCCTGGCGCAACTTTAGCCCATTCCCCCTCGTCCTGTCACCAGTCATGTGGGAGAATAGATCAACCCCCACATCACTACAGCCTCCTTTCAGGTACCTGTACAGTGCAATAAGGTTGCCCCTGAGCCTCCTCGTCTCCAGGCTAAATAGTCCCAGCTCCCTCAGCCGCTCATCAAAAGACTTGTTCTCCAGACCCTTCACCAGCTTTGTTGCCCTTCTCTGGACTCGCTCAAGCGAGTGTTTCCTGCAACCTGTTTCAAGCAGGTACCTGTCTCCTTTCCTTCTCAGCTTTCCCTCCCTCTGCCCGACAGCAACAGGGCAGGGGGCCCACCCCCATCTGGGGAATCTCACTCTGGTGCCTCTCCTTCAGGCCTTGCAGGGAGTTGTTGCATCAGTCTATCTCCCTCTCACACTCCCTGATGGCCCTCAACCTCTCCACATCCTCCTTGAGGTCTGCCACCAGGAGGACCAGGTCATCCACCTGCTCGCACCTCATGCACACAGTTTCTCTGCCTCCCTCAGATAGCAGCAGCAGGCTCTGAAACTCTGCATCCAGAGACCTGAACAGCCGCATTTTTGAGCGGGCAGTCTGTCTGGGTGGCCACAGACTTGCTAGTGCAAGCCCTCTGCCTAGCCTGGACCATCGTGGCCTAGCTAGTGCTAGACAGCTGTTAGGTAATTTGTTCTTCGGGGCCGGGGGGGATCGCTCTGCCCTCCCTGCTCGCCCTGCCCGCGCGAACTGCCACGCCCCTCCTTTCTGCCACACCCCGCCCTGTTTGCCCATCCTGGTCGCCACGCTCCCCAGGGGCTGCTTTTGAGCGGCCGGGGTGGGGGCACTGCTGGCTCCGCCTACGCCTCGTCAGCGTCCCTCACGAGGGCTGCCGGGTCGTGGCGGCTCCCTCGGCTGCCTCGAGTGGCCTCGATGCCGGGAAAAGAGCCCTGCCTGTCCCGATCCCCCGCTCCGCCTCAGAACACGTCTGCCCCTGAGCTGATTGCCTCGGCAAGTGGTTACTGTTTTGTCTTGTTTCTTCCAAGTAATCAGTTTAAGTTACTCTGTGAACACACTAGGAAATAATAATAATAATAATAATAATAATAATAAAAAAAAAAAAAAAAAAAAAGCTGTACTAG
>CM021772.1:18763180-18783573 GCA_011076525.1 Nettapus auritus | reverse complement strand
AAAAAAAAAAAAAAAAAAAAGCTGTACTAGAGTTTGTTCAGGGCCAACCTTTTTGGAGGAGGTCTTTGTGTTTTTTGTTGTTGTTGTTGTTGGTTTTTTTTTTTTTTTTTTTTCTCTTTTTCCACAAATAGCACGTTATAAAATTGTATGCCATGAACAATAGGAATGTGCTGCAAAATAACTGCTCACAGTACTGGTAGATATTGTTATGAACACAGCGTTCTACAAATTTAATCATGTTGGTATGGTGAAAAAAGAAAATGTTGTTAAAACATGGCAAAACAAAACAACAACAACAAAAACAAAACTTCCTTTGGCCTATTAACATCCCACATTTCATCTGTATTTAAAATTTTGACATAGATAGGCCAATGCCATTTACATGGAAAGAACACTTTAATGACTGCTCCACTGGTGCTACCCATGTCATGCCTTCCTGGGTCCTCTGTTGAAACTGGAACACTGAAGTCCCATCTGATTCTGATGCCAGAGAACTCTAGTAAAGACTGGCATTTTTCCTCTTTAATCTGTAAAGATTTTATTTTTGCTTCATGGATTTTTAGACTGTGCAGTGAAACTGATGAGCAGACCACAAATTCATGCTACCATAAGAGAGAAAATTGGCAAAAGATGACAAAAGACTGTAAGGAAATGAGTAAACAGAACTGGGCTAAGAGACTTTAATTAAGTCTCTTTCCATAAAGCATTTTTTTTTCCTCTAAAGCTCTCTGTGTAATATTGGTTTTATTGTCCATTTTAGGCTTCAGCTCAGGATGGATTTATTGAGAGAAAGACAGGAAGGCAGGCATTTCTGAGGCAGTGCAGCAGGATGAGGAGCAGCTGTACAACCTATCATCCTCAGTGCTGCGGCATCTTGCCCTGGCCAAACCCTGGAACAGCCAAGGCCTTTCTGCTGTTCAGATTTATCCTCAGTACATCAGAAGCCATTAATGGCCAACATGGATTTTGTTGCATGCAGATTCTGAACAAATAAAAGTAATTAAAAACATCATTTGGAAGAATGTTTATACAGATCTTATCAACAAGAAATGATGCTAGCAAACTAATATAATAGGAATCTGTTAAATGAACTTGTTTGAAAACTTATTTGCAGTCCTACTCATTTACCTGAGACTAGAAAAGCTTGTTTGCTGTTCTGAATTCAGTTCATAATATCCTTTTTTGATTGTTTAGGTCTGGAAATAGTTTTATGATATGCTGTTCCATATTTTCAATGTACGCTGTATTACATCACAGCTATTGAACATGATTTGCCTGAAATGCTATTTTCCTGGTTAGCATCCAACTGATGCTGTTAAATTCCTTTAGATGGTGGACAAGTGGGACAGATGTGGCTGAGAGACCAGGTCAAAACTTCCACACCTTCCTTAAGACATATCTGGAGATGTGAGTGCAACTCAAGCTGGACAGATTGTAAATTCATTTTTTTTTCTTCCTGCTTTGCCAGAGTGATTCACAGCTTCTTCTCATTTGTTGCAGTAAGTTTATTTTCAGTGAAGTCCAAAGAATTAAAGCAAAAACAAAAACAAAAGCACCTATCCCAAAAGAGCATGGTATGGATAGACAAGCAACACTTATGAGGGAGGGAAAAGAACAATGAAAATTGTGTCCAGAAGCATCAAGGCCAGAGATTTAGGCTCATAGGAGTCATAATTTACATACATATTGTCTGTGCATGCTATGACATAAAACCCATGTGCAAGGAAGATAACTCCATTCAAGAAAAAGATATGCTTTCCTCTTACAGTATAGTAGATTTTCTCATGTGTAGTAGTGCTTTCTATGAATTTAAGTCTCAGAAAATACAGAATGAGGTTTCTAGACTTGTAGTAAACACAGATTAGAAACACTGTTTCTACCAGGAGCAGCCAGCCTGAAGTAGAAGGAAACATGACAACTCTTCCCACTCAAGCTTTTTATCTTCCTGAAGACAGCTAAATACAGTCATAAGCAGGGATTCTTTTTTTTTTTTCTTTTTTTTTTTTCTTCTTTCACCTCATGCAATTATTTTAAAAACTCTTTGCTTTCAACATGGTATTGTTCCAAATCTGAAAGAAGTTTTCAAAATAACTATTTTTTTTTTCTTTAAGAGGAATTGTGGTATGCATTTAATTTCATAAACTTAGATGACATGGGAACAATAGAACAGCTTAAAATTACTTCAAGCATTTCTATCACAGAAAGTGTATGCTGAATAAAACATATAATTTTCAAATTTAATCTCTTGAACTCATATGATTTATAATACTGAGTTTACTCATTGAAAATTAGATACTGTCTGATGGGAAAAAAAAAAAAAAAAAAAAAAAAAAAAAAAAAAAAAAAACACCCAGAACTTTATGAAATCATAAATGGGAAATTTCCCCTACTTCTTAGTGAAACTCATTCTTATAAATAAGTCATTTAAACATCTGAGGAATATTGTTGAGGTATACAATGAGTAGAGTGACAAGTGTAATCAACTAAAAAGGAACATGAAGACTGGAATATCTGTTCCACCTTACATTCCTTTGTCCAGATACCCACTCTTGCTTGGCTGTGAGATTGGGGTGATGAGTCAGTGACAGATGAAGTTGGTTAGAGGTTATTTTTCTAAACTGGTGGATAGCGGCTTATTCCTTTATTACTTTTTGCTCAGTATATTCACCTTCAAATATCATCTCCCTCTTTTTACAGAGGCTTTGCTCAAACAGAACAAAGCAACTACCACAGATTGTTTTTTTCTTCCTAAAAGGAAGAAGTTCTTTCTTTCCTTCACTCCATTAGCTCAAAAATTCTGGAGTATTAATTTTGTGTAACTTATCTTTATGTTATTGCATAGCAAATCTTCCTCATTGATGTCCACAGATGAGCTGATGTTTAATAATTTTCTACTTCTATGGAATTAAATATAGACCAGCATCCAATTTTCTATTTATTTGGACCTTATTTGAGAGCTGCTAACTGGAAGTACCAGAATGTACTGCACAGACACTGAATTAGACAAAAACACTTACCTTAAAACAGTGCCAAGTGAAGTTAGCATTTGTTTGGAATTGGCTTTTAGTATGTAAACTTTGTGTTTTCACATGATGCAGGCATTCTAAATTTCACTTTATGATAGCTGCAGCTGAAACACCTAGTAAAAACAAATTACAGCTGGAGATAGTTACTGTCTCATCTGCCTTCTTTATTATCATATTATCTGCTGGATTTTCCTTCCCACATACTGCAAATATCCTCAGTACTACACTGTACTTTCCCTATTATGCAGACCTCTTAATTCTAAGAACTAGTCCTATCTGTCATGATAGGAAGCAGTGTTATAGCATAATGAATACTCTCATTTCCTCTAATTTTTAATAAAAAGTTTAAGCAGTTAAACTGTGCGATCCACTGGTGTTCATTAATAACACTGCATATTGTTGTGGTGTATTTATTATTCAGCCATGCAGACAGAGCAGAAAAGATTTTCTGAGGGTTTTTCTTTTTTTTAGTCTCCAGTTTCAAATGCTGTAGCCAAAATGTAAAGACCTCCTTTACATAGCAGTAGTGTTCAGGGAATTTCCACATTAACTTTTTTGTACAATTGATGATACCTCTTTTGCTACTTGGAAATGTCTTCCAGAAACTTGGATCAATAGATATTTGAGCTTTCTGTTGGTAGAACATGACAATGTTGGGAACCAGTCCCTGTTTTAGGTCTTGGCTGTAGTAACTCTGAGCAGCAGTGGACTGGAACACAATCCCCCTTCCTCTGACAATGAAGTACTGAAGGGATTGACCTGACCACCATCTTTGATACCCTGGTGATCACCTCCTGTTGAATATATTGGTCAATTATATCACCCTGTATACTTTGGGAACTGCAGATTGGATCTGAGGTGGTCCTTGCACTGTTGGTTATGTCAGCTCTCCCAGCTAATGTGGCTCCACTATATTCATCCCCCACCCTTTGCATGACCGTGGTTAGTGTTGCAAAAAGGAATGCAGGATTAGCCCTGAAAAACAATTTAGTTTCCACGGTGATTTAATCCTAGGTGTCTCTGAGGAAACTTTCCAAAGGTGCCCACAAGAGCTGTTAAATTATTCATTGTGAATTATATTTATTCCAAATATATTTTGCTGGTTGAAAGTGACTCCTGAGCCGGGCCCTATTGTTTTTCAGGATTATCTCACTAAGAGAGAAAATCTCAGGCCCAGGTTTAGTGACAAGTAGTCCACTCAAGTATTTGTCCCCTCCTGTTGAGTACCTGTTGTGTGTGATTTTGCGCATAACACCAGTCAGGACAAATAATCAGATAGAAAGCCAGAAAGAAATAGACATTTAAAAACAGACAAAGAAGAAATGGTGAAAGTATGCAATGCACATCCACACTGAAATTCTAGACCATCATTATTTTTGTTGGAAAAGCTTTTATTTATGTCTTAGGCTCTCCAAATTCTGGCAAATTATATGCCACAAGTAACAAGTGAACTTGCTGTTTCTGTTCCTACAAATTGTCACAATTCATCAGCATTTTTATTCATTCAGCAGGAGAGTACACTATGATAGTGATGTTTGCAACAAAGATATTTGCCTGTAAGGAGAGCCTGATCCTTTTCCACTGACTATGCTGGTTACAACTTACAGAGTGGTAATGACTTTCAGTCACTTCCAATCTTGCTAATAAAACTCAACCTAATAATTTAGATACGAAAAACTATCTTGTCATTATTACAAAACTCCTGAGCTCCTGCTCCGTCCTGGGACTACTCAAAAATAGGTGTATTTTTGGTACCACAAAATGATAAATTGCAGAATATTTCTAGAGTTTAAATATTTCTGAGGGAGCAATTCTTCACTTCCTGCTGTTTACAAGGGAAATACTGTCTACAAATAATACATTACATTAGCTGTCCTCTTTATCACAAAGCCATGTTGAATACTTCTAACATTTATAAAAAGACACCAACTGATTGCAAGATGAGCGTTACCCTTGAGCAAATTATGAACACATTTATTTCAGTCTTATGCGTTTGAAACTAATTTTCTGGTAATATCAAAAGTGTTCATAGAATTAATTTCCTGTCAGTTCAGCAGTATTCAAGTGAATATTTTATGATTTTGCATTAGCTGTATTTGTCTAGAGTTGTGACATGATCGAGTCATTCTCTGAGGGAAACACATTAATAATTAAACTCTGTCCAATGTGGAGTGCTAAAGATGACAGCATAATTGTACATTTCAGAGACCGTTTCAGAAAGCAGAGAATGAGAATTGCCCTGCCACCATTTAAATGTCAATTTAGAATTTCTTGCTAAAATTAAAAGAGTGTTGCAGAAAACAAAAAGAAAGGATAGAAAGACTGACTGATGTCAAATTTAGCACCTTGTCCCCTTTTTTGCTTTCCCTTTCTTTTAAAAGGTGAGCTAAATGTAAATGGCTTTCCAAAAAGAAAAGGAGTAGAGAGAAGGCAGATAAATTATCATCTCTAAGATTTTTCCCCTTTCTTTTGGCGATATAATATCATCACCAGTTGTAGTACTAAAACTGTTTAGATGATAAATGCAATGTGCATAGATTAGCTCCAGAGAAAATACTGCTGCTTGATACTGAAAGCTTTGATTGGTTTCAGCCCTTACATTTGACTTTTTTTTGCCCTGATAACTTCAGCAGTATTTTAAGGTTTCAATATACTTTCTAGTCAAAAACCCATGGATAGATTGTTGTGTTATTTCTTATTCATGTTTCTTTTTCAGCTTCTGAAGGTACAACATTGTTGGGATTATCTAGGATTTCTCCAAAATTTCTGATGCATATATTTTGGAATCAATGAGAGCTTCCCCCCGAGAAGTGCCTGTACTGTCTTGCAGGGACAGGTGAAGCACATTTACAGATTGTGCTTGCAGATCACATAATGATAATATGTCCTTACAAAATTTATATAGCAGAGACATGTCAATATTTCCATAATTTATTTTTTTCCCACCACTGCCTGTGACTGACACAGTGCCAAAGAATCCCCATTTTGACTAGAACCCAGGTGACGTTTCCCCCATTCACTGCATCTATTACCATGTTCTCCCTACACCTTTAGAAATAAGCTCAAATGAGTAAAAATAGCCAGATGGTCTTGGGCAATTAGGAATAATTGAAAGAACAATCTCTTTATAGTCCCTTTGCTTCAGGTCTCTGCCATGTTGCCTCTGTCTTACGTTTCCTCTCCTCTTGCCTCACACTCTTGACTCAAGAGTTCATTTACTTTGCTTGCATGTTCTTTTCAGTTGATCCTCTCCTGATAAATCCTTAATTTCTTTTAATATAAAAACATATAACAAATCATATCCACTTCCTATCATCTCTGTGTTCACTTTTTTTTTTTAAATCTTTTCCTTCACTCATATTTTCTAATTCATTCATTTAGATTATAAGCAGCTTAGTAAAAAAAAAAATTGCTCCTCTGCCTCTGTACCTCATCTAGCTCAATAGTTGTTATTTGGCTGCTACCGTATGAAACATGATTGATCATAATAATTCATTTGATTTCATATCATTCTACCCAGTTACATCCCTATAGTATAATTCAAGAACTATTTAGGGCAAACAGAAGCATTTAACAGACACTATCCCAGTGTTTTAAGGGGCGTATTTCAGATTCTTTTTCATACAAGTGAGGGGGAAAAAAATATCTAAACTGCGTGCTGAGCTCAACATTTGAATCTATTTTATGGACCAGTTGATTGAAAAGAAAGTGAGCAGAAGAGAAATTTCTGTGATGCTAAAAGTTATTGATACCCTTTATTATTGTTTATGCAGGCTTATAGCTGGGATTTCATTAGAAATGCAGTTCTGAAGTACTACTTAATTTTGCATTTGCTAAGGATGGAGTGCACAGCAAACTTAGAATTTTTAACATTATTTTAAAATATTTAAGGAACAGCACAAAAGAACATTTGAATATGAAATACACATGTAAAAAGCTAGTAATTTTGTGCACTTTAATTTGTGCCTGTAGGTACAAAAAAAGAGCACCTATACATTAATAAAGACAGTGAATGCTGATGGTGTATTCAGATACGTGAAAGGAAAGGCCATAAAAACATGACAATAAAGACTACTTATAAAGCTCTACCATGTGAAACCATGACTAGGTTAGCCCGACATCCAGTAATGTGAATAAACACATTTTTTCATGTTAGATAAATAAAATATAATTGTTTCAAATAAGAATCCAAGTCTGATTGTATAAGATGGCAGTTAAATGTGTTAAATAACCATAATGTGTTAAATAACCTATAACAGGTGGTTCATTTTTTTCCTGACATCTGTTTATTTCAGTACAGTATTTGGTTGTTTCAGTCATCTATGCTATGTAAATTCAAGTAGACATTAAACCAATTACAAATTCTATGAATATATTTAAAGTAATAGATGTTAATTCTATGGAATAATTATATCTCATGTTAAAAAAAAAAATAAAAATGTTATTTCAGTTTGCAATTAACTTACTTCAGTAAAGATCCCTTAATCTAGTAAAGCATTATTTGACCGGATAAGAAAGCACAACTAATCAGTGTTCCACCAGACCTTTCATTATTTCATTATTTCTGAACGCACTTTCAGAACAACAGATGTCTCTCTCATATTTAGATATTGGAGCTTATGAGAATACTCAATTGCTTGGTTTTTGTTTGTTTGTTTGTTTTTATTTTTTTGTTTGTTCTTTTTTGTTTGTTTGCTTTTCTTTTTAAATATCTAATTTTATATAACATGTTAGAATAGATGAAAATCTTTCCAACTATCATTCTTTGAAATATGTGTAGATAGGATCACACTTCCTGAACCACTCTGTTAGGAAGCTGATAAATTGTTCAATTTTAAATTCCAAGGGAAGCTAATATTAAGGAAGCTTATAGGCTTCATTCTTTCCTTAGAAAGAATTTTAAATTACTTTTCCAGAACTTTCTTTGAGGTAATTTTCTTTGATTTTAGTGCTCTGGAAGGGTGGGATAACATGATCTTATTGGCACGTGACATGTAGCACTTAAAATTCTGCACTTTGTGAACAAAGAACATTATTCACACCTGGGAAACACTTAGTCACTAGGTCTCTTCAATCAAGCTGTGGCCTAGTGAGAACATAGAACACTGAATACGTGAATCTAGTTTAATAAATATTTATAGGCAATAAGTATTCATCAGTAATTAAAATGTTAATGCTATAACAAATTCAAGTATTATGCATGCACACCCTGGGATTAATACACTATAAAACCTTTCTCTGCAGTAGAAAGGGCAGCAGGTGGACTCTTGGTTTCCAGTCAAGTTCACTGTTTTTAACTAAGGGAAGGTCTATGATAAACTCAGAAAGGGACTTTGTGAGACTCCACAGTATATTTGTAGAAGCAAATATTTGTGAGTTCTGTGATCTATGAATTTTCAGATTGGAAATAAAACCTCTACGCAAACAATGTAGTCCTTTGGGAAGAATAGGACTTGACCATGTCCTAAGTCAAAGTCAGCTCTGAATAAAAAATACTCCCCTCCTTAAAGTAAGAAAAAAGGAAATGCCATGTCAGAAAATGCCAAACTCAGAATTATGCTTTGTAGCACTTGCAAGGTAATGCGTAGATCGCTGAGCCAGTAGCATCGGCATGAATCTCACCATGGGTTTCTCTTTTTCAGTCAGGTTATTCCCCATAATAGCTGTTTACTTCTGTTATTAGGATTGTTGCAATCTATTCTAGAGGAGAATCCTTTACTTCATGCACATGGAAGAACTTATTTGAAGTACAGTGAGTCCTGGAATAAGCAATCTTAGAAATATATTATTCTATCTTTTGTATAACTGAAACATCTATTAAAATGTCAGTTTTATTATGCAATGTAAATGTTGTAGTTTTTTTTTTTTTTTTTTAGCTCTATTGACATTTTCCTCCTTTTATTTTACTATACCTGAGAACTTAGTATTAAACTTTTTCCTGCACTACAGTCTATGTACATTGTTGCTACAGTTTTCACCCATAAAATTTGTCCTTCTTTGCATAGCTAGAACTTCGTTAATACAAAGGGGAACACTTGTATCTGCTATTATTAGTAACATCTAACACACATTGAAGATCTCCTCAAAACCAAAGGAGACAGAACGGCTTCCCTTAACAGCAATTCAAAGCACTGAGGGTTTCACTTTTCTTCAGTCACTATGCAAGTATCAAGAAGTTCAGTGGCAACAAATAAGTGTTCCATTCCCTAAACTAAGAGTTTATTACACAAAAATATTAAAAATACCAGTTTACACATACTATTTTTGCATGGAGAACCTATGATTTTTGGACTAAAAAAAAGGGATAAAAAATACCTATTCTAGTTAAATACCCTGAAACAGCTTCATTTTGCTTCCTCTAAGTACATCAGGAAGCTTTATACAACAAACACATTGCCCATCCAAAACATTGGCTATTTAGCTGAAATGAGCCCTGTAGGAATTCATTCTGGATCTTATTTTTCTGCTAATGATGATGATTATGATGAATAACTGTCTTTTGATGTTGCTTTTTCTGCTGATTCCTCAGTTCTTGATAGACATATTGTTGCTATACTTATTGCTGCTGGTCCAACCGCATAAGGTGAGGAGAATCCATAGAGTTACAAACAAGTTTTTCAGTAACCAAGTGAAGAAACCTGCAATTTTACAAACAGGAAGAAAATTTGCTAGCAATCACCAAATACTGCTGGATTTATACCATAGCAGGCCACTGAAAAACATCCCAAACAAGATATACTTCAACCTGGAACTGGTTCTGTGTTGTAACACTTCAAATAAATGTGAAGCCATAAGTTTTTTGAGGTTAATTGAAATAGCCATATACTTCATAAAGCAACAACAAAAACCTGAAGCAAACAAAAAAACACACACACAATTGAGGCAGGATCTTTGCTTTATTGGTATTGCTGACTCAAAAGTAATTGATGTTGGTAACACAAATGATCACTATTAAAGACAATCTGTGTCATGTGTATTGCTATTATCTTACAGTAAGCAATTCCCAGACATATTTAGATTGCAAGCCTTTTGTAAATACTCCAGCTTTTTTGCACTGTGTTTTACAGCAATTAACATTATATTGCTGTGTTTAATGAACAGGACTATCCTAAAATACCCTGAGCCTGAGACAAATGCAAGACGAACATATAAAAAGAAATGTTATAAGCAATCATTTTTGATCTAGTTCCATAACTAATTTCTTTTAGCTACAAATGTTCTTTCTGATCAGCTGAAGGAACTAAAAAGATATCAAATGTTTAAATTAGGACTTGTAGTGTCTCATTTATAGGCATCCTAATATCATAAAGATCTAATGACTAGCAAGATACTACAAGATAGCAGTATTCCATTAATTTCTTAATAGACTTGTCCTGCAGCACAAGAAGTCCATAATTAGTGCAGCTGATATTTGTGATAATTTAGGAACTTTAGGGAATTAAAGAACTAATGACACACAGTTAGAACTTTACAGTATGTCTGCAAGCACGTGCAACTATGTATTTGAACTTGTGGACAAGACTCCCTCGTAAATCTCAGATTTGAGCACAGATCTGCTAGTCAATCTTCATAGAAGTCTGCAACAACTGAAACAGCTTTGGACAGGATGTATCCTGTTCATGAGAGCCAATTTTCTCACCCCTGTCTGCAGGAGGTTACTGTCTTTCCACATGCCAATTTCCAGAGAGAAAAAAAAAAAAACACTAGATGTTTTGGTAAAAAAAAACAAAACCTCTGAGAATAAAAAAAAAAAAAAAAAAAAAAAAAAAAAAAAAATGTGGCAGGATTTAGAATTTGGAAATGCAGAGGACAAATGATCATTTTGCTTTCACAGAAGGAATTTTACCTGTTGAACCAGGGTCAGAAATCAAAAGCTTCAATGTTCAGAAATGCAAGCTAAGACACACAAAAAAGGTCCGTGAAGTCTTATGTCCAAATAATATCCTATAGCAATCAATTACTTTATCAGAAAATCCATACAGAGACCAATTAAGTGTGACAGCTGAAATGGTAAAATTGAAGGATTATACCATAGGTGAGCACAGAATGTTTGGAGACACCATTGTAATACCCAGATACATTTTTTGTTACTCTGAAGACAGCTAGTGGGTTCAGCCTGTTGCAGCATTCTGGCAAGTATGTACTGTGGAAAGCTCAACAGAACTCATAGGATTAACATGCAAAACTGCTGACATTTTTAAAATCTCCAAGGAGTCCAGGTAGATTCAGTAGTTAAATACTGAAGGATATAAATTATTAAATCAATTAAATGAAGGAAATCCACAGCATCTTTGATCCGAGGTAAATAGAAATGGAAAAGAGAATGTGCCTTTTTGAATAGTATTAGACAATTTATCCTTAAATGGCTGCATACTTCACCTATTAAAATGACTTGTTTGTACATGCAGAATGAAAGTTAACAAGCACATGAAAAAAAAATCTCAGTGTGAGAAACAGGCTGCCTGGTCCCCTGCCCTGACCTGGCACGCTCCAATTCTTTGTAAAGGAATAGTTTGCACTGGAGCCCTCCCATGAGCTGGCACATAAATCTTAAAAATATATTTGAAGCCCATCTGCTGTAGTGCTTCATTTTTAATGAAAATGGAAGGTGCCAACCATAAGCAGTTTTGACACACCAAGTCTCTCCATAATGCCAACCTGTTACATCTCAGAGGAGTCAATTTAAACAGGCAAATATTTCTGGGACTTATTTATGAACTTATTATTAAATGTTCTTAGACATGAAGTAAAAAGCAAACTACAGACAAGACAAAATTAGTAGGCCATTTTGACAATCAGGCAGACAATGTAAGGTTGTTAGCTTAGATATATTCTCATGAGTTTGGTCTATTTTGTTTACCACAGATTTTGTACAGTACCGATATTTAGATATAAACATATTTCCAAAAAATGTCATTTTTTCTCTTCTCTTTTCAGAAGGCACATGGCTTTGTTTCCTAACTAGGTCCAACCCAATACAGACATGACAAACAGTGGTGGATGTTAATGTCCAAGAGGTTTATTTTCTGCGGGGTTTTATACCTTGTAGACAGTGTAGTAAGGAAGCCAGCATAGAATAAGTAAGAATTAATACTTCTAATATTGCACTAGACCTGCCTGTCAGTGTGAGTTAACATTTATTATACTTTTTAGTAACAGCCCTTAAAAAGAACCATAAAGTTTTGTTTGTTTGTTTGTTTGTTCATAAATGCTTTACCCAGTCATGTGAAAAGTAAAATAAAAATATCCAGATGGTTGGGAGATTGGTCACCATTATGTGATTGTTATTTACAGTGTGACAAAATTAATAGTAAGAAAAACTCTAGAAAATATTTGTAATCACATTTCAGAAATTCAGATTTTACTTTCCCCATGTTGCAGACCCTGAGAACAGGAGTTTATGTAACCCCTTGCCTCAGAGAAGCAAGGAAATAATAAGGAAGTTAAATCTCAAATATTTAAATAAAGTTTTAAAATCCCAGAAGTAAAGTAAATCCAGGTATTATTGACACATTAGCTGGGTCACTGAACTTACAATTCTGTGGAAATAGAGGTACTGAAGAACTCTGGAACTTGGATTGTTTCTTCAATGCTGCCACAGAAGCCTGACATATTTATTACACTATCTGGAGTATGATTATTCTATAATCATTTGTATTCCTCCTATAAATCTGAGAAAAGCTCTCTATACAAATGATTAGGGGATTAACTTTTCCTTCTGAGTAGGTTCACATTATGCATGGTCAAAGTCATATCACAGACACACATGGAAAGAAACATTTCAAGGGTTATAATTACATTCACATGTTGGCTAATTGGGCCCTCAGGGGCCCAGTTCCTAATTATGTGTGTAGGCAGAAAAAAAATGAAAAAAAAAAAAAAAAAAAAAAAAAAAAAAAGTATGTATAGAATGAGTATGAGATTAAATGGGCTATGTTGGCTGTATAAAAGCCGTAAAACTTGATAGGAAAGGAATGCAGTTACTTGCCAAGTATCTCTAAACCATAAAGATTTTTTTTTTTTTATGTCATTATCAGAAAAAGATGGGAGGAGGCTGTGTTGTTTTAGAGGAAGTCTGCAAACATCTATTGTAGCCTCAAGAAGAATTTCTTCCTAATTGTAAGTATATCAAGTAATGATTGAGTCAGACGAGAAAGAAGGGGGGGGGGGGGGGAAGAGTAACTTCTTACCATGACTTTGATATCCAAAGAAGGTGAAAGAAATTTAAAGGAAAAGAAGAAGATAGTTGAATGCTCTTGTATATGTCACTGAGACCTACTAATCAGAAATGAAATGCTCTAAAAAGTTTAGATATTCATTAATTAAAATCGAGCTTTAATGGCTCTATTTATTAGTTTAGCTAAGGGCAGTGTTTTTATCTCCCATAATTGAAAACTATAGTTTATTACCTTGGTTATATGCTAGTAAAAAATATACGCTTTACTTTTACTCTGTGTCTCTCAGGGGGGAATGTATATAAAAGTATAAATTATAGAACTTTTACAAGGTTGTAATTCATTTTATTTCACAAATGGTATCCTTTTGACATATCTATAAAAGTCTCACTGTTTATAGTAGATGTGTAGGTATTACATTACACCTCATAACAGATACTAGTAGGAACCCTGAAGCTGAATAAGAACAAGATTGTCTGTATCTCTTAAACCTGTCACTTTAATTTTCCACTCTAGACAGTGCCATACAAGTAGCCTGATGTAAGTTCCTGGTGGCTGTTAGACCACAGTCTTTTAACATTTTGAATTTAGTACCTAATCAAAGCTTTGCTTTCAGTACTCTTATCTTGATTCATACAAATGGGTATATGGTACCTTTGTTAAGTATACCCAAAGGAAGAGTATTTTACAGCATTCTAAATGCAAATCCTGTTTTCTTATTTATACCGTGGCCCATGTAACCACAACATTAAAAAGAATTTAAAATGAAATGCAGAAAAATTGAAATGACAGTTTTAGCAGTCTAATGTCTTGAACCAACCTGATGCACCACAAGTTCTGAAATCATGAAAATTCTGTGAAATAAGACCTCATATGCCAAATCTGGTCTTTGGGAAGTTCAAATTAAATGCTCACCTTTAAAGAATAAATAAATAAGTAAAGAGAGAGAAAATTCTTGTGTCTAGTTTAGAATTTGTCTGTAATTTCCAGAGTTTAAATCATATAATACTGTAGTTTAAAGTATTTACAAGACTGCTTTTTAAACTTGGATCTCTCTTTCACTGTGCATTTCAATCACATTTGACATGTACATTTAAGTATCTAGATTTGATATTCATTATACCTTTGATTTTACTACACAGTATTGACTGAATTTTTGGTGGGCCACAGATATATAAGCATGTTGAAGATACAGGGGGAAAAAAAGGTATTGGTGCAAGAGTTAAATAGTCCAGCTGAATGAGCTAGCCATCGTAATGGGAGATGTGAGGGGCATGGAAGATAGGGGAATAATAATTGATACTTTAGCAAGAAAACATTTCATTAGTCACATTCCTCCTATCATACACTATTAAGTTTCTGTATAAGGACATGAATATTGACAGGGTATCCACAGTGATACAGAAGTCTACACAAGAGCATCCTTCAACACAAGTGTAAGAGTGAAGCTGTCAGCATGGGATGCTGGGACAAGGAACAGTATTTCTCATTTAATCAGATAGGGCAGACTGTTTTGCAGGTGTAGAAATCTCAACATTTTTAATAGTTTTGCCATCTTTAGATTTCTGACCTAACCTATCTGAGATGACTTGGACCTGAAATCAGTCATTATTTTAGGCCATTTTTACATTCAGGAAAACAAACAAACAAACTTGCCGAGGTGATCGGCTCCGGGGCAGAAGTGCTCTGCAGCGGAGCGGGGGATCGGAACAGACAGGGCTCTTTTCCCGGCATCGAGGCCACTCGAGGCAGCCGAGGGAGCCGCCACGACCCGGCAGCCCTCGTGAGGGACGCTGACGAGGCGTAGGCAGAGCCAGCAGTGCCCCCACCCCGGCCGCTCAAAAGCAGCCCCTAGGGAGCGCGAGAGATCGGGAGCGCGGCGACCAGGACGGGCAAACAGGGCGGGGTGCGGCAGAAAGGAGGGGCGCGGCAGTTCGCGCAGGCAGGGAGGGCAGGGCGATCCCGCCCGCCCACAAGAACACCTCACATAACGGCTGTCTAGCACTAGCTGGGCCGCTATGGTCCTCGCTAGGCAGCGAGCTTGTGCCAGAAAGTTTGTAGGCACCCAGACAGACTGCCCGCTCAAAAATGCGGCTGTTCAGGTCTCTGGATGCAGAGTGTCAGAGCCTGCTGCTGCTATCTGAGGGAGGCAGAGAAACTGTGTGCGTGAGGTGCGAGAAGGTGGACGACCTGGTCCTCCTGGTGGCAGACCTCAAGGAGGATGTGGAGAGGTTGAGGGCCATCAGGGAGTGTGAGCGGGAGATAGACTGGTGGAGCAGCTCCCTGCAAGGCCCGAAGGAGAGGAACCGAGATGAGACTCCCCAAATGGGGGTGGACCCCCTGCCCAGTTGCTGTCGGGCAGAGGGAGGGGACCTAAGAGTTCAAGAGGAATGGAAACAGGTCCCTGCTCCACGATGCAGGAAACGCCCCCCCCCCCACCTGCCCCACGTGCCCAGGTGCCCTTACACAACAGGTTTGAGGCCCTGGAGCTCGGGGGAGCAGTGGATGAGGGTGTGGAAGGAAGTTTAACCAGGAGGCCTAGGGCGAGGAAGTCTGCTCCACACGTCAAGACTGCTTCCACCAAAAAGGAAAGAAGGGTTATCGTTGTGGTCGACTCCCTTCTCAGGGGAACGGAGGGCCCTATCTGTCAGCCTGACCCTACCTGTAGGGAGGTCTGCTGCCTCCCTGGGGCCAGGGTCAGGAATGTTGCCAGAAAGCTTTCCAGCCTGGTTCACCCCTCCGATTACTACCCACTACTGATAGTCCAGGCTGGCAGTGATAACATTGACGAGAGAAGCCCGAAGGCTATCAAACGGGACTTCAGGGGGCTGGAACGGTTAGTGGACAGAGCGGGAGTACAGGCGGTGTTTTTGTCCATTCCTACAGTGGCAGGGAGGGGTTCAGAGAGGACACGCAAAGCCCACATGATAAACACATGGCTTAGAGGCTGGTGCCAACACAGAGGTTTTCAGTTCTTCGGGCGCTTTACTCAGCACCTGGCCTGATGGCCGCAGACAAGTCCCAACTGTCCCCAAGGGGAAAACGGATCCTGGCCCAGGAGCTGGCAGGGCTCATTGAGAGGGCTTTAAACTAGGTAAGAAGAGGGACGGGGAAGAAACAAAGCCTGTTGGAGGTGTGCCAGGGGGAACAGTGGCTAGGCTGGGAGACAAGGCAAAGGCTCAGCTGAAGTGCATCTATACTAATGGACACAGCATGGGCAACAAGCAGGAGGAGCTGGAAGCCATTGTGCAGCACACAGGCTATGACTTGGTTGCCATCATGGAAACGTGCTGGGACCACTCTCATGACTGGAGTGCTGCCATGTCTGGCTATAGGCTCTTCAGAAGGGACAGGCAGCACGGAAGGGGTGGAGGAGTGGCTCTCTATATTAGAGAGTGTTTTGATGTCGTTGAACTTGAGGCTGGCAATGACAAGGTGGAGTCGCTATGGGTTAGGATCAGTGGAGAGGCCAACAAGGCAAGCATCCTGATGGGGGCCTGTTATAGACCGCTGAACCAGGATGAGGGGGTGGACGAGGAGTTCAACAGACAGCTGACAGAGGTTGCGAAATCGTCAGCACTTGTTCTTGCGAGGGACTTTAACTTCCCAGACATATCCTGGAAGCACAACACAGCCCAGAGAAGGCAGTCCAGGAGGTTTCTGGAGAGTGTGGAAGATAACTTCCTGACACAGCTGGTTGGTGAGCCTGCCAGGGAAGATGCCCCGCTAGACCTTCCATTCACTAACAGAGAAGGACTGGTGGGAGATGTGATGGTCGGGGGCTGTCTTGGGCAGAGTGACCACGAAAATGGTAGAGTTCTCCATACTTGGCGAAGTCAGGAAGGGGACCAGTAAAACCTCTGTCTTGGACTTCTGGAGGGCTGACTTTGAGCTGTTCAGGATGCTGGTTGGCAGAGTCCCTTGGGAGGTGGTTCTGAAGGACAGAGGAGCACAGGAAGTCTGGGCGCTCTTCAAGAAAGAAATCCTAATGGCTCAGGAGCTTTCTGTCCCCACATGCCCAAAGACGAGTTGGCGCGGAAGAAGACCGGCCTGGCTGAACAGAGAGTTGTGGCTCGAGCTTAGGAGAAAAAAGAGGGTTTATAATCTTTGGAAAAGAGGGCGGGCCACTCAAGGGGACTACAAGGATGTTGCGAGGCGGTGCAGGGACAAAATTAGAAAGGCCAAAGCTCATCTGGAGCTCAATCTGGCTACTTCTGTTAAAGACAACAAAAAACGTTTTTATAAATACATCAATACAAAAAGGAGGACTAAGGAGAATCTCCACCCTTTACTGGATGCGGAGGGAAACTTAGTTACCAGAGATGAGGAAAAAGCCGAGGTGCTTAATGCCTTCTTTGCCTCAGTCTTTAGCAGCAAAACCAGTTGCTCTCTGGACGCCAGTACCCTGAGCTGGTGGAAGGGGATGGGGAGCAGAATGTGGCCCCCACAATCCACAAGGAGATGGTTGGCGACCTGCTACAGCACTTGGATGTATGTAAGTCGATGGGGCCGGATGGGATCCACCCGAGGGTACTGCGAGAACTGGCAGAAGAGCTGGCCAGGCCGCTTTCCGTCATTTATCGGCAGTCCTGGCTATCGGGGGAGGTCCCACTTGACTAGCGGATAGCAAACGTGGCGCCCATCTACAAGAAGGGCCGGAGGGTAGACCCGGGGAACTACAGGCCTGTTAGTTTGACATCAGTGCCAGGGAAGCTCATGGAGCAGATTATCCTGGGCGTCATCATGAGGCAGTTGCAGGGCAAGCAGGCGATCAGGCCTAGTCAGCATGGGTTTATGAAGGGCAGGTCCTGCTTGACGAACCTGATCTCCTTCTATGACAAGGTGACACGCTTAGTGGATGAGGGAAAGGCTGTGGATGTGGTCTACCTTGACTTCAGTAAGGCATTTGACACCGTTTCCCACAGCATTCTCCTCAGGAATCTGGCTGCTCATGGCTTGGACTGGCACACGCTTCATTGGGTTAAGAACTGGCTGGATGGCCGGGCCCAGAGAGTTGTGGTGAATGGAATCAAATCCAGTTGGAGGCCGGTCACTAGT
This sequence comes from Nettapus auritus, assembly GCA_011076525.1. NCBI lineage: Eukaryota > Metazoa > Chordata > Aves > Anseriformes > Anatidae > Nettapus > Nettapus auritus. The sequence goes on along the minus strand of CM021772.1, from coordinate 18,765,314 downwards.
GGAGTCCCCCAGGGCTCGGTACTGGGGCCAGTCCTCTTTAACATCTTCGTCAATGATCTGGATGAGGGGTTTGAGTGCACCCTCAGTAAGTTTGCAGACGACACCAAGTTAGGTGCGTGTGTCGACCTGCTCGAGGGTAGGAAGGCTCTGCAGGATGATCTGGATAGGCTGGACTGATGGGCCGAGGCTAACGGTATGAAGCTCAACAAGGCCAAGTGCTGGGTTCTGCACCTGGGGCACAACAACCCCAAACAGAGCTACAGGCTGGGAGATGTGTGGTTAGAAAGCTGCCTTTCAGAGAAGGACCTGGGTGTTTTGGTTGACAGTCAGCTGAATATGAGCCAGCAGTGTGCTCAGGCGGCCAAGAAGGCTAACAGCATACTGGCTTGTATAAGAAGTAGCGTGGCCAGCAGGTTCTGGGATGTGATTGTCCCCTTGTACTCGGCTCTGGTGAGGCCGCACCTTGAGTACTGTGTTCAGTTTTGGGCCCCTCACTACCAGAAGGATATGGAGGTGCTTGAGGGCGTCCAGAGAAGGGCTACGAAGCTGGTGAAGGGTCTGGAGAACAAGTCTTATGAGGAGTGGCTGAGGGAGCTGGGACTATTTAGCCTGGAGAAGAGGAGGCTCAGGGGCGACCTTATCGCACTCTACAGGTACCTGAAAGGAGGCTGTAGCGAGGTGGGGGTTGGTCTATTCTCCCACGTGCCTGGTGACAGGACGAGGGGAAATGGGCTAAAGTTGTGCCAGGGGAGGTTTAAGTTGGATATTAGGAAAAACTTCTTTACTGAAAGGGTTGTTAGGCACTGGAATAGGCTGCCCAGGGAAGTGGTTGAGTCACCATCCCTGGAGGTCTTTAAAAGACATTTAGATGTAGAGCTTAGGGATAAGGTTTAGTGGAAGACTTGTTAGCATTAGGTCAGAGGTTGGACTCGGTGATCTTGGAGGTCTCTTCCAACCTAGACTATTTTGTGATTCTGTGTGTTTGCTCACAAATTTCTTGAAGAAATTCAGAGGGTCAGAACTCCAAACTGAAGGAGATAATTATGAGGAACTGTAGGAAATAACTGGGGGAAAATTAGGTTTCAGAAGAAAGGGTGGTGAAATTTAAAATGTTATTAATAAACAACCAAGGCAGAAAAAAACTGATGACAGTTGTTCAAAGTTTTTTTTCTGAGTATAGCTCCCTGCAAGAGGATTCGGTAGAGTACCATTAAAAAGAATTACAGATATTGACAAAGAAAACAAATAAAAAATCAAGACAGAATTAAATTTACAAATACACTATGAAACAATATATAATACTTAATTTTTAGCTATGGTACCTGAAGTACAGAATTCTGATTGTATAAATTTAATACATGTATAATTATCATGCTCCCCCCCAAAAAAAATTAAAAATAGTTCAAGACATTTTTTGAAATGCCAAGGCAACGTGGAGAAGGAAATGAAGTCAGTGTTTATATTGAGAAAGCTTTTTCTATTACAACATGTTTAAGTTATCTATGGAGAAAATACATAACTTGCAAAAAAAAAAAAAAAAAAAAAGAAATGAGGAGTCCTTTGTAAAACAGGAAATCAAAAGATAAGTAGGCAAGAAAAGTTCAACTAAAGTTTGGTGGTTACTTGATGAGCAGTTCAGAACTACTGTTCCAGCTTTGTATCTTGGAAGGATATGTAAGAACTCACGCTGAGTAAGTCATAACTGTATTAAAACCCTCACATCTACACATTTTTTGCAAGTTATTTCACAAATCATGAACCACCACAAGGTAACAGGAATTAATGGTTTCAGGAGTTGTTTTGTTTTTCTTTGCTCTTCACAGGGCACTGGAGATCAAAATTCACTTACTGAAGACCTACTAGCTATCAAGAAATGAAGCCAGCAGAAAAAAGACACTTGGAGACAAGTGTCCCATCACATTCCACCAGTTTCAAAAACAGAACAGTGAGGTCACTGAGGGAGGTAGTCAAGGAAAAAGTGTAATCTTTTAGATGAGGTGTTCAGGTGATAAAAAAGTATTTTTCAGTTTGCTACCTGTGCAATAGGCATAACATTTTTTTTTCCTTCTCCCAGCTTTTCTTTCTTTCCTTTTTTTTTTTTTTTTTTTTTTTTTTTTTTTTTTTTTTTTTTTTT